>CM056468.1:278104-688104 GCA_029783895.1 Triplophysa bombifrons
TGTCGTTGCGTTCACACGCTAGATTACAAATATTAATCTATACACAGATATAGTCCATTGATCCAGACATGGGGAACGAGGGGAGTATGGAGAGCGGGGAAGGATGGCGCGCGGTTCCAGGACCGCCGGACTCTGGACAGCTCCTGAAGCCCGTTAATGGCGCAGCGGCCGGGGCGGGAAAAGCCCTCGAGCCCACCGCAGCCATGAACAGGTACGAGCACAGACACATCTCTCTGTTACGCGCTCTTGTGCTGTTTTTCTGCACGCACGCGTTTGCTTTGCTTCGTTTTGCGGCTATGTGAGTGACATTCGAGATTCACAACAAGCGCTCGCGCGGTTGCGTTTGACGGAGGATGCTCGGCGTCTCTCTGCTCAGCATCCGCGTGCGACGCGCGTCTCTGCTCACTGCGGTGCGAAATAAAGACCTGAGATCGATGTGAAGATCGGAGAGATGGACACACCTGAGATACATGCTGTGCGCGCGCGAGAGAGAGAGAGAGGCTGAGGATTGTGTGTGAATGTGTGTAATGAGTTCAGTGCTGTTTCTGGATGAGCACAGCTTCAATATTTGACAACATTCGTCGTGTATTCTTCTGTTTCACACACATATTTACTTGTTTCTAAAGGTAGAATTATAAAGATGAAGGATTCTTGTTGGATGTGAGTGTGTGTGTGTATGTGAGTCATGAGCTCTCTGAGGATGCGCATTCACACACACGCACACACGCACGCACGAACTGCTTCCTTCAGCAAATGGCTGTCTGTAAGTGATGTGATGGAGCTTTTGCGTGGAGAATTGATAGCACTGCATTACACGCACAGCAGCTCGTGTTTACATCTCAACCCCGAGCTGATGTGTGAAGTAAAATGAGTTTATAAAGATTCAACACTTACACGACGCGCTCGTGTTTGTTTTTCTGTCGAAGTGAAAACGTTCGTTTATTTGCATTTGACTGCGTTTGAGTGACACCGAGTCCGTTCCGTTCATTCACGATCTTCTTTACGGGAGCTCAATGGCTTCTCTGTCCTTCTAAAACGCGGTACGTTCACAAATCTGCTGCAGTTATTGTCATTTATTCAGATATTTTGTTGGTTGACAAATGAACCGCACATGCCATGTGTCCTATGCAGTGACAGCAAACATTTAGAAAAAAACTCTTATTAAAATATTATTTTAAATGATTTATATTTATAATATAAAATTGCATTTGAGAGATGTAACTTCATTGTTAGTTTTTTCTAAATGTTTGCTATGTCACATCATAGGACACATGTGCGGCTTATTTGTCTATTTGCTTCGGTGTAAGAGTTGGATGGTGTGGACTAATACTGAGATCTTTATAAATCTCTGGTGTCTGTGAGAATAAATGATTTTCTTCAAGGAGGACTGAAGCAGGAAAATAAGAAATGAGGACTAAATATCAGGATTTACAGTGTGTAGCATGTTCTCTTTCATTAAATAGTTTACTGAGATTATATCTAGTCTTTCTATAAGAGCTTAATCCTATTTCAAGCAAAAATCTGAAGATTATGTCATTGATAGGTATTTAAAGGCAACATTCCCCACAATCCCTTTTTTCAACCTTTAGTTAGTGTGTAATGTTGCTGTTAGAGCATAAACAATACATGTAAAATGATAAAGCTCAAAGTTCAGTGCCAAGCAAGATATTGTTTTTAACAGAATTCACTTTTCAAGGACTACAGAGAACGGCTGGATCAGACTACAGCCCTCTACTTCCCGGGTACATGATGTCACTATTCCGAGTGCTTTTAACAATCTCTGCCCACAGGAATACATAAAAAAATGGGCGAGGTCCTCTTTAGAGGAGTAGTATTCGGCTATCAGAGATTGAAAACATTTGACTGAGCTAAACGCTAAACTACTTTCTCTTTCATAACAGTCCTACAGCTGGTCATAAGAGTTCAGCTACACACATTCTAAGATAACCAACGCTCAAATAACAGCTTCATGACTTTAATATCGGCTGTGTAGGAAAAAATAACAAATTATTACCAATCACAACAGCCTGAGAAGCAGAAGCTAGCTGATATGGTATTGGTGGGACATCTTCACACACACACTCTAAGCGGGTAACCAATCACGACAGACCGGGTCAGGTTTACCAATCAGAGCGTTTCGGAAGGAGGGACTTTATATAGACCGGAAGAAATCCAGTCGTTTTGTGAGAAGAGGGACAGCGATAAACGTTCAATGGTACTCACCCAAATTACATAATCAAAGCCTCTAAAACAGCAAAAGACGGGGTCCTTTTAAACGTTTATGTGTGTGTTGTTCTTCTTCTCTTTTCAAACTATTAGTGTCACCATAGACAGAAGTCAAAGTGAAACGAGAGCGCACACAGAACGCAGCCTTGCTAAACCTGTCATCTGGGTTTAAATATACATAATACTGTGGAACACTTGTAGAAATGGAACAATCATTTTACAGTCAATGCATCTTGTTAAAAATACTTTGGTGACACTTTATTCTAAGGTGACCGTGTTTCAGTGAAATGACACAAATGAGTATGAAGTCATATTTATTACCAATATGTACTTAGCATATGGTTAGAAACGCTGTTGGGAAGTTTGCTTGGAATCGCGCACACTGAACTGTCATTACTATAGGAAGCACGTGTATATCAAGAAGTGTAACTGTACGTTTAGTAAGCAACTTATTATAATGTGTGTGTTAGCGCGATTGGGTTGATTTCATTGTTGATCTGTTGCTTATTCACTGAAGTTTCCGTGTATGAGTCACATTGTTGAGAAGCAGCAGCACAATGAGTTGCTACTGAAGACAGAATCCTCGCCAAGAGCGTTTCACCCCGCTCAGCACTTCAGCTGTTAGTCTCTTTCTGCGCTGAGAGAAATTCATCATCTGGAAAGAGATTGTGTGTTAATGTGAAGGAATTATGTCAAACACGTCCAGTGCTGCGCAGGAATATTTAGCACTAAAGCCTCAACCCCGCACCCCATCAAGACCATCACCTGCGCTGTTTATTCTCCCTCACTGCAAAAAACACATGCCACGCTCAGCTAGCTTTACAATGCTATTAGCCTGCTACCTACATAACAACCTATGGGACCGCATATCACCACACCAACCTGGCATCACGCCTCTGACAGGTGTTTATTATAAACATCAAATCTTTATTGTAAATGACACAGAGTCTTAAAGAAGGCCTGGTGCTCTCGTTGTGTCCAGGAGTGTTGAAGGGATTTGCTCTAGGTGAGATCTGGCAGCCTCTCCTCATCCTGGGGCTTTATTTATAATGTGTGCGTTATAGTGTGTTTAGGGATACGTCAGGGTCTGAGGAGACTTACGCACTTTTGCTTCTGAGAGTGCTGCAGGTTTTTGGAAATATAAGCCATTCCTGCCCCTCGTATTGGATTTGGACATTGACAAGGGGATTTAAATATATCAGTGATATTAATTAGACATCGTTCAAAGGTGGAGATCTGAAACTGTTAGCTGTGCGCAATTTCACCATCATTTGCAATTTATAGATTTCACATCTGATAGAGAGGCGTACATGCATTTTCTGTGCGTATGTTCGTACTATGAATCACATGAATGCACTTTGAGAAATGATGGTAAAATCTCTTTTAGGACGGTTTCTACTCAACATTTTATAAATGAGGCCAATGGAGTGTTGAACATTCTGTATTGACCAAGGTAGCAAATGTTACATCTTCCCAGCTGTGGTGAAGCCCTGGCTAAGACTTTCATTTATTATCACATGATCTATTTGAACATTTTTTTGTGATCACCAAACAGAACGAAAAGAAAAAGCCAGACCAGAGATGATACTGCATTTAATTGGCTCTGCACAACCAATGTAATCTGAAAATCCAATTCATAAATTAAAGCTGAACATGCGCTAACATCTGCCAACCAATTAACGTTGTATTCTGCTCATTTATAAGATAACAAATTGCAATGAGGACTTATGATTATGTGTGTTAATACCACCAAAGTATGTTTTCTTTTGCGTGCAATGGTATGATCCATAATTCAATCCACGAAATAACTGCTGACATTAATTAGACCTTCTAAGGAATTTCGTATGCGTTGTGCAACAGAATCGTCTTTATTCTCTCCTTTTCTTCAGGTTGGCTGGAGGGGGAGGGCCTCCATCAAGCCCTATGCAAGGAAGCGGAAACCCGTACACGAAGGTCGTCCATGACGGTCCCAGACAGTTCCAGACTTCTTCGATACATCAGCCTCAAATTCAAGCTTCATCAGGGGGTGTGGTAGGCAATCAAAGCCCCGGACAACATGCCTCCAGACGCAACCTTCAGGTGGACTTCAGCAGTAGTGCCGGACGAACGGGCCGCTCGCCAACTGTGTCCCCTGACCGAGCTAGTGCGCCAACCTCACCCTACTCAGTACCTCAGATAGCACCTATGCCCAGCAGTAAACTGTGTCCAGTATGCAACACCGCCGAGCTTGCGAGTGTCCACGGCTCTCCAAACTTCAACAAGTGTACTCAGTGTCAAATGACTGTGTGCAATCAGTGCGGCTTCAACCCCAACCCACACCTCACTGGAGTAAGAACCCTATCACCCTCTTACACATCTGTGTAAAATATAATAATCATCTTTTATTGATATGTTTATGTCATTTGTGTCATACTCATAGTTTTGTTCTGTTTTGCATTTATAGCAATGTGCATGTTGGCTTTGATGTGCTCATTTCCTTTGGGTTAATGTACTCGTTTTCTGGGGCCTCATTGAAAAAAGTCTGTACGCACAAATTTGATTGTAAAACGTGCAAAAATACACGGCAACATTCATATTTATTAAAACGGTCTGTGGTGTGGAAAAGTGCTCAGCGCCACGTCAGGGTTGGAGCAGAAGCATGCATGTTGGCTTCTGCTAGTGCTGCAGGTTTTTGGAAATATAAACTTTCTTGCCGCTCGTATTGGATTTGGTGCTCTTTCATATATCAATGACATTAATTAGACAATTAACGCAATTTCAACATCATTTGCGATTTATAGATTTCACATCTGATAGAGAGGCGTACACGCGTAGGTTCATTCTATGAATCACACGTACGCACTTTGAGAAATGATCATAAAATCACATAAAGGGCTGTTTCTACTCAAAAAAGGGACAAGGGGTGGGCGCTCCGAGTTCAGAGGAACTACTAAGCTCAGAGCCCTCTCCCCTGGACAGCTCACCAATTATGCATACTCTCCGTGCCTTATCATCCGTACTGAAGAATCAACTTTTCTGCATTAATATGTGATTTTGTGCATTGTAGGACGCCAACGATATACACAAACATAATTGGAATGTTATGTCTCCATGTGTTACCACAGCTGTATTTTAGTTTTAGAGAGAAGGTAAAGAAATGTGGAGACATGTGGGTGCTAAAGCCACAGTGAAGTGAAAGCGGCACTAAAATTCTACATAGTCACATCAAATTGAGGTCTTTGGACTTTAAAGTGCTCAAGAAAAATCTCACAGCATTTCTTGAAAGGTGTTGGCGTGTAAACTCGTGTCTTGGTCTTGTGGATGAGTGTAAGGTCATTTTTCTGGTTACAGTTAAATCATATATGTAAAATGCAGTTAAGTAAATACTGTACATTAATTTATTCGTAGAACAGAAACATGTTAAGAGCCATTTATATATTATTTTGCTACTAGATTAATTATTATATCTGTTTGAATTATATATCTGTCCATCCACGTCAGTATTTAAAACACTTAAGAGTTTTCTTTCTGTGGTGACATAAGGTCCTTCTGACTCTGACCATTGACAGAATAAAAAGGGAAGAAAAGGGCAAAGCTTCAAGTTGTACAGAACAATGATAGAAAGTCTGTTAATCTTAAAGGCCATTATTATCTGCAATCTGACCTGAGATCTAATTGACTCAGATTGCCCCCACTGTCACTCAACAGTATCCATCATAACACCTTCAGATAGGAGAAGTTCTTCTCTTTATTCTTCTTTATTCTTTTAAGAGATGTACGATAATCATCGTCTCATCCGCACACCCCTCCCCACTTCTATATAGAGCCTTATACAAATAACTGTGTATGGCACATATTTTTGGAAGAGGAATCGGACATATGTTACTATCCTGTAGGACATGTGTAATCATTTAGCTGTAGTAGAACTGTTATTCATCACAGTTGATTTTTTAGTTGCAAACACAAGACGTACTGAACTCAAATGCTCACCAGTCAGTCTGTATGCATCCACCTTAAATTATTGTAATTGTTATTTAGAATGTTTCAGAGTGATGCACTAATGTGTGTGTTCTCCATCAGGTCAAGGAGTGGCTCTGTCTAAACTGCCAGATGCAGAGAGCTTTGGGAATTGACATGACTACACCACGATCCAAAAGTCAACAACAGATACATTCCCCCTCTCATCAACCGAAGACTGATCCCATACTCAAGACCCATCTGTCAGCTCAACCTGCACCACAGCTACAATCCCAAACGCAGACACAGCCGAAAATTCAGCCCCAGGCTCAGACTCAGGCCTCCTCTGGGATCCAGAGACAGATTGTTCCCACTGGACCACACCAGACTGGACTTCATGGTCAACAGGCACAGAAAGAAGTGGTACAAGCAGGTCTTCAGTCAGGGCCCAAAGATCTCCAGAGGCAGCGCGGGGTGGCATTTGGACCAAAAAATCCAGAAAGTGGGGTCCAATTGGGAAAACCTCCTCATCCAGGAGCAGTGCCTTTACCTGGATTAGTTAAGGCTCAGTCACAGTCGGACCTGGGGTGGGGATCTCCTGTGCGCTACGGAGGTCAACCTGAAAGGACCCGAAGTGCCGGAAGCTCTCCGGCCCGCCAGCCACATTCCCAAGAAGCTCCTCCTCAGGATGGCCTAACTAAGCTCTTTGGTTTTGGGGCATCTCTCCTAAACCAGGCAAGCACGCTGATTTCTGTTGATCCTCTCTCTGGACCCTCGCAACAGCCCTCACCTGTCCGCAACCAGAGTGCTCAAGGCTCCAGGGTGATATTTAGCGACGCTAATACTGGAGCCAGAGCGGGGGCTCCTGGCACTACCAAAACAGGCCCAGGAGATGTCGTGCTACCTAAAGGTTCTGAGGCCGTTCTACAGCAACATTCACCAGTTCACCATCAAAAAGGGCCAAAACAACAGCAGTCACCAACGCACCCTGGAACGGCAGCATTACAACAACACCCGTCACCAATGAAGCAGCCCCAGCCAGATAGACGGAAGCCAGACATCACCTGTCCACTGTGCAAAACTCCATTTAATGTCGGGACAACAGAACCGCCCAACTACAGGGCTTGCACCCAGTGTCATACACAGGTGTGCAATCTTTGTGGTTTTAACCCCACGCCTCATCTGCTGGAGGTAAGACATTCTATTAAACCAGTTCTTGTTTTTTATCTATCTATGCATTTGACATTTATTGCCTATTTGTAAATGTACGACATCCCATAGTCATCAGAACAACTATATATGCATTGAATCATCGCATGTAGTAATTAAAACCAGACAATTTTGATGTTGGCTTTACTTGTTGGCTTTAAAGGGGTACTATCATCTCTTTTTATCCTCTAGTTGGTGTGTAATGTTGTTGTTTAAAAAAGATCTGCAAAGTTACAACATTCCACTGCTATGGGTGGTATTCTCTTTAACTGATGATATACGATGACCACGAAGAGCAAAACTAAACTAACAGCAGAATAAATTTCAAATTTTAAAAACAAATAAAAATTAGCTTATAAAATGGTCAGTTCTGGTCCTTGATTGTTATTGGCTGAGCTGAGTTCTAAGCCGTTATAAAATACCCCCATTTATAACGGCTGACCGCATTACATAAACTAAATATCATTCTTTTCACTTTATTTAATGAAACCTTGCTACGCATATGGAATAGCCATTTTATAAAAGCAATAAGCCCCACGAAGCAGTGGGTTACAGTGGATTTTATAACAGATAAAATCCACTGTAACCCACTTCTTCACATGGCTTATTGCTTTATAAGAAAGCATTATTTAGCAGTAATGTGCTTTTTCTATCCTAGTTTACCACTTTTCTTGATAGACTTCGCAGGCTTGTAATCCTGTGTTTGCACCCTCTACATGTTTATTTTGGACTAATAAGGCAGTTTTGGTTCTGTGGATGTTTTAATTGTAGAATGAGCTATTATGTGTCACTAGATCGAGAACACTTTGATATAAAATGAGCTCCCACTTTACATGAGTTTGTGCTTTCTCTTTGTTTAATAAATGTATAAATAATATTTAATAATGTTAAACATTTGAATAAAGGCATCTGCTAATCGTCCCTGTTCCCTGTTTTGCAGAAGAAAGAATGGCTCTGCCTTAACTGTCAGACTCAGCGACTGATGTCTGGTGGGCTTGACCCTCTTCCCATTCCACATTCATCTCCCAACCGCCAACCAGTGGGCTCACCCAAACACCAGCAACTCTCCCGTCAGCAACAGCAAGGGCCTAAAGCAATGACGCCACAGCAGAAACCTCCAGTTTCTCAACAGAGTGGTCCAACAGCCCCCATGGCTAAACCAGGAACTGATATAAAAACTCCACAGCTTACTCCAGCTGCAGCAACTCACACTTCCATCACAACTACATTTATTGGTGAAGATCAGAGGAATGAAATTGCACCCAAACTGGAAAAAGAGTCTGACTTTCACACTAAACCAAGTGAGAGGAAAAAAATGACAGAGCCAATTCAGACTCCTGTTAAAGATGACAAAAAAGAGTTACAGAGATCCAAATACTATGAGGTAAGCCACTGGTCATAGACTATTACCAAGCATTTGGCAAATTATAATTTTAGAAAATGCTTGAAATGTTCATCCTAACGATTGTAAGACATAAAAGTACAAAAACAGCTTTTGGCAACACGGTACACAACACAGTTTGTAAATTTCTTGCTCCTTGCATAGTCATATTTGAAGGGATAGCATACAGTACATAATTTAGCCACTTGCACTTCCTTTGGTGGCTCATTGTATTTGTTTAAGGAAGGAACAGACAACTACAAATTTAAGACAAAAATTAAGCAAGTTCAAGATGTCATGTTCTTTTGCTTCTTTTGCATTAATGTATCCTTTTTTGTTTCCAGGAAACAAGCAAGACAAACAGCACCAATGATCTATCACGGAGCCCGCAGAGTTTGAGTGATACGGGTTATTCCTCTGATGGAATCTCCAGTTCACAAAGTGAAATCACTGGTGTTATCCAAGAGGAGGAGCTGAAGCTGAATGAGAGAGGTGTCACTGGGCACCATACTCCACCAAGCCCATCTGAGTTACTTAAACTGGAGAGCTCCATGCGACCCCTTCTAGAGTCCAAATTGTCATCTGAAGGTGAAAGGACAAAGGACAACAAGAGAGAAAAGGATCATATCAGAAAGCATCGCTCTCGCGCAATATCAATTAGTCCAGAGGAATACGACTCTGATGAGGACCTTGAAGGCATTATGGAGGAGGAAGAAGAGCCAACTGACTGGGAAACCAAGCAAGAACTTAGATCCATTTCTGCTTTAGAGGGTAACATTGGCCAAAAGAAAAGAGGCTTAGAATCAGAAGAGATGACTGATGAGGAGTTCATGAGGAGGCAAATAATGGAGATGAGTGCAGATGAAGAGAATGAGGATGAGCTTGAAGAAGAGGAAGACAACGATGATGAAGGCTATAGCTACAAAAAGCCAAAAAAGCCACAAAAGCATATCAGTGACTCAGGAAAAGAGAAGCACCGTCTCACGTATCACTCTAATAGCTTCGAAGAGGACAGCAAAACTACAAGTGATGTATACAAAGGATCTGCTGAAGAGGACCACATGGCCTCTCAAGGAGGCTTACGCAGATTCAAAACCATAGAACTCAACAACTCCAACAGCTATAGTCGAGACATAGAATTAAACAATGACAATGACCTAAGTCTGGACAGAGAGCCTGAGCTAGAAATGGAAAGCCTCACTGGCTCTCCAGAAGAACGTTCTAGAGGGGAATATTCCTCCACCCTTCCACCAACCACCTCTAGCTACAGCTCAGGGACATCCCCTACTTCCATATCCTCAATGGAAGATGACAGCGACAGTAGTCCAAGTCGCAGACAGCGGCTGGAGGAGGCAAAGCAGCAGAGGAAGGCCAGGCATCGATCCCATGGACCACTCCTGCCCACCATTGAGGATTCTTCCGAGGAAGATGAACTGAGGGAGGAAGAAGAACTCCTGAGAGAGCAGGAAAAGATGAGAGAAGTCGAGCAGCATAGAATAAGAAGCACTGCACGCAAAACAAAGCGTGACAAAGAGGAGCTCAGAGCACAAAGGCGCAGAGAGCGTTCCAAAACACCGCCCAGCAATCTCTCCCCCATTGAGGACGCTTCTCCCACAGAGGAACTGAGACAGGCAGCTGAGATGGAGGAACTTCACCGGTCATCCTGCTCAGAATACTCTCCTTCAGCTGATTCAGATGGGGAAGGCTATGAAATGCCATCGAAGCTATATAAATCTGGCAGCGAGTACAACCTTCCAACATTTATGTCACTTTACTCTCCTACTGAAAAACCACACACCACGTCTTCATCAGATACTATAACCACTACTTCTAGTGGCAAACAATTAAAAAGCGCAGAAGAAGTATACGAAGAAATGATGAGGAAAGCTGAGATGCTGCAGAAACAGCAGAAGCAGCAACAACAGCAGCAGCAGTCGTGCTCAGGCCAGCAGTACAGCACAAGCTCATATCAAGAGTCTGACATTAGAAACCGACAGGAATATGAGGACGAATATGATTATGCTGATCAGGACGATATCGCTTATGACAATGAGGATGCAGTTGACATCTATGAAGAGATACGCCAAACTTCAAAAAACATTTCTAAGCAGCTTGATGACCAAAAAGAAATGGATGACTCCTACTCAGAAAAGCAATTGCTGGATACAGGCTCAGCCTTTGCAAAGTTGCTGGAACAAAGTAATGCTTTATTGACTCCTGGCACAAGCCCCACCCAGCTCTCAGCACCAGTGTCGTTTTCTGAAACAGGGACTGGCGGACGCATACCTGATGTCAGAGTAACTCAACATTTCTCTAAAGATGTGACCAAAGACAGACTTCGAAATCAAGCCGGTAAAAATGGCATTACACCAAGAGTTGCTGCCACCACTATTGCTGCCTATGGAGTGTATGCCAGGGATGCAGTCACCGTCTCTCACACTAGTGCCAGTCAAACAGTGTCCACAACTCAACCTAATTTATACGGTCGGCAAACAGGAAACACTACCATAACAACCAATAGCGTTGCAAATGTGTCTCACAAAATAGCTGCAATCACTCAGGCTTACAATCAAAACGCTGTAAGAAAAGTTGCGATCAGCAAAGGAGTACAAATGAGGGACAGTTCAACATCCTCAGAATCAGGCACAGCCTCCATTAGAGGTTATATGTATCATGAAAGGAGTCCGCCTCTTTCTCCCACTTCCTCTCCTACACAAAGTCCATCACAATCCCCCTCTAGGAGAACATCAGAGTTTTCGACTCAAACTGTTAGTCCTTCAATGTTAGCTTCCGCTGGAAATGCTTATCATACCTCTCCAGTTATGACACAAAGCACTCAGACTTCGCAAAGGAATGCCTTACCGTGCCTCTTTCAGAATTCCTCTCAAAATAGCACTTTTGTCATGAGAACAGAAGAGGTTGAGCCGACTTGCTCACAAAGGCCTTCTAGAGTTAACACAGCTACATCTCCTTTGTCTTCACCGACCAGGTTTAGCCGCCAATCAACATTTGACGACTACTCACCTCCCGACAGCCCTCCGGATGTTGCACCACACCAACAATCACCTCATCAGAGTTTCTATAGGAGCTATAAGCCTGCTAAAGTTAATGTTGGAACAAGCATGGTGACCACTGCTAGCATGTACACACATGGTTCGCTGTCCATGGACAACATATCGCTTTGTCACATTTCCACAGTTCCAGGTACCTCAAGAATCGAACACGGACAGAGGTTTCATAGTGGGAGTGTTGTAGATCTAAGAACTGCCATGAAACCGACGCCATTCATCATGACTGACCATGGAATGGATTTGACTTCATTGGCCACAGAATTGCAAAAGTATTCTGGCAGTATTGAAGGAAGCCCAATCCGTCAATCCACAACAATTCAGCCCTTAATAATGAACCTAAACACACAGGAGCAGCAGCATATTGTGACCTCAACAGCAACAACCGTTAGTGTCACAGTGGCTGCTTCTATGTTCATGTCCCAGCCTAAGCAGCCTGTTCTGTACTGTGATCCTCTCGAAAACCGAGCCGATCTGGGGAAAGGTATGGGACCCGTAGTTTGCCTTGCTCTAAATAAATCACCCCCGACTGATCCATCTATACCAAAGATCGATGCAAGGCTGGAAGAGCTGAGTGTCCAGCAAGGGCAGTTACTCAAACAACAGCAGAAGCTTCAGCAGCAACAACAAATTCTTGAAGAGCAGCTTCAGCAGCACCATTCTCTTCAACAACAACAAGCTGTCTCTTTTGCAAAGGTGGACTCATCCAGCCGACAACATGTGTTCAAAAAGGACATGGTTGTTACTCAGACAAGCACTTCCACACAGGTTAATGTGATCTCTCCAGCTATCACCTCTGATGTTTATAGCCAGGTTTTTCAGCAAGAGACAGGTATCGTGAATTTAACGAATGTCAAGCCTCACACCATGATGGTTCAGATGGGTGGTACTGCACAAGGATCTACTGTTACACAGCTCATCAAATCAGAGGACAACCAAGATGTGATGGATCTGTCTGGACAAATAAAATCAGAAAATCAAGCCACTTGTTGTGACATGGTTTATAACCTGCCTTTTGGGGGCACCTGTGTGGGTGTTCCATTCTCTCGAAAAACAGTCTTAGATGAGACTACTGAGCAAACCTCAACAACACAACCACAGCTCTATCAGCAACCTGATTTGTATCAAGATAGACAAACATACCAAAACTGTGCGATCAAATCATATACACTGCCATTCCCCAGACGCCTTCAGCCATCAATGTCTGAAATAAACCTCACAGAGGCAGGTTTGTTATCATATTCAGGAAATCTTGATCCCCATTATCAGTCCTCTGGAGAATTATTTACAGACACAGCGAAGGATGGATATGAAGTAGGATACAGTGGGATGGGGCTTCAGTATGGCTCCTACACAGATCTTCGTCAGGGCGATGTTGCAGCTCTACCAATTAGAAGGTATAGCTCCCTGACTAACATCAGCTCAGATTCTGGATATTTCCCAGGGGACTGGGCAGAGCCTAATCTTGCCCAGTACAGTGCTACAACTGCCAGGGAGATAAGTCGCATGTGTGCCGCCCTTAACTCTATGGATAGATATAGCAGCAACCCAGACATTCTACAACTGGCTACTGGGAGATACAGTGGTCCACCTTTTAATGTTGATTTGCTGCAAGGTCCCAGGCATAACTTAAAGTACGGTTCAGATGGAAAGCCACTTTCCCACAGTCAAACTCTAACTGACCTAATCAATGCAAGACAAGCCAGTCTTCGAGCTATGTATCCATCGGCTATAAGATCGGTTGATGGTATGATCTATTCAACTATAAACACACCCATTGCATCCACTGTCCCAATTACCACACAGCCCGGTTCTGTGCTGCAGCCTTTAATAAGAGGGGTAAACAGACCTTACGCTGCACCAAATATGACCCCAGTACCTCTGGCGAGCCTAACTAGATTGCCAGTAGCTCCAAGGAAAGGGCAACAACCTTTCCATTACCCTACACCTAATCTAGTTTCTGTGACAACTGCAAAAGTGACCGTGGCTATAACAACAGCCCAAGACACACCATTGTTCCTTGGTAGGTCTTCAGTAAGCTTATCAGTAGCCGAAAGAGCGACGCCAACACAGCCCCCCTCTGTGCCTGCTCATTCAACCACATCAGCACCTATTTTGACGCAAATGGTCGTTCCAGGGAGCCAAACTGACATCCCAATAAATCTATCTCTGTCTAAGACCACTGCCAAGTCTCAAGTACAATACCAGCAACCCCAAGCGACACCATCTGCTCATTCCTATCTCCCAGTACAGGGTCAGTCCAAAACAGACCAACCATCCCTGTCAAGTCAAAGAGGTCAATCTAACACCACTGTTCCTGGAAGTTTTATCCCACATCAAGAAAAGGAATCAGAGGAAAGACTGCATCAACAGCAGGAACAGCTTTTGCAGCTAGAGAGAGAGAGGGTAGAGATGGAAAAGATGCGGCAGCTACGGCTTCAGGATGAGCTTGATTGGGAGCGTGCCGAGTTGCAGAGAGATAGAGAAAAAGAGCATGTATTAGTTCAACGGGAAATCCAAGAATTACAGACTATAAAGCAACAGGTTTTGAATCAGCAGCAAGCTGAAAAGGAAGGTCAGTTAATCTTGCAGAGAGAGCAGCTAGCTCAACAAAAAAAGCAGCTTGACCAAATACAGTCTTTGCAACAACAGCTACAGCAGCAACTCGAGGAACAAAAGAGACAGAAGTCTGCAGCAAATACCCCGCACCTGAGTGGCAAAGCTGGCAAAATGAATCAGCCACAGGAATTAGTCCCGGATGTGCTTTATAATGACGTTAAGGTTTTCCTAAGATCTGCATCAGAAATGTGCTTAAGGAATAGTGAGGAGCAGACAGGAAATCGGTCTATGCGAAAACAAAGATCCATGCCTCGTCTACAGGATGGACATGAGGGAGAAGTGACAATGTTTCCCTTGCCCCAACGACTTGTGAACAGTAGCGTGCAAACAGATGATGAAGATGGAGAGGAGAGGTACCTGGTGTCAAGAAGGCGACGAAATAGGCGGAGTGTGGACTGCAGTGTTCAGACAGATGATGACGAAGACAGGGCAGAGTGGGAGCAGCCAGTTAGGCGCAGACGCTCTCGTTATTCTAGACATGTGAGTGAATCTGGTGTAGACCATAAATCTGAAATGCCGCCATTCTCTACTCCAGCTGCTAGGGCTACATCATCCAGCATTGCCGTCCAGACTATTCGAGACTGCTCTTGCCAAACAGAGACAGATCACCTTTCTCGAGTATCCCCAAGCATACATGTCACTGTCCCAGACCCCAACAAGGTTGAAATCGTCCACTACGTTTCTGGTCCTGAGAGGACACAGAAGGGCCAAAGCTTAGCTTGTCAAACTGACCCTGAGACCCAGACCCAAAGCATTGTTGCTCCACAGATAAACGTGGCTACCACTGTCTGCCCCACCAGTGTCCAATTAGTTGGTTCTGCAGATCAACTCTCCCCCAGTCATCAGAGTGTTATGATGTTAGCGAGACAGAGACCTGATCCTTTGGAGTTTGGCTACCAACAGCACCTGCATAATGAGTCCTTGTCCAGCTTGATCCGGCAACAACCCAAATCACCACAGGTGCTGTATTCCCCTGTTTCTCCACTTTCCTCTCCACAACACACAATAGAAACATCATTCTCTTCTAGTGAGAGGCTGAATAAAGCCCATGTCACCCCGCAGAAGAAGTCGAGTATCGGTGAGCCGCTACAGAGACATCAGGCCCTTCCCAGGCCAATGAAGAATATCCAGAGGTCCATGTCAGACCCCAAGCCCCTGAGTCCTACCACAGATGAAAACACCAAGGCTAGGATTTCCTTTTATCAACAGCAAGCTCTTCAGAGTCAGGTATGGCTAATGTCTTCCCTGCTTATAAAGGTATAATATAATGACTTATATTTTACAGAAACTCTGCTAATGTAATTTAGTTGTAGACTGTTTTCAAAACTTACCTTTACCTGGTTCATGTATTCCTAATTGAGTTAAATATTTGCTATCAGTTGAATTATGGTAAACGTCTGGGACCCCATTTGGGCTAATTATAACATGGTCACTGCATCAATGACAACATTGTCCTGCTATGTTTATTGCATATACGTAAGACTAGGGCTGGGCGATAAAACGATACCTATATGTATTGACAATAAACGTTTATGAATAACAATAGAAAAATGTTTTGATATAATGCTACAAAATGAACATGTATAAAGACATGAAGTTTTGTTGCATAATAATCCATGCGCAGTCACTGGATCATAAACAGCCTTATATTTTCTTGGACAGTGCAAACATTTTTTACATTCTGCATTTACAACATGCAAGTTTGGATTTTGCTTTCATGTTGAGATCATTAATCATGCTACAGTGTTCATTTTATGACTGTGCGGACTCGCATTCACACATTCACTATTTAACATTTTTTTATATCACTATCACAAACATTGCAGTTATTCGTCATCACAAAAGTTCATTATTTGCATGCATTTTAAAGTTGTCACTCAAGAGATATGACTCATCTGCGTTGACATGTGAGCAGACCGTGCACATCTGACATGCGTGCACACAGACACAGCACAACGAACAAAGTTCTCCTTCGTGTCTTACAAGAATTTAGCTGCAAAATGTAAAAACACACAAGATTAATGTAAACACAGTGGCTAATGATAGGAAGTAACTAAAGCTAACAGTGGATGTGTTTCAGCATTAGCATTAGCTTTTAAACCTGATGCTGTCTCTGTAATAGTCTGTTTATTACCAAAACACTTCACAGTAATACAGTTCAAATTAGGAGAATGTGAATAATACAGTGAAAATATTTAACCCAACATTATATCAATGATTCATTTTTCAGCTGTATCACCCAGCCCTAGATAAGACTCAATTTTTTATCAAAAAATGATCACACATTTATGTCTGTGATGCTAATATGTGACATTGTGTTGTTCTCTGTGTTTCACGCTTCTGGCTCTTTTACTCTTCTTGGATACTGTGTCTATATAGTTGGCAGCTCTGCAGCAGAGCTCCCTCCTAAGGAAAGTGAAGAGGACTTTGCCCAGCCCTCCACCAGAGGAGACACTGACTATGGTTGCCCCTAACCTGTCCCAAATGTTTGTGCCCTCTTTGTCTTCCTTCAAGGGTGGTTCCCGCTTAGCTGCAAAGACCAGTCTGTTGAAGGACCTAACCCATGAGCTGAAGGCTGTAGAGCAAGAATCCTCAAAACTACGCAAGCAACAGGCCGAGTTAGAGGAGGAGGAAAAAGAAATTGACGCCAAGCTTAGATACTTGGAGCTAGGAATTACACAGAGAAAAGACACGTTGGTGAAGGAGAGAGAAAGGAGGGAGGTAACATATCTCCGCTGCATGGGTGACTCACGAGACTACATGTCAGACTCTGAACTCAACAACCTTCGTCTGACATCTACAGCCACGTCCTTCGAGGGCAATGGGCTACTGACCAGACCCAGCACAGCACCACTGAGCCAGTTTACTTGTGAGCTAAACACTGCTGCCCAGTTTCCCCCCACATCGTCCTTCATGTCGTACCAGTATCCACAAAGCCTGATAACAGCACCGACCCCACAGGCCTCTACATTGCCGAGCACAGGTTTCAATCAACCACCCTATCCATCAGTCACCCAAGCCCAAGCTCTCCCACAGCCCACCCCCTTGCAGACATATCCAACCCTGTCATATCAGGTCCCAGTGACCTTTCCTTCCCAGGGCTTTCCAATGAGCCAACCTCCATATCCGACAGACACCTCAGTCCCACCTCCAACACAGCCTAGCCATCCAGGGTTCCAGCATACCTTGCCACCTACTGGTGGAAATACTTATCCGACCTACAGTGCACCGTACCCGAGCCAAGCTCCTCCATACCCGGTCGGGCAAACAAGCACTTACCAGCCACAGGCGGACAATCTCATTTTTCAGCAAAAGCCACGTCAGACATCACTTGCTGACCTTGAACACAACATGCCCACTAATTATGAGGTTGTGAGCAACCCTACAGTAACAATTACTGCCCAGGACACAAGTTACAGCCAGTCTGGTTTGGGTCCACCCTATGGCCAATACAGCCCAGCTGTGGCAAGCACTTACGGTCCCTACTCGTCATCTGTTTCAAATACTTACGGTGGGTCATTAACAACCTCAACATCCTCTGTTTATGCACCGTACACAACAACTTCCTCCAGTGGTTATGGGCAGTACACAACAACTACTGCAAATACATATGGATACACAGTAACCACAGCCAGTTGCTACGGGCAGTACAACACCATTGTTACCAACACGTACGGGCAGGCACCAATGTCGGACTATATGCATTCAGTGGAAAGCCCTTCTATGTATTCCAGTGAAGGATTGTATGGATCCTCGAGCCTAGAGCAGAATGTGTCAAGGAACTATGTCATGATTGACGACATATGCGATCTGACTAAAGAGGGCATGGGCACTGCTCCAGACTCACATCGCAGCGAGGGTCATGGGCGCTACGGGACCGATGGACTTCACACTCGAGGGGGGAGCTCATGTAGTAGACCAGAGGACGAACGTGATGCAGATCCGTACGACCAGCACCACGGCAGGGGTAAGAGTACCGGCAGCTACCAAGCACAAGGGACAAATCCGCCTAGCCGGGTAGTGGGCAGCAGTAGCATGGGTGGGGGATCATCATATTACTATGATGACTACAGACACTCAGCACCTACACGGGCAGCCTACAGGCAAAAAAGTCTGTGGCCTCCAGCTGTCATGCCTTCCAGGAGGAGCAAACATCGTAAACAAAGCACTGAGCAGAAGATATCTAAGTTTTCGCCAATTGAGGAGGCTCATGATGTAGAGGCTGATCTGGCCTCCTACACCATGAGCACCTCTGCAACCAGTGGTTATGGCTCAAGTTCCCATTACCATAAGCTCGAGGATGACATCTATGGGCTACGCAGTACATTCGATCCACCATGGGGCAACTATAGCGACGATCGACTTTATGGTTATGGCAGGTCCCGTTCAGCTGGTTATGGCATGGACAAAATCTCGTCTTGTGAGAGGGGCTACAGCAGCAGACCATATGAGGGAGGCTGTAGAGACCAGTCGTATCACAGCAACTACGGCCACAGCGCACACCCCTCACTGCACTCTCAGTATTCAGAAAAGGAGTGCTCCCACCTCATGACAAAGCTCATGGGTGCTGGGAAGGCTTTCAACTATCCATCAAATTCATATGGTTCAAGTCACTCTCTACCAGATGTGCAGGACCATTTTCGAGACTTGCCACGGACCTATGTCTACGCTCGAGATGATATGTATATAATTGACGATATGCATTGCGCTGTTTCTGACAGCGAAGGTAATTGGGAGCTGAATGCCAGTGTCAGTGCCCACTTTATACATCCCCCACCCACCCAGAAAAAGAGAGTGAATAGAAGAAGTAAAGAAGTGAAAACCAAGTGCATGCTCATGTTTTGTCCACAGGCAACTTGCGGCTCTCGACAAACTGACTGTCAGTGCTCTGCTCAGTTGCAAAAACTGCATGAGTTGTTGTGTGGTCTCCTTATTTTTTCCCTATTCTTGTCCCTTTCCAAAGCACTTCATTCAATGGTTTTGACTTCCAAACCTTTTAATAAGCTGCATGTCTTATTTTAGCTAAATCTTTGTGTTCTCTGTGTACAGGTGGTGCATGTTTTTCTTTACGTTTTCGCTATCTTTGTTTTTTTTCTTTTGCATGGCCTCAGTGTGCAATCTTTCTGTACCATCGGACTTGGAAATTGATTGTGATCTGCTTCTGGTTTCCAAAGCGTACCATCTTGGTCAAGAAGAGACGGACTGGTTTGAGAAGCCCCGTGATGTTCGTGGTTCCCGTCATTATGGCAGCAATGGTCATTCCTCGAGGCGTGGCCATGTTAAGCACACATACCACGACTACGACGAGCCCCCGGAAGATCTTTGGCCCCAAACTGATTATGGCCAAAGCCGCCACGTTTCTTCTCGAGAGCACCGCCAACATGGAAGTGGAAGTTCTGGTAGGCACCCCTCACGCCACTCAGATGAGCCTCGTTCCTCTAGATCGTCCCGCTCCTCAAAGGACCCATCCATGCGGCATGACTCCCGCTCCTTGTCGTCTTCGGGGAGGAGGGGAGAGTCTCGTTCTCAGGGCTACCACTCCACAGATTACCCCTGTGATCCCTCAGGCCAACACCATAACTCCCGTTCTGGTAAACAGTCCTCCCAATATCAGGGGTCCTCCAGTAGAAAGCAACAGGACCACCTCGCATCTTCCAGGCAGCCAGGATCTCTTGGGCCTACACAGAAGGGTTCAGGTGGACCTTCAAGTAGGCAGCCAAGCAGCTCCCAGTCAGCCATTGATGGACAACAGGGTCAGCGCTCACAGCTCCCACAGCAAGCGCAGACATCGGCCACCAGGCCAGGGCTGCAGACATCTGTCACTGGTTCAGCACAACCACAGCTAGTTCAAGCCCAGCAACTGCAGTCCAAACCTGCCCAGGCTGGCCCAATGGCTCGGCAACCCACCTCAGCGGCACAGGCAACTCCCGCTGCAGTGAGTAACTCTTTTTGCCCCAATTCCCACCTTCTAGTCTTTTCTCCTAAATTTCCTTTTAAATTGAAACACACAAATATCTTCATGAAACGTAATGTAATGTAAACTGCAAAATCAGAGTAAATTTTGAGTGTGTTTTGAATTTATCTAAAATAATAGCTGTAGTGTTGTTAGGGTCGTCTTTTTTCGTGTACTTTTAATATTGTCCACACCTTAAATGTTTTAGTGTCTGTAATGTTGTGGTCTGTTATAGCCAATGGTATGTATGTTTTATAGCGTAACTATGGCAACCTCTTCTCTATTACCGTGTTTGACAGAAACACATGGAATACTCAGTAAAAACACTAAAGTAAGGGTGACAGTTCAGTCCTTTGTTGCAACGCTCTTAAGGAATGTTTATTTTTGACCCTAGTTATATTTGTCCCCTCAGGAAAACCCTCACTTTAGGGCTTTCATTCAACCGGTCACAGATCCCTAACTCCTGCTTTTGGCTGCTACTCCTTGATATGAACTATTCTCAACAAATACGTCTATTCTTCATGTGCTCTGAGGCGTCAGAGGAGCAGTTGATGTGCCGCACCCAGAACTATTTCTCTCTTTTAGCTAACTTTAGTGCTATTCTTTTGATTTCAGTTTTTGCAAGCCTCAGTCATGACATCTACATCACTGACCCAAACTGAAAATATAAGAGCCAGTGACAACCCGTCTCTCTTTTGTTGTTGTTGCCACAGATGAAGCCAGAGCCTGTCACTGCTATTGGAGCAAAAGCATCTCCGATTCAGCCTCCCAAAACAACCCAGCCGCCTCTCACGGGAATCGGTAACCGTGTTCAGAACATCACACCAACACCACCATCTACTGACAGCAGTCGATAGTACTGAGTGCCTCAAGTCTTAATATCAAACTTTAGAGAGTTCGTGACAACTCCATATCAAGTGACTGATGATTCCTGAGAATGTGTATGTTTGTAACCCATGATTCTCATGATGGTTTAGGCTCTAAAGCAGTCCCGCGGCCCGGAGGAATCGGCAGTGCGGCTGCAGGTCAGCCGGGTGTGGAGGGAGAGAGCGTGCTGTCCAAAATCCTGCCCGGAGGAGCTGCAGAGCAGGCTGGCAAACTAGGAGATGGTAAACAGACGCTTGCCTTATTGAATATGACAAACATATTTAGTCACAGATTCAATGTAAACAACTATTGGCGGCAGGACAAAAACTGTGTACGATATTCAATCTGCAATCTGTGACTATTTAAAATGAACCAAAATGAATTAGTGATTAAATGTCTCTGTTTTGGTGTGGTGTTGTTGACAGTTTTCTTTTATTATTACAGCCATCAGTGGGTTTGGCAAGAAGTTCAGCTCGCTGTGGTGAGGAAGCGTGAGGTGGAGGTGTGTTCGGCTGATCATTGCTCACGTCACACGTCTCTAGTGCACTGCAGTGTGTTTTTACTCTGAATCTCTCTGTACTGTTTGTCTTTCATAGTTTCAGGATGTCTAAAAAAACCAGAAGACATTGAAAGGCTTCGCACCGGAAAAACCTATGAAGTTTCTCTTTCATGTTTTAATTTCAAGAGTCGACACTTCACGAAAGAGAGGGAGGGAAGCAATCGGGTTCTTCTGGTGAGAACATTTGATTTCATATGAAGAGTTTCTTTGCAAAAGCAGATAACTCGACATGTTTTCAACAAATCATGTTTTTTGCATTCCAATATCAATTCAAATTCTCATATCATTCAAAGAGTCTGTTTGGGTTGGGTTGTTTCGCTTTATGAAGTTTAATATGCTGAAGATGAAAATCAAATTTTAACCATCAACTGTACTCACAAAACAAAACGAAGAAAGATTTTCACACATTTGGGTAGTTTTACTCAAGAATGACAATGTACTGAATAACAATGAGTTCAAAATAACAGTTTAACATCACAGTTACTAAAAATGAGTCGTCCAAAACTTCAGAAGTGTACATGTTTTTGTCTTCAATGTCTAATAGTGTCCTCACATGTGTATGTGTGTGTATGCGTATGTGTGTGCGTGCGTGCACGTGTTTGGTGTGTGTGTGTGCGTGTGTGTGCATGCATGTGTGTGTGCACGTGTGTGTGTGGATCAGAAGTAGAATCACAGGACTCCAGCAGCTCAGGTCTGCATCATGTCAAGACTCCACAGATCCTCCTGGACAGCAGACTGTAAGATGCTTTATGGCAACATTACAACCACAAGCTCATTTACACAACAACTCTTTTCATTCGCTGTTTTTACTCATTCTTGTTTTTCTGCAGAAGAAACTATTCATACAGGTTTGGAAGGACGAGAGGGTGAGTTTTCTATGGGGAGATTTCTAAGACAATTTAGCAAATCGTAAACAATTGACACAATTTAAACGCAAATACAAACCATTTGCATTTCCGTTTACACAAATGTACACAAAAGTCTGCCATATTTCAAATGCAATTGAATCTTACAAGTCACGGCCTGACACCATATTCGGTTATAGTCAGGTGAGAAATCAGCTAGTGAAAGCACCATATCCGGTTAAGACATGTGAAACATCGCCTCAATTCAGGTTCATTCGTGGTGATCATGCTTCATGACCATTTTTATTTTGTAATATTTTGTCAATTTCGCTTTAAATGTAACTATAGTAACTTATTGTACAGGTATTGTGGTCATAGTCTACCCTAATGACATTCCTGTAAAAAACATTTCATATATGTTATATCTCAACTGATTATAACAATATAATACACACAGAGGTCACAGGTCAACATAGAAGGTCATGCTTGTCAAGCAGTATTTGAGTTTTATGATCACAAGTGTGTTCCTAAAATCTACATAAAGTTTTAACAGGCCGTCTACAGATACACGCAAGTTCAATTAAAGAGCATTTTAGTGCCACCTTCTCATACATGTATTCTATCTGAATTGATGACATCTTTTAAGGCCTTAAACTTGTTCAGGACTGTTCTTTAGAACACGCTGTTTTGAAAAAGTCTCTTTCTGTGTCATGATATTCATTTTTCTAACATGTTTCATCTTGTGGAAGTTGCCGGATAGCTGCTGTAAAACACAGTCAGTTGTACCCAAAACAAACACACACCACAGTTTAATAATCTCACTCCTAACATCGATTGAAAGTTTTGTCAGGCTTCATACGTGACGTGAGAAATAGTGAAGTAGCAAACGAGTAAAATGCTCTTGCCGTGGAAATATGGCAAGCCTGTAACGTGACATTTCAATTGCAATTGCTTCACCTTTGTTAAAAACATACCATATTTCAGTATTATTTTAAAGTGTTTCAAATGACGTACATTAAATCGCACCATTCATGGCATCATTATTTGCCATGAAGAACTGGAGAAAGAATCCCACGTGTCAAAGCTCATTTACTGGATAACTCGCACATGCCTGTCATTGGATTCTAATGACTTGTGTTTTGATTTTCTCAGACTAAATGTCACCTGAACGGCCTCGAGCACGTCATCTGTCTTCTGCTGGTCCACAGAACACGACACATGAAGGCCAATGTCAACAAACTGCACAGGTCCAATTGGTGTAAATGTCCGTTGACCTGTGCTCCATCAGAAAGGTGCAGCGTGATGCAGAGAACTGTGATTCCATGCTCCACCCCTCTCTCAGGAATGAAAGAAACTATCAAAACTTCATAGGTTTTTCCTCCGGAGTTCTTCGAAAGAGCTCCTTTTTTGTTTTCAAAAAGAAAAAAGAAAAACAAGAACACACACACGTCTCTATGCGAAGTCCTTTAACTCAACATTCCAGAATAGAAAAAAAGTCCTATTTGGTTTTGTCGTTCTGTTTTTTTCCTCTTGCTATGTGCTATAAACGTGTAACGTGGACTCGGAATGCATGTGATCCAAGACCTTACACTGTTTAATATATCGATGAGAGGAGAGGATTTACACCCAAACACGCAAAATATCAAGAAAAAGGAATTTAAAAAGTGTGAGATCATCACATAAAACAGAAAAAAACACAAGTCAGGTTTGACTTATTTCTTTTAAAGAAAATATTAAAGGATCGTCCTCAGGCTGGAGATGAGCTACTTGTTGGTAGTTTTTACTGCGCATTCTTTTCTTTTCTTTTCTTTTGACGTCCGATCGTCGCCTTACGTTTTTAGAGGGTTCTACATATTTTTCTATTTTTTCTTCACAGTTTGTACATAGGGAAAGACTAGCCGAAACGTTTAGTTTTATTTTTGTTCAAAGCCATTGCTCTGGTGCGTGTTTACAGTTTTATTTTCTGGGTTTACATGATTTTTCTGGGTTTTGAAATCAATAGCAATAGTGGCTGGTGGTCAGAGTTAAGAGCACAATTGTTGGATGTTTTTACAGTAGTGATCAGCAGAGTGTATCTGTCTGTAAATCTGTAATATCTCTGTAAGGTTTAGGAGAACTAAAAAAAACGTGATGCCCATTCTCTTGTATTGCCATTAGGTGTCAAAGCCATGATTTGTTTTTAAAGGATTTTTTAACAACTAAAATGAAGAACACGGCATTAGAGAGAGAAATAAGAAGAAAGCTGCTTAGTGGAATGCGAGTGCATGTTCTGAAAACCCCTACATTGATATTGCTCCAGTATCTGTTGTGATGACACGTGTGAATGATTTTGGATGTGCGTGTGTACGTATGCATTTAGATTTGTAATCATTCCAAAGAAATCTGATCAACAATCAGACACAGAAAAAAAAGATTCACTTGGAAGCGATTTTTCAGACCTTCTATGCAATTATTTTCTCGCTTGAGAAACATAGTTGTCAGAGTATTGAGACAAAAATAAGTCCAAGAATAACTAGACAGTAGTTTCGAAGATGATTAGGGGGCGCGTGTGTTTGTAAACGAGAAGCTAATGTAAATAATCCATCTAAATAGACCTTTGGTATTCCATGTTGACGGCATGTTTTCCATTCTGTGGTATTTTCTTAACACCCTTCTGAAATGGAGCCATTGAAACAAATGTAAATACGCCATAGTGACGGGTAAGAAGAGCATCATTTGCCACTCTCGCCGATGTTGTGAATAGGTGGTGGTGGCGTACGATTGGCGGGCGTTCTCATCTCGTCAATGACACCACGGAGTTACCACATAGAGCAGAAATCACCGTCATATCACGAACCGGGAGAAAATGCAATTGGAAACACTTCAAATTCTATTTATTTATATCAAACGGTAGCGCTACGTAAAAATGAATGGTATTTTATTAAAGAAATGAACAGAATAATATAGTAGATATGATGTATATGGGATAGTACATAAGAGAGTATATACTATATATAATGAGAACAATGTAGCAAAATGTACAGCACCTACGGGCCACACTGCCAACAAACGGACAGATGAAGACGAGTCGCACCGTCTGCAATACTAGAACAGTATTCACTGTCAGGAAAAAAGGAGGATCTGTGTCCTGCATCTCGATGCATCTTTTTGTGTCTGATCTATTCACCTCAGGAAAGCATAGCGCTCACGCACCACGCAGGGGGAGATATATGCATAGACAAAGGGCTGATTTACAATAATAAGAAAGCCATTATTAACACCCTATAGGTTTCCATCCCTTTCGACAGTGACGTATGTCAGGGAAAGCAGATCGCCTGCCATTATCTGTGTTTCACCCGTTCCTTCTGTCGGACCGGACACTTCGAGCGCACAAATGACACAAGAAACAACAGGTTGTTGTCCTAAATTGGTTTTGAAAACGATGACTCATGATGAGCGCATGGGCCTAGAGCGCTAGTACCTAGAAATCCTGTCTTCACCGTAACCAGACTGAGAATAAAACCACCTGTTATGATTATTGTTTTGTGTAAAATAGGGAAACACAAGGGAACATCAATACTGTACTCCATCACACTGTGTATGTGGTCGGCTTGTGGACTGTTTGGAAATGTTTTTGGTCTACATACTTGTGTTTGTTCATGCAGAGAAAACAGCTTCCTCTTTAAGAAAAAAAGAAATAGAAAAAGAAGGCGGCTCCCATCTGATTTGTGGGCGGGGATATGATGTGACATCGCCACACGCATTTTGGAAAAGAAAAAAGAAAACAGCTGAAGACTTGAAACACTTGGAAATCAATGTTACGTTCACTGCTGTGAACGACGTCATATACTCATTGTAAACTTCATGTTTGTTTCGGTGTAAACCTGTAGTAGGCTTGATGTAACATGTCATGTTATGTGATGAAAGAAATAATACGATTTAATCAGGAAAAATAAAAAGAGGATTTCAAAAAAACTCCCTTCCTCTCAGTACTGTGACAGACACATGGATGATGATGATGAAGGTGATGATGAAGACGAGTGCTAGAACAAAGGTCATATCATGCTTTATTTCTCCAATATGTGTATTCTTATCCCACAGAGGTTATTCAACTGTGCTATTTGTAACTTTAAAGCATCCTTTCAGTTTGCTCCTTAGTTATATACATATGTTTAGAAAGAGAAGAGTGTCACCATGAAGTATGTTGTGGTCTTGTTTACTCTTTTAATCGAGATAAATACTTTTTGCACATAGTTTGACGTACTGTCTTAACACACGTGTTCAAGTTTATATAGTGACTAGTTTAGCTATGGGCTTGAGTAGTTTAGAGGAAATCTACTTCAAGTATGAATATTGTTTAATTGGATCACAGTCAACTTAAAGTTAAAAATAATATATCAATAGTAAACTAAACGTACGCTGTTTACTTCAAAGTGTACTTCTAAAATGTGTAACAACGAATGAACAAGTAAACTCTATTACAAGTGGACTTATAAGTATACTGATAGTTACAGTATAAATGAAAAAATGTCATTTTGTAAAGAAGATTAAATTTACACTTAAAGTAAACTTAACAGTGCACTTTCATCAAGTCTCAAGGAGAATTAAATAGTACAACATACACAAGTAAACTACTAGTACACTGCTGTAAGTATACTATATACATGAAGAAGACCACAAAATATTCTCAAGAAAAGTGAATAAAATGTTAAAGGTTAATATTTTTGTAAATGTTTTTGTTTAGCTGTTGTCCTATCTTTTGTAAGAGTGTCTACCTCACAAACAGCTTAGAGATTCTTGTTTCCTTTAATTGTCAAGTTCACGTTGAGTCAAAAGCATGCATCCGACACCCTTTTCAATAGTATGTAAACTGATGAGCGTTGTCTGTGATTAGATACAGAAGCTGTGAGAGATGCTTAACAGCGTCATATAAAGCAAAAGCAAAGCTTTGACCTGCTGACAGTAAACCTGATGTGCACCCCATACAGCAGCACCATCACTCCCAAAAATCCACTTTCTTTCCCTTAAAACGTTTTTGCTAAACCCTTTGAATTTTGTTTCATCTGATTATCAGGATTTAACATCTACTCATGTTTCTCAAAACCTTAAATGAACTCACATGAAAGCTCTACCCCTTACAGCAGTCAGTTCTCAAACGTATTCGTGGAATCATTTTCCTTATCAGCTCAGATGATCTTCTGACCATGAAATAACCCAACAGCACATTTATCAACAGAAAGATAAATGAGCTTTAAAAATGTACATTTGCTAAAATAACAAAAAGCGAAATCACATTTTAGATTTTTTTATAAAATTGCCCTCACTTTTAACCGGATTGTTCACCCAAAAAAGAAAATTCCATAAAAGAAAAATGACAATGACTTCAAAATATCTTGTTTTGTGTTCAATCAGAACAAAGACATTGATACAGATTTGAAACAACTCAAAGGTGAGTAAATGATGACAGAATTTTAGTTTTTGGGTGAAGTGTCCCTTTAATAATAATAGGTTTGAATTATATTGTTATTATACAGTAAATATTTTTTAACTTTTTAAGATTCAACACTATTAGTTTTTTTAGACATTACTCTTTTAATGTATATCAGCTGTATTCAAAGTGACCCACATTTGTTTTTTCACCTCTGAAGATTTAGCACATGAAGTCATATTGAGATCATCTCTCATAGGTCATATACAGGCTTTGAAAATGAAGATACCAAAAGTCAAGTTTATTAAGAAACAGCATGTAAAATGTGACATCTTAAAAGAAAAGATTTCTGTAATACTCCTTGAGTCACAGGCAAAAACCAAGTGTAATAACACAGTGATCGCCACAGTAAACACACTACACACTATTTTAATATTACAATATCAATCTCTGTGTAAAAATAAAACAAAATAGTTGACTACTTAGTAAATACTTACCCATTAAATTAAATATTTTGACTTTCTTCATAATTTTAGAAATGATTTTTTCAAAACGTGAAGAGTGTTGGTAAGAACCCTGTGTGGCAAACGTTATGTAAGTGATAATGTACAGACAGCTGGTTGTTATCACAGAAATAATCCCCGACAGTGTGGTCAGGACGTGGAGGGTCTTGTAGGGGTTTATTTGGCGATAACAGCGGGCTTCTTGTACATTATCCCGCTTATTACACGGCTACTTGCCACATGAGAAAAAAACTGGACATAAAATGTTCATTTTTAATATTTGATTGGCTCAATTTTACTGAATGCAGACCTTCAGTGAGGAAATAAAGTTTAGTTTCAATCAGGCAAATTGGTTTAATCATTTGTAAATAGAATGTCATATGTTATTAAAAGACAGATTTATAATTATTTTTTGTGAAATATTAAACTGCCCCTCTCAAAATGATTAGCCACATACGGATTACAGGGTGTTATTAGTTTTGAGCGGTTGTTATTTGAAAATAACAAACCTTGGAATGTCGCGACTGGCCAATCAGAATCAAGCATTCAAATGAGCCATGTAATAAGTAGCATTAGATATATCTGTCGTGTTCTAGCGGTAACCATGTGTATTTATGTTTGTTATTGATTTCCTGAACACGTGAGGTAAACGAGCAGTGTTTGATGCACCTGTGATTCATCTGTTGAATAATACATGTTGCTTTGAATGAACATTTATCAAAAGAGCTCTTTCACAGCGGACACATGCACGTGCACTTTTAACTGATGTCTGTTCCTGTGATGTTCTGTGTCCGTCCACACACGATTATTTAAGCATCATTCTTAACAAACAAGTAAGTGCATCAGGACAATGTGTTTTAAAAACTGGGATGTCATTATTATTAGCGATAATACAAAGCACAAGTAAACAAAAATACATCGAACCCTTTTTTTGTCTATACAATAAAAAAGACTATTCTTTCAAACCTGGAATGGACAGATCCTACAGTATTTTACTGTTAAACAGGCTGCTTAAGAATACAGTGGTTTAAACAAAGTCCAAAACATTCTTATGAATATTCATGTTTACATTGATATATGTACAACTCTCGTAGGTTAGAAGTGCGCTGTAAATAAACACAGCATAAGAGAATATTTTCCCTGAATGACAAGATGTTGATGCGATGCTCTACATGATATAAGGCACAAAATTCACTTATTGCTGTATTCCTTTAAATGATCCCGCCAGCCAAAACCTGACAATACACGCTACACACAGTTCTAATGGAAGGATTTCATATGGAGTTATAAAGTAAGTGTCACAAAAGTTGTCAAGAACACATCAAGGTCATACTTCCCCAAACATCTCAAAGACACAGATACACACAAGAGAATACATTTTCCTTGTTTTAAGACCATCAATATACTGTATATTTATACACATTCACCAATATTTACCAAATCTCCCAATTCACCCACTGAAGAGGCATTACTATAATGCAAAGTTACGTCCTAGATCGCCTTTTATATGTCATTTAAAGTAACTCTATTTTACAGCGCTGATCGAATACAGTAAATGATTACAAACATGTAAATGATAAAAGCCCTTGAGATTGATGAGAAGAAGGAGACCTGGAGAGAGAGAGACTCTACTTGAGAAACTGAAACTATTGCCCAACACTGATGACACATGAGACACATCCAGGTCATCATACAATCTCTCTCTCTCTCTTCTGTCCACACGCTGTCTCATCCGTACTGTTAAAAACTGATCAAATAATCAACGAGACCTCATCTAACATGTGCCATAACAGCTTTATAAAGGTAAAATACCACCTGGAGCGTGTGACGTGTTTTCATTACATTTACCCAATATAGGTCCAGAGCGGTTATGACCGACACAAAAATCCAAATCTTAAAAAAGAACAGGACATAAAGTTTGTTGAATGTTGAATGTCAGTCGTCCTCTTCATAATGACTTTGTTTCTTACGGACATTCCAATGCAAACATTCGGCCAAACTCTCAAACCAGTCATTCATCGGATCACGGAAACAGATGGAGGGAACAGGGAAACAGGATGTAGTGATGGTGATACTGCGAGGAAAAGAGGATTATTGCAGCAAGATGCTTGACAATGACCTCACATGTTGACTCACTCCGTTCAAACTACTTTCATTTACTTCCTCAATGACTCATCCATGCTCATATATCCAATAAATAAGTCACTTCTTTGTAAAGCCCTCAAAACCGACCTGTATATTTGGCATCATACTGGTGGTATTTGAAAGAAAAATATGTTTTTTTGTACATTGTGTACATAAATAAAACATTTAACATATCAAGTTCCTTAGTGCACACTCCTTATTGCTCCCTAACTTGTGTATAGATCAACAAGTTCTCGCCATGAATAAACACACCTGCAAACTCAGAAGAGGTGAAAAGCATTCGGGGGTTTAATGTTGTGTGCGGTGGGACTGGGGGCATCCTCCCCATAAGAAGAAAATTTGTCATTTTAACAAGTAAATTATGCAGTCTGGTGCAGTCTGACAAGGAAAAAGACAAAATTTGCTTCAATAAAAAAATCACATGACGTATGAACTTTATACGCAAATGAGACCAGTGCTGCTGGCATTATGAGTCGAAATGGGGACGGTCTATTTTGAGCTACAGGAAAAAGAAGTGAAAAATATTGAGTTTGGTCGAATTTAAGATTTTCATAAAAAAAGTACATTGTCCTCGTCTTGCGGTACCAATGCCCCAAGTCGTAATTAAAGAGTACGTTACATTAGATCATGAAAATTACATTTCATGCAGTCTGTTATGTTGCCGTGTTTGAAAGTAAGCAGTCTGCCAAGTTTTAAGTCCGAAGGTGAATGAATAACAAAATGATTGTCTTGTAAAAAAGGGAGTTGACTCTGAATCAGGCAAATGAGACGTGAACTCGTCCGAGTCTGTAACCAGCGCATATCTACATCACTAGTAATAGTCCTCGCCTACGTTTTGCTGCGACTGCAGCGAAAACACTCTCCTCCCCTAAACACTGTCGCTCGTTCGTGATGTCTAGAACCCGTGTTCTACATTGTGAAACTAAGTGTGTCTTATTTAAACTACCAAAGGAAAAACTTCTGAGGAAACAATGGCTTCAATTCATTTTCAAATGACACCAGAGGAGTATAAGCCCAGGGTTTTACTGTCAGTGCGTCATTTCACTGAAGATTGCTTCAATAATCTTGGCATATATTAAGAGACTATCCTTGAAAGAGGGAAATATCAACCTTATTTGGACCTGTTAGCTCTCCCAAATCACAACCTGTAAGTGTGACTAATGTCTGTGTTTAGCTAATGCATTTAACGCTAACGTTAACATGTACAGTTATTTCTGGGGTATTACAGTTTGTTCATCTATCTATGAACTCGGATAATTTAAGTGTTCAATCTATTATCGTCTATCTTTTATCTACTATCGTCATCTGATGTTTCTTCTTCAGAGTCAGCTAATACTGGTAAGATAAAATCCCCGCCATCTCTGTCTATACACTGTATAATATATCCAACCACATGTAAACCATAATCCTGTAATGATGGTAGGCGTTCCATTTGCGACACATGAGGAATTCGTTTGACCAATCACAACAGACTACACCATCTGTCCAATCACACGACCCTAGGCTAACTCAAGCGTCCAACTACACCGAATAACTTAGAAGGGCAGAGATCTATAAGTAGATATTCAAAATTGGCAACTGTCTCCCATAACACCGTTTTGATCAAACAGCCGAACTGAATAAAAAAATATCAGCGGCATTTTCTCTTTATCCGAGGCGACACTTTGCGGGCGCAAAAATTACGTTTATAACGCAGCCGCACCTGATGCTATGATGGTGCATGTATCTGTGCATTGAATGTTCAAAATATGGCACCAGAGGACTTACATTTATAAATCACTAAGGGCCCCCCCACTCTTCGAATCGATACGGTTCACAATAATGGCATATTTGGATTCAAAACTGCGAATTAGGCCGAAAAGCAGCAAGTTTGCAGGTATGAATACAGCCTTAGATGCTGGAATGGCATTTAGAATAAAACAATAAAACAATAAATCAATCAATCAATGGCAGACTCTGCAGTGGAGGTGTCAAGTAACAAAAGGATTACATACATGTATATTCAGTCTATTTACTGCATTCCTTAACTTCACATCATGTAAAGATCGACTTTATGTTAAAGTGGCTTGCCATAGAGGTGTATATTTCATATAACAATATGAAATCTGCTTTGGACTGTGTTACTCATTGTCGCCTTTTAATCATAAAACAGACATCAATATTAAAGCTTGACATGTAAAACCTTCTGGTGTACAGTTATTATGTCGAGACTTAAAAAAGAATTGTAAGCAATGGGGCATCAGTCCGTGCAGGTTCACAGCGGGTGTGATGTTCATGTCACTAACCTGTCTCCGTGTGATATCTCCTGACGGTTTCTGCCATCGAGAGACACCCAGGCCGTATTTCTGGCGTCACAGCACAGCATAATCTAACAGAAGAGAAGAGGGTTAAGAGAGCGTCTTCAGGCACTCCCTCACAGAGAGAGAAGAGCAGCGGTGTTCACCTTCAGCTCGACACCAGCGGGCACTATGATGGGTCTGAAGGACAGCGAGTGCGGGCAGATGGGTGTGATCATGGTGGCCGGAACATTGGGATGGACCATAGACGCGCCAGCCGCCACAGCGTATGCTGTACTTCCTGTGGGCGTGGACACAATCACACCTGACAGACACACAAAACAGACACGAGGACGTTTAACTCATAACTCTTACAAACTTGACAAATCATGTCACTGCAAACAAAAAATAAGAGATTTTGGAAAACACTGTTTTTATTATTAGTTTATTCTACATTGATTATCGGTTTTATGATCAAACCTCACTTAACGTAAACAAGGCTTAAACCAAAAACATAATCTAGGCCAAACATCATCTTAATATAGGTCTTAAATGGCCGCAATCCCAGAAAATGCACTTTTAAATGTTTATCTACTAGAAATTGAGTCACCAGCGTGTGTAGAAACACCCTGTAATTATACAAATCCATCTATTCTTCTTTTTGTGATCTCCTTTAAACCACAACAGTGACACAAAACAGGCTGTTGGGGATCCCCTAACAATCTGATGTCACATTGTTTACGCCTGCCCATGACCGCTCACAGACTCAACCTTATAAGCGCTTAGGTCCGCTGTCCGCCATTTTCAGGCAAGAGCAGATGTAGCCACTAGCCAGCGACAAAAATGTCTAAGAAACAACAAATGTGTGCTGTTGTTGGATGTAAATTGGAACATAAAAGGAGGCCGGGAGGAGACCTTTCCGACGAGCCCAAGTTTGGCCCGCTGCAACTTCGGGGCCCAGTGTTATTAACGATCGACCGCGAGTGGATGCGACCCCTAGGTCGGGAGCTAGAGCTCCCGGTATCCAGAAAGGTTGAAAAATCTGAGATCCGGGACCCGGTGGCCTGTCAGTATATCATCGGTTTCACCAAAAAAAAACATCTCAAGATTGGATCAGTACAAGCTGTCTGCGATCATGCTTCATCTCTGGAAGAAGTTAGTATTACACATAATTTTTAAAACGCCTTTCTTAAATAATGTGTTTAGCATGTTACAGGCTGTTGTTTACATGTTCGCGGCTAAACCTGAGACTTTACATTGGTCCAAAGACATGTGTTGTGTAGTAATGTTAGTGGTAAAACGCATCAGCCCATTGGTTCAGAAGACTTGTGACCGGCATCATTTCTGTAAAGCTTGTTCATTACAACGAAGGAAAGTTATAGCAGTGTCTTTCTCTGTGAGTTCAGTATTTTCTAATATGTCCTAAGTGCGACAATACTGAGAGCGGACAGAAACAGAGTTTGCATTTGTAAGACAACCTGGTTGCTAATCTTTACATACCCGCCTGACATATACTCACATTTACCTAAGTACCCACATTTTATACAGCAAATATTGTTCTTGTCTTTTCCATTTAATTCATTTTTATGAACAAGGCAATAAGCAGATATTTATTGCAGTTGTGTATGGTTTTGGTGGGACAGTGCATTACAGAAGTAATTGCGCTTTCCGTTATTTTGCTTGTCTTGATGTCATCCAAAGCACACGTGCATAATTTTGCATAAGGGGAGGGGAACAGAGGTTCATTTGCATTTAAAGAGACACAAACACAAACGGCGCGTTTTCCATTGCAGACACAAATGGCCGTGTTTTACATCTTGTAATGAAAGATATGTGGTGTATTTTGAGCTGAAACGTCACAGAGACATTCTGGCTGACAACACCAATGACTATTTTTACATTGCAGAAACCCCCTGGATTTGTGGCCCTTTAATATCCTGTTTAATGTGTTTTCTTTCAATGGATGCAAGTTTCATTGTGGGTGAATTAAGGGTGTGACATACGTATGCTTATTCATTCTCACAAGATAAGACTCACAGACACACACATTAAATAACCTGATTATCCCATCAGAAATATTTTGGCCTCACAGATCAGACAACTTCCATTGTGCAATAAAATCCTGTCACTACCCCATACGGCCCAAAAACACGATTTGTACCGTGGATGCGTGAAATTGCTTCTACTTGTAATCGAAACAATTCACGGCAGTTTAAAAAACAAGTTGTTTGACACTACACGTTCCATACCGAAAATCATCAACTCTTTATTAAACATTGCACTTAACATCTAAAGACATTAAACACATTACAAATTGTAAAGGTTTGGAGAAACGTTTGTACACAATGAATCCTGTTAAGAGAGGAAAATCGATTTTTCCAGTATGTTTTATGTTGCTTTTTTATTTTATTTTACACTTCCAATGAAAATCCAACATGACAAAATGTTAAATGTCAGAAGTGAGAATTTTATTTTTATTTATAAAAAGATAATAATTTTTTATTAGTGATTCTTTTCTAAAAAGCTTAGATGTATTTAGTAAAGTGTGTGCGTTTTATTTATATGTTATGCTCTACATATTTGAGCATACTATAATAAATGTCTGTATTTAAGAAACACACAGACTTTTCAGAATGAATTTAAATGTATTTATTTATGCATTTGTTCCTTCTTTTCTTTAGTCATTCATTCACTACTCACTAACAAGGACTTAAAAACATAAGAAAAAAAAAAAAAAACCAGTCCACTTCTCATAATCCTTCTTTCAGCACATACGTGGGTGCCTTCACACCTTTAATGCTTTGCTCAAGAAAAGAAAACCATGAGGTTAAGGACAAACTAACCGTCCCCTTGTACAGTAGTGATGAGATGACCATCCAGAAACAGGTCAACATTAGACAGGTATGAGGACGGACCTCGGTCCACCACCACTTCATTCAGCACCTGACACAGAACAACAAAAACACAGCTAGAGGTCAGACTCTGCATTCTGATTGGACGAGCTGCGTCATTGTTAAATGAGAATAAACACACACATGACATAAGACTGACCGCACATTCTGTTTTTTTCAGTGTTTGTTTTCTCTCCGGTGTTTATGTACTTAAATCTGATCCATTCACACATTGCAACACGACTGGATTATTGCTTTAATCAGGATCACACACACACACCTTAGACAAGCTCAAACACTTCCTTATAGCCTGTTATTGTACACTATTTACACTATTACTCATGAATTCACTAACTCATTTATGAACACATGTTCCCTGTACGGCCCTGCGGTAGACACGCGTGCGCACACAACTTTATGAACTTTTAGGTTCCAATAACTCGATATCGTTGAATTGAAGTAACATAACCTATTTCAGTAAACTTAAGATACTTACTAGGGATGAGTCACGAATTTCGAATATTCGATTAGTTTTTGATTTAAAGAATTTCGAATGGTGTGTGCGATCGTAAAAAATTTGCTGTATTTTCACGTGTAACGTGTTCATGTAACCAAAGGGTAGCGCTGCCATTAACGACGCACCTTAAACCTAAAGGCTGTTAATCAAGAGACAGTAGAGGAAAACATTTTCTCACAATAATTGCTAATTAACCTACGCACACTGTAGACCCGTGTGGCATAACGGATACAATAAACTGAGATGAATTTGGAACGAAGCACCCAGAAGGTCCATCCACAGGTCAGCAATCAGTTGCTAGTTTTATGGTCAGACCAACTAATTTGGATGCCAGACGGGCGGAGGAAATAACGGCTTTAATTACTAAAATGATCGCTAAGGATCTGCTTCCGATCGGCTTTGTTGGAGGAGAGGGTTTTAAAAATCTTATGGAGTTTGTACAGCCCGAGTTTACTGTTAGTCTAGAAAAACGATCACTGCCAGACTGGAGAAACTTTTTCATGACAATATAAACTGAAGCCTTTAGAGCTGTTGAAATCTCATGAAATCGTTCCGGACTGTTAATAAATGCCGTTATTCGGTTAATATGTTTTAACGCATGTTAAGTCTGGTCTAAAATCTTTATGGCTTTATTATATTTTCTTTGATCAATCACACTGCTGTTTTTTAGTTGGTATAAATGTGCATGCTCATATTTTATAAGGAAATGTTCTAGCATTATGAGCGGTTGATGCTGATCGACGTACTGTTCATAAGTGCTGTCATTCGGTTGTTAATATATTAATGTTTCAGCACATTATCTTAATGTTTAGCTTGATGTAAGATTGCCTATTCCATAATAAATAAAGCAGTGTGCCGTCATACGGATTTAAAGTGTAAATGATCTCTCTCTCTCCATTTATGTGTGTGTGTAATACTGTAAATGCGTCCATGTGGGGGAGGGGTGAGAATTTCAAATAATTTTCGAATAGTTCTCATCGATCTTCGAATATTATTTTTGCTATAAATGCCCATCCCTTATACTTACATGAAGATAATGCAATGTTGTTTAGTTGAATCAGATTAAGTCAACGTTAAATCATTCACTTTATGAAGTTCAATTATGCTAAAATGTATATTTTACATGAAACCAATATAAAATAAAAATGTTCTCAATTAGTTTATTCAATCAAGGCATCCAAGAACAGTTTTTAATTTGATACATTTTTATTAATAATCAAACAAAACTTTAATTTGTCTTTAATAAGAAGAGATTGAGTTAAGAGAACTCCACAGAGTTTAAAGTTCAAATGTAAGCGGCCACGACCTAACCAAAGGCATTGTTTTTCTGAATAATGGTAGCCACGAAACTCTTCCAAACCTTCAAGATAAATGAACATTAAACACTAACAAGTGTTTCTCTTTAGTAAAAAATGTATAAAATAACTTGAATTAAAGAAATAACTTGCATCATGAAAGCAGTCATACGCAAAGCATCCTGGGAAAGAAGTCCTCTGCCAAATTGTAACAATTTTATGTTAACACAACACAACTCCTTTATGTGGTGCCAACATGAATGGCTTCAGTTATATGACTAACCCAATTTTCCAAAAGTTGTGTTGATTTAACTTGAGTCTGTTAAGTAAATTGGACAAGCAGCAAAGGTCACCCATTTGATTTATTATCTCCGTGGGGACAGTCCATAGGCGTAATGTTTTTATACTGTAAATACTGTTTATTTTATCCCCTAACAATAAAGATCATAGAGAACTTTTAGCATTTTTACAAATATCGTTCGGTACGATTTATACGTTTTTTGCCCATAGGGACCTCAATTTTGGTCTTCACCGTGTCGCGAGTCTCCATGAGTTGGTGTGCATTCGGGTTTAGGTCCCCATCGGGATATAAAAACAAGACAACACATACACCGCGCACACATACACCGCGCGCACACACACACACGTGCACAGGTGTCTGTCTGCTGCTACTTACTTGATATTGCTTAGTTCTGCGAGCGGGCTCGGTGTCTCCTTTAGTGATCATCAGACTCTTTTCATCCATCGCTCCATTCTTCTCTCTGCACTCTTTCACCACCTTCACCTTCAGACGGGTGCGCAGCACGATCGCAGCATTGCCTACAGAGATGAACAGACACACACTGAACAACCCTTCAAACAATATCACTAGATCTAATCAATCATACAGCATAAACATGAAGGGCTGGTTTCTCATAAGACAAAAAATACAAGACTGAAAACAGCATAAACTAGTAACTTTGTTTTAGCACCTTTTGTTTTATTGCTCCTGTATGACATATTGCTTATTGCTCTTTGAACTCTCTGTAAGTTGCTTTGGATAAAAGCGTCTGCTAAATGACTAAATGTAAGTAAAAAACCAGTGTCATTGTTTTGTCTCAGAATGCACACAAGCAATGTTTTATTAATACTAATTAGGCTAAAGGTCCTGTCCTGTCTTAATCTACTCCTCAATGCCTCATTGATATATCATTGGGTTTGCAGTTTTTAATATTATAAAGGAAGATTCCTTTGACCTTCTTAAAGCATGAGAAGGATGTTGAAGAACACAGCCCACCCTTCACAAACTGAACACACCCTCATCCTCACCACTTACCTTCAATAACCTGTGTGACCTGAGACTGATATGTGTTGAAATCAAAGGGTGTGAGAAACCCCAGAGAGCCCAGATGAAAGGCCATGACAGGAGGAACACTCTCCTACATCACACACACACACACAACGGTCATCATTCTCATCTCAACACAATGCGCAGAACTTTAAAAATGAGTTAAATTACAAAGGAACAGATTTATCTGTGTTATATTTTCCTTTATAGATTGATCAAAACAATGACATCATCATCACGTTTTAACATGACATTTGCCTATAGAGCGGTTTTCAAACCTGGAAAAGAGAAGAAGCATATAGTAACGTGCCATCTCCTCCCAAGCATATGATAAAGTCTACATGACTGGATATATCATCATAATCTGTAACACACACAAACACATTTCAGACAGATGGAAACAAGTTTAAATTCTATCACAGTCAGAGGTGCACAGATTTATGTGATGTGTACAAAAGTTTTTATTTTTGTATTTTGACGCATTTCCGAGTGAAATGGAATATGAAATACTGAGTGTGTCTTTGCGGGCCGCCAGTTGACTAGCTCTGGTCAGGCAGTATACACTTTTAATTATGTGAGGTAACTGTTTGCTATTTTGTTTATGTTGGAATGAGAAGAAGTTCGGTTCAGGATGACTCTGGGTAGCCGAATGAGTGGCGTGTTGTCAGTTTAACCAAGTGGTATTGGGCCATAATTGAGCAACCAGTATGAAGTATTCCAGAGAGCGATGTAAGAAGTTTAAATAATGTCTCACCTTCTCTAAAAGTGCAAAAGTTTTTCGTGATGGAAGTGAAGCTTTCGTCATTGACAATGGCTGGATCCTCCAGGACTTTCCACTCCACGTAAACAATCATACTTTTCTGAGAATATTAATACAAAAATACATGAGCTCAGAGAACACTGAAGTGAAGTACGTTTATGGTTTCGTGATGGTGCGCTTGTCACCTGTGTCAGGAAGATGCAGAGCTCTTTGAAAGGCTGCAGCAGACTGGGGTCTCGGATTTTCTTGATAACAAGGACACTTTTGGGTGGCTCACTCCATGTCAATCTCTGACTGGCTGGATCTTGAATATACCTAAATGCAAAGAAACGCACACTTCCATCATGTGTTTATAACACACTTTGGAGGAACGTTCCAAGTGCAGAAACAGTTCAACTCAACCAGTGTCATTTGTTGTGGAACATTAATAACAACTAAAAAAAGAAAAATGATCATCAGAAGAACATTCACTCACAATAGAGAATGTGAAGCTGACACAGAGGCGCCGCCATCTTGGGAGGTTAATACTCCACTGCTATTATTGTTTTGATACGTACCGTTACTTGTTTTGTGCGATATATGGAAAAATGGAAAATAAAAGAAGCCTGAACGACTCTGCGTAATGCTATTGCAGTTTTGAACAAAGCAAGAACGACCTACCATAGTTATACTTCCTAATCAAACACGAAAAACAGAACACTGCACTCATTTGTATGGTGTATCTGAATTGTCAAAACGCCTCTCTAAATGCTTGCTACGGACGCAAAAAACGCCGAAAATCAAAATATCCAGTCCAAATGTTTTTATGATGGACGAAAATATGGGAGGTAGTGTGTAAATGCGATTGACTGACACAACGTGAGGTCGTATTTATTTTTGAATGTGCGGAAATTTCGGACTCGATATGCAATGGCCTTAAGTAAAAAAAAAGATTTAATAATTATCGCAGCGGGATTACTCTTCTCTACACACAAACATCACCAGCGTCATTCCTGTGGGTGTTTACGGTTGGTTAACAGAGGGTGTGAGGTGCAAAAATTACCAGCTTTACAGCAAAGTCAAGATGCAAAACATTTTGACAGTTATGTAAACATCTGTCAGACAGTGCACGTGTTGAACACTAATGTGACAGAAGAAACATGCGCACTGCTCTGTACTTTGTGCTTAACTCAATTACAATACAAACAAAACTATAAACCTACCTGTACAACATGCATTCAGTGGCATGAATCGCTTTGCTTTGAGCTTTATCAAGTAGACACTTACATGATCCCTTTAGGGTTACTCAGCATGTAGGCTTTGGGTCCAAATGTGGTGACGGGACTGGGTCCATGAAGAGACTGTGTTCTCCTTGAAAAAAGAACAGAGAGTAAAGCTGTTACATGCGTGACTTCACTGACAGCATTTCAAACAGGATTCACACCGTTAACCTTTGACATGATAACCAGCGCGAGCGACCGTGAGATGTTTAGATAATGTCGCCTCTGACCGTCTCATTCTGACACGACAGACTGAGCGCTGAGACTAACCCAAGACAGAGCAATTCTTCCCCTAGACTCCCATCTTCATATTTCATTTCGTTTGGTGGCGTGCCACATTTAGGGGAGTGGAAATGTCCCCACAGTAACAGAGCGGTGTTCATTCAACAACGTGTCGCAAGTTTATGCCATGAACCTCTTGTTAAGTGTGCTTAGTAGGAAGTACTCCTCAATCTAAAATCACTTGTTTATAACAACATTCGGTAAAAGCAGAAGTTTCGCAAAAATGGAAAGACTGACATGCCAATAACAGAACTAACATAATGATGCAAAAGCATGGTAACACGATCACAGCGCAAATAACTTCCTTAAATACACCATGTGTTTTATAACTCAACAGATATCATTTCTTTTCAGTAATCTACAATGTTGTGTCTTGTTCTTCAACTGTAAAAAGGTATTTTTCAGTAAGGCTGTTTTGCGATGCAAAGTTGTGAAATGCACCCTAGAAATAAATTCAAATCGAATCTTACTAAAAAACTGAACACACATAAAAAAAAAACGTTCAAAGGTTTAATCTATCAGATGAAGACACGTGAAGTGTGCAGTAATAGTTTATGAACAGGTAATCTGTTGTTTTATCAAGACTCAACTCAACTCCTTTCATTCACACACATTTGACATGTCCATCTGATATTATATTTCCCTCTCATTTTTTACTTAAAGTAAAGACAAATGACTTGACAACAGGCGTGAAACGGAGTCATGCATTTTGGTAAATGCATTTGTTTGGTGATTCCAAACATGTTCTTTTTAAGACCTTAAAAAATACTGTAACCGTCTAAAAATGTCAAGCCATAGCATGTTACACGGTTTAACAAAATAATACCACACTTTTGACTAAAGAAATATAAAGAAATGTGTTCATCTGGATGTCATTTGGAAGGTCCTGGCAGATATGTTATTTCAAACAAAATAGAATATTCTTATTTCTTTAGAACATCACATTATATGTGACCCTGGACAACAAAACCAGTTTTATGGGTCGTTTTTTTATTTATTGAGATTTTAACATAATCTGAAAGCTGAATAAATAAGATTTCTATTGATGTATGAGGTGTAGAATAGGTTAATGTATGGCTGAGATACAACCGTTTAAAACTCTGAATTCTGAGAGTGCAGAAGAATCTAGTTGTTAATCAGGGGCACTGTGGCAGGCAATCCATTTACAAAAAAAGTTTTTATATAATTACGGTAGGAAATTTACAAAATGTCTTCATGGAACATGATCATTATTTAATATCCTAATGATTTTTGGCACAAAAGAAAAATCGATAATTTTGACCTATACAATGTATTTTTGTCCTTTACTTAAAACGCTCCAGTGCTTCCTAAGACTGGTTTTGGGATCCAGTGTCACATATTTGAAGACTTTTACACTACTTAAATTACAACATGCACTCAAACAGAGCTGTATTTCATATTTTTAGATGATTTTTTAAATAAATATTTTCTTCCTTTTGTCTCTACTGTCTGTACTAATTGGAATTTACTGCGGAGCTGCTTTTCAGCAATAAATATTGTGAATATAATTAAAATACACACTTTTTTTTGTTGATGTTGTTCATATGTATTTTGAGTTTTTGTTTGCATGGCACAGTAGTTTCCATTTGAGATTAATAAAGTAATATTTCAGATTATTCCTTTAACAGTTTTGTTGTACCTGAACTTGGCGGAGCTGTGGTCCGAGGATGAAGACAGACTCCTGGCTTTAGTTCTGCACCGCAACACTTTCTCACTGCCATCACAGGCTGAGCAGCAGTACGGACGTGTCTCTGAATTCACTGTCCAGTCAGACGCTTCACAATTCTCCATCTAGAAGTAACAAATGGAGAACCCTGTCAAGTGTGACCTCATTCAGTTACTATATGACCAAAATAAATATAAACAATGTAGAAAAATTCATAAGAAATGACTGACACAGACTATATCATACAGTTTAAAAAACCCATTGGTCAAGCATCTAAACACAGAATACACACAAACTATCTGAGGACACTGATAGAACCGCCTGACGGTACAAACCGTAACATCGCGATTCTAAGCTGATCTAAACTCGTGATTTTCCTCAGACACATGATGACAGAATATAGAAAACACGGCTCGCTGTCTGCATGAAGATCACTGACAGTGAAACACCTAAAGAACATCATCTATGTGATCCCTATGAAGTGTACGAAAGCGCAAAAGAGGGTCTTCAAATATTTGTAAAACTGCCCTGTTTGACCACATCTTTAACATTATGGAATAAATAATGTCAAACATTCTTGAACACTCATTATCTCTGCCTATCTGGACATCAAAGAATTTACTGGAGGGGTTTAAACCGAGTGAAGTACTTTGTAAACAGTTTATGTCTTCAAAACTAAGTGAACTGCCAAGAAAACATTTGAGGATTGAACGCGGTAACTAGGTAAGGTTAAGTTTAGGCAGTTCATCAGGTTAATGTCATATAAAATACAGGCAAAGGAACGACACCTTGCACGGATTTGTCACAATTGAGAGCGTAATGTGAGAGAATAAAACATGACAATAAAGAGCTCGTTAACAGGTTAAACGCAGGTTAAATTCCTGCTGAAGAGATTATCGTTAATGTAAACTTACCTCAAACAGACGTGACACTGATCCTTTGAGCAGTTTACTCTCTCTCTCTCTCTCTCTCTCTCTCACTCTCTCTCTCTCTCTCTCTCTGTCTCTCTCTCTCTCTCTCTCTATCTCTCTCTCTCTCTCTCTCTCTCTCTTTCTCTCTCTCTCTTTCTCTCTGTCTCTCACTCTCTCTCTCTCTCTATCTCTCTCTCGCTATCTCTCTCTCTCTCTCTCTCTATCTCTCTCTCGCTATCTCTCTCTCTCTCTCTCTCTATCTCTCTCTCGCTATCTCTCTCTCTCTCTCTCTCTCTCTCTCTCTCTCTCTCTCTCTCTCTCTATCTCTCTCTCTCTGGGGTTATTTAGAGCGGGCGTTGACCCCGCTGACTCTGCACACACGGTGCCGATACAGAACGTCCATAGCTGTCGATGTTGCGGTGGACGGGAAAGTAACCGGTTAAACCGTCTCTTCCTCACCTGTCATCCGTACACAACTGAGCACTTCCTCGACATGGCGTCAGCGCTGTAGGCAGCACTCTGATAGGCGGCTCGTGGCCTTTCTCATGAATATTAATTACGTAATGTTCGTCGCGCGAGCTGATTGGCTTACGGCAGTCGCTGATAAAAGGGCGCTAGCCAGTATGCGAATCAATGAATCGTGCTATACAGAAGGCGTGACTAATGCAAATTAATGGAAAAATAATTAGTTTATGCCGCGTTCCAGACAGGTGTTTAGCAGAACATACAATTAAACGCACTTATAATGACATCAAACAATAAAGTTTTGGAAAAAATATAATAATGAAAAACATTATAGGCTACAGACAGAAAAGAGAAAATAATTTTCGACTTCACATTTTAAAAATATATACGTCACAAATGATTCAAAGGATTGATTCAAGGCTTTAAATAATTCAGTTTTTATTGCTTTATTATTTCTTATATCTGTCAAAGCATTAAAGAAGTAAACTAATTTTCTATTTTAAATTGAGTGAAATTATTTTTTTTACAATGCCCATTTACGGATAAAGAATCCCCTATATAATATAAGTTAACAGTCTAAATTCTCCATATTATCATAAAAACGGGCTGCGTCCATGAGGGCGCATTCGACGCTTGCACACGTTCTCGAGGCTGTCTCGTGTCATAAAAGCTGGCAGGACGCACCGAACGCACCGAACGCATCTTCAAATGCGATCATCTTTAACAGGGACGCAGGGGGTGATTCTTTCGATGCTAGAGATAACCCACAATTCTTTGCGTCGCCCAACGGCTTTTAAAGTCCTCGTGAACAAGGGCCGATTCTCAATTCCAAACGCAAAGAACAGACTTGTGTTGAGACTCGTGAGGACACAGTGCGGTTATATTAGAGATGGGACAGTAGAGTACTTGATGCGTCACTCAGTCAAATACACGCACAGCCTTTTCACTTTATAGCCTATTTATTTTAATACAGAGATCGATCCCAGGGATTGCACATACTTAAATAAATGTGCAGTATAATGCAATGTTAGTCCCTTTGGATAAAATCGTCTGTCAAATGCAGTAATATAATGTTATGTTAAATAATAGGACAAAACTCTGTCTCAAAAGTTCTTCCTGTCGTTGTTATGTAAAAAATATTAAATTCTTTCAACATGGATGCTCTGGTTTTGTTAAGAATAAATTTCATTTGGATGTAAAACACAATGCTTTATTATACAGTGCAAGATGTTTGTACAACAGGGAATATATTAAGCCAATATTTTAGTCAAAAGTAACATAACTCCAGAGGAAAGCGCTCCGGCCTACAACATTAAATAGAAATTGAAACTTAACTTTGCCATCAGTTAAAACGATTTGCCCAGGAACAAATAAGAGATTTATTATACCAAGCTTGTCTGTTGGATATAGCTAAAATTAATGATATCTCATTATGATAATGATAATGATAATGATACCAGACATGAGATTCAGAAACACTTGCCGGCTGTGAGGTGAGGCTGTTATTTTAGATATTGTAGAAAAAATATAGAAATCAGAAATGATCGGTCAGGTGCTGATGGAAGAGATGTGTTTTCAGCCGATTCTTAAAGATGGCCACAGAATCTGCTAATCTTGTAGCTGCTGTACGGAAGTTCTTCTTCTTCTCCTTGTTTTAGGTCATTTTGAAAAGGGTGCATTCAAAGGAGAAAATGAGTGGCCTTGGCTTGTGTAATTTCACTGCAATTGATTGGATGTTTAAAAACAGCTGTTGCATTGATTTTGAAGTAAAACTGGTAGGAGACGGACAGTTGAAAGTTAATGGATGCTCTGGCCAAGCCGTCTAGTTTACGTCATTTCAGATGTATAGTCATTTCAGGGCGGAAGTGCATTTTCAGATTTTAACTGAAGATTATAAGGGTACGTGAATTTTAAAAAGAAGATGAGTGTTGGAGCCGATAGCCTGGTGGTCACTACTCCAGCATGTTGAGCAGTTGTGCATCGGGCGACCCGAGGTTGATTCCCGTCTCGTGGTCCTTTCACGAACCCACCCACTTCGCTTCCTGTCGTCTCTACAACTGAGCTATACAATTACAAAGGCACAACGCCAAAAAAAAGAAGATGACCAACATTGATAGGCTATTTACCAAAAATGCTGCAATATTTCATGAAAAAATAAGAATTGTAGTTTTTTATTTCACTGGGACTGCACATTCAATCAAATATGTGGTATTTAAATGTAAACAGTTTACACTCATGTTTTACGTGTTTTTATACCTCAGCAGACATATGTAGTGAATAACTTTAAAAGTGAAGTGATTTTAAAAGTTTAAAACAGAAAGCCGAGAAATTGTAAATTTGTTTAACTCTTTTGCCAATGTTTATAGAAAATTACCAACTTTTCACCTCTTAAAATCATGTAGAAATCATTTTAATGAATTTGATAGGTGTGAGAGCGCAAAGTATGGAAGCCCGTTTCCGCCAGGGTTGGGAATTTTTTTTAGAATTACTAAGTCATAATAATGAGATACTAAGTCGAAATTTCGACTTACTAAATCATTATTATGAGAAACTTTCTCATATGAGTTTCTCACAATATTGGCTTAATCTGTATATGCACATGTCTTCTATGACACTATGTGGTTTTGATCGTATGTCCTTATGTTTTATGTGCAGTCTCCTTGATCAGCATTGTGGTAATTCATGGATTTTATACACATAGAGCAATATTTCAGACAGGGCCTTGCAAATCGTGAAATTCTTACTCTACTGGAGAATGTTCATGGTGTTAAAATTAGCAATCGAACTCTTGAGCGACTTTTAAGCAAACACCAGCTTTGGAGGAGGAAGAACAAGACTCCTGAAGCTGAGGTGACAGCTTTTATACAAGGACAATTACAGACATCAGGGCAGTTGCATGGTTACAGGTGGATGCACCAGAAATGCTGGATCAATGGACTAATCACAGACAGAGAGACTGTACGTATTATTTTACGGTTGCTAGACGGCGATGGCGTTGATCTAAGGTCTAGGAATAGACTTCGCCGACGAGTGTATTTCAGCCGTGGACCAAACTACGTATGGCACATTGATGGATACGACAAATTAAAGCCATACGGGATTGGAATTAGTGGGTGCATAGATGGATTCTCTAGAAAAATGATTTGGCTTGAATCGTACAGAACAAACAGTGATCCACGGGTCATTGCTGGATACTTTATTACAGCTGTAACAGAGGCAGAGGGTTGCCCTGCACGGGTTAGACTGGATCTTGGAACTGAGAACGGTCATGTGGCAGATAATATGCAGAAAGTTCTGCATAATTCTAATTCATTTTGTGTCAGTTTTGGGCCCAGCACAGGAAATCAGCAGATTGAGAGGTGGTGGCTCACACTTAGGAGTCAACCTTAAAGAGGACGGACATTATGCTGACACCTTTCTAGACAAATGTTTGATTCAGTTCTGTTTTCAAAACTTGATTCAGTTAAGTCTATAATTTTATTTAATTGTGTCTATTTAAACAAATAATTGTTGTTTAAAGTTAAGTCATTGCTTAAACAGCATTTTGGGCACTTCAGCTACCTAGCAGGTTAAATGCGATGAAAAATTGAACAAAGTAAAACTGACCCATACACAAGTAAATGCAGGAGCTGCATTTTTTCTGGATGAAACCATAACATTTACACTTCAAAACCGAAGTATGGTTCTGTATATGTGAGCTGTCACTTGTATATGTGGCAGGTATGTGATATTAGTTGCTCCTGCCACCTGAGTTTTATATGTGCCTACTTACCATTGGGTACTGTTTAGCATGGTAGAAAAAGAGTTACCATAGTAACCAAGTTTAATGTAATGTTTTAAAGAAGACGTGACAATTGAAAAAGATTGCTTGAAAGTAATTGTAAAATTCTACTTATACAAGTATTAGGCGTTAGTGATCAATCTTCTAATCAAAGATCTAATGATGTTGAGGTAGCACAATAAAAGTTATATCACACTTTAAAATAGGGAGCAATTCTCACTAACTATTAACTAGAACTTTTGCCTCAATAAACTCCTTATGACTGCTTATTAGGTAGTTTAGGTATTGGGTAGGATAAATGGATGTAGAGTGAGGCAATGCAGAATAAAGCATTAATATCTGCTTTACACATAGGCTACTAATATACAACCAATATGCATGTTAATAAGCAAGTAGTTAATTATGAATGTTATGTACCTTAATATAAAGTGTAACTAAAGCTACTTTAACATTCCACCTATGTACAAAGTTTTGTTTTCTTCTTTTAGGAGGAACTGGATGAAGTGGCATCATTGTGGAACACTCACAGAATAAGGCCAGTTCATAATTCCCGATCTCCAAACGGCCGTCCAACTATTATGCATGCTGTACCTCAGTTATATGGTGCGAGAGATTACTTGCACCCTGTTCACCCCGAAGAGGTTGACGTGTGTCTGGAAGAATGTGTGTTCAAAGACTATCCCTGTGACAAAGATGTGTTTGATGTATGTGTTCATCTGATCGCAGAACACACCCTGGATATGTCAAAAGATGTCTATTCAACATTGGATGTTTACATAAAATTTAGGGAGTTGATAAATGATGAACTGACTGAAGAAGCCTGAACTGGTTTCAGTTTTTTGATTGCACAATTTTTTCCACAAATACTGTACTCTGTACTGCATAAGGGCTTTAGTATAGCATAATAGCTTTCACGTTGCGTTTTTAATAGTCTACTACAGTTGAAGAGTGTTATGAAATTATGGATCACTTGTGGATTTACACATAATGTTACCCACTTGTTGGTGTCAATTGTTCATGTTTTTATGTGTAATCGTCAGTAAATTGAGATTAAAACTTGAAGTTTCAAACCTCCATGTTTCAAAATACAAAATAACAACAACAACAAAAATTTGCAACATTTTACTGTGACTTTAGCACCAGCCTTAAACACTGCAGTATAGACAGCATATTAGTAAAGAATTGCTTGGAAAATATTGCTATCCATTCAACATAAATTTTGTATGTTTTAATAACTCTTTAAACATTATGTGCATTACAAAATGTATCCGAACACTAGTAGTGTGTCCAAATATATCCAAACACTTGAGTTGTGTATCCAAAATTCCAAATGTATCCAAACATGACAGTAACATATCCAAAAAGTCATATACAAACACTATGACAGAAATGTGAATTGGATCAGTAGTAATTTTTATGATATTATTAAAATGTATCACTTGAAGAACTACACATAACAGCAATGTCATGGTGTCACATTTTAATGCTCTATACAGTGTAACCTTTACTAAACTGAAATGAAAAATGAACATTTCAATTTGGCCTATATGTTAAAACACAAAATTAAGGATACAATAGCAAAAAGTCCCAGGCAAAAAAGTCCCCACCATAATGTACCTAAAGTGCTCCATTTTCGCGTACTATTTTTGTACTTAATACACTAAAAATTATATTAGTTCTTAAGATAATCCTAAAAACATCTAAATTTACTCAACTGTGCTTACTGTATTTTCGACAGCATAAACATGAACTAAAATGTGCTTTTAACATTCTATCTCTGAATTAAAAAATGGATTTAGTTATCACTTGAAGTACATTTGAACCCAAGTGTGTTGAAGTATACTTCAAGTGGTAACAAAATTACTTTTTAATACAGAGATAGTATGTTAAAAGCACATTTTAGTTCATATTTATGCGGTCTCAATATAGCACAGTTAAGTACTCTGAGCTGTTCATAAGAGTATCTTAAGAAGTACTAAAAAATAATTTATTGTATATTTAGTACCAAATTTGTGAAAATAGAGTACTAAGTACATTATGGGAATGCACTTTTTTCACCTGGGGTTTTTATACCGTGTTACTTAGGAAGCAACTTTTAAATATAGCAGCATAAACAGCATATTAGGCTCAGCAGCAAACAGTTTTCCAACATAAACATTGAATGTTTTCATAAAATATAATAAAACACTTTAGTTTAAAACATTGTGAACTCTGCATAACAATGTATCAAAATGTATCCAAATACTAGATGGTTGATTCCAAATGTAGCCAAACAATGGACTAGTGAATCGAAATGTTCCCATACAGTAGCATAGTATGATCAAAATGTATCATTAGAAAGAAACAACACTGGATAGAGTAATGTATCCAAACACTTGAGTAATGTGCTTAAAATGTATCCAAACACTAGCTAAAGTAATGTATCCAAACACTAGCTAAAGTAATGTATCCAAACACTAGCTAAAGCAATGTATCCAAACACTAGCTAAAGCAATGTATCCAAACACTAGCTAAAGCAATGTATCCAAACACTAGCTAAAGTAATGTATCCAAACACTAGCTAAAGTAATGTATCCAAACACTAGCTAAAGTAATGTATCCAAACACTAGCTAAAGTAATGTATCCAAACACTAGCTAAAGTAATGTATCCAAACACTAGCTAAAGCAATGTATCCAAACACTAGCTAAAGCAATGTATCCAAACACTAGCTAAAGCAATGTATCCAAACACTAGCTAAAGCAATGTATCCAAACACTAGCTAAAGCAATGTATCCAAACACTAGCTAAAGCAATGTATCCAAACACTAGCTAAAGTAATGTATCCAAACACTAGCTAAAGTAATGTATCCAAACACTAGCTAAAGCAATGTATCCAAACACTAGCTAAAGCAATGTATCCAAACACTAGCTAAAGCAATGTATCCAAACACTAGCTAAAGCAATGTATCCAAACACTAGCTAAAGCAATGTATCCAAACACTAGCTAAAGCAATGTATCCAAACACTAGCTAAAGTAATGTATCCAAACACTAGCTAAAGTAATGTTTCCAAACGCTAGCTAAAGTAATGTATCCAAACGCTAGCTAAAGTAATGTATCCAAACGCTAGCTAAAGTAATGTATCCAAACGCTAGCTAAAGTAATGTATCCAAACCCTAGCTAAAGTAATGTATCCAAACGCTAGCTAAAGTAATGTATCCAAACACTAGCTAAAGTAATGTATCCAAACACTAGCTAAAGTAATGTATCCAAACACTAGCTAAAGTAATGTATCCAAACGCTAGAGTAGTGCATTCAAAATGTATCCGAACACTAAAGTAATGCATCTAAAGAGTCACATATACAGACACTATCACAGAAATTAAAAGATGTCTGTGTGGATGCATTTGCATCTGTAGTACACTTCACATACATTCAGAAACCTTTTTTACAGTTTTTTTCTATTATATTATGTCCATCACCCACACATTTGATTCCATGATTTTGTTCATCTCAGATCTGAAGTCTGGATAGCTATCATAACAAACAGACAGCTCCAAAACACAACCACATGTGTGTGAAATGGGTCTTCTTTGGAATCCTTGAACTTCTGTGAAGTTAAAGGTGATGTTTTTTCCCACCAAAAGATCTGAACCGGTGCAGAATCTAAGAAACCTGCACAGACCCTGTGTGCTGGACTCCCTAAGATAATTGGTTAAGTACCTCTGAATCTCCTTCTGCTGGGCATTCATGTTTTCTGGAAAAGAAACAGACCTTACAACTTTCCTCACTGTGGGCTGCAAGTTTTCATATATGCTTGAAATGTCTTCAATACGGATGACAGCATTTGCGAATATGTTTGCCCACTGTTCAATGACATAAGCAGGCTCTTGGATTAGTTTTTTGTGAGCAAGTTCTTGTAAGACTTCTTCTGCGTTATTCTCTGTACGCATTTTTCTACAGCTTTGGACATCCAAGACTTCGAGTAATTCCTCTTTATCAACACTGTTAAAGTCTGACTGACATACTTGAAACACTATTCGTTCTGGCTCAGATACATATTTCAGGAAATTTTCAATGATATTGCTTTTTACACACCCAGAAGCGACCTGCTCCATGATTACTGGAGCAATTTTCACAGGAAGGTATTTTTCCTTTTGCCATCCAAAGACAATGATACGACCTACACTTTCCCAGTGCTGTTGTCCAAAATCGTGGCGAAGGAATGACCCCTTGAAAGAACTGCCCAAAGTGCATTGGTCATAAAACTCATTCCAAAACTCTGCAAGGCAATCTCTTACAACCCCTCCTTCATCATGGCCCCTCTCAAGTTTTCCATCCGGTGCAATATGTTGAATTTTGATGTCCTTTTCTAACACACTTTCATCAGAAAAATGAGCAATGAGCTCTGGGAGTACATGGCCACGGTGGACTACTAAGATCCTCTTTGTTTTTTCAGGATGTGTGTTCTTAACAGGTGACAGAGGTAACGTATCATCCAAACTGTGATCCCCAAAGTTTATAATGTCTTCAGTAAACAGAGTGACAATGTTGCTGTCTTCTTTAATGTTTACCTCTAGGTTAGAAGAAGTTAGCTCTGTGGAATAAAGGAAAGACACCTCTGATTCTGCGTTGCTCCCAATGTAAACCACATCTGGGTCACCTGTACCTTCTTCTGTTGGTGAAGAGATATCCAATTCCTGCCCAGTCACAGCCAAATCTTCCTCCACATCTGAAACGGAATGTTTTTTTTTCTTTGTTGTGAGGTAGAATCTCAGAATTGGCAGTTTGGTTTCTGCATAAAGTTTTCCAACTGTAGTGTGTTCATCCACAGACAACTCTTTGTAATTCTTTAAATCAACCTCAAAATCAGTAATGTCTCCAAAAGTGTTTTTTCCATCTCCAAAAAACAGCTGAATTGCTTACTGAATTAAATCCGATTTTTGGGAATCTTTTGATACATGTACTTTCCGATTGCCACCACCCTTTCTTGTTCTCACTTGTTTGAAGGTTTCTTCACCTTCATCATAATTCATCCATCCCATTTCTATCTTTCTCATACTTTTTTGAGCATTCTTTGTTGTCGTTAGTTGACACGTTACGGGATCATCATCACATTTTCGTTTTTGTGATATCTTAGATTTCAGTCGCTCAAAAAGTTTATATTTCCTGTTGCTGGGTTCATTTGTTTTTCTTCTGCAAAATGCCAGTACGGCAAGACGATCACCATAAGAAGGAAAGTATTTCTTTAGCTGCTCATCAGTCATTAGTTCGATGACACTAACATCAATCTAAAAATAATATTAAAAACCATAATTAAACTTTTAAATGTTTGCAATGCTTGTAAATGTTTCATGTATGAATGACTGCACAACTATTTCATAAGGCTAGGTTTACACATATCACTCACCTTTTCACATTCCAGTAACTCTATTGTTTCTTCAGGAACATTCCTCTGTCTCAAAAATTCAATGAGATTCTCCATCCTGTAAACATATATGTTCATTTTTTTATTATTATGGCCATCGCCCTAATAACAAGATTTTGTTCATATAGCACATTTCATACATTTGTTACAATTTCTTTGTTCTGATAAACACAGAGAAAGATATTTGGAAGAACAATGCTTATAACCAGACAGATATTTCCAACAACTGACTACCATAGTAGGAAAAAATACAATGATAGTCAAAAGTGCCCCAGAACTGTTTGCTGTCCTACACTCTTCAAAATAGCTTATTTTGTATTCAACAAAACCAAAAAAATGATAAAATAATTTTCCTACTATATGAGTCAGTGGGGGTAAAATTCTGTCTGGCTATAATCATTCTTTCAAATACCTTTCTCTGTGTTGATCAAAACAAAGAAATTGTACAACTCGAACTTGAGTAAATGATGACAGAATTTTCATTTTTGGGTGAAGTATCCCTTTGAGATAATTAAAAGTTATTTTCATTGAAATGATTAACAGAAATAAACAGCAAAGAGATATATAATATATATATATACAGTAATATCTCATCCGGAACATTTCTTTTGAGCCGAGAGCTTTGTGAGTTGGTGGCCATGTTTAAATGCTTATTTGTCGTAATTATATTGTTATATCAGCCAAACATCAGATATTTATGCTTTTCTTACTGGCCGCATAAGGCAGAAGCATGTGACATACTGATTAATCAGCATGTGACCACGGGAGAGAGTTGAGAGCCAACTGATACATGCTTATAGGTTGCTCTCGCAGTCCAGTGTCCAATGTACAGTAGCCTACTGAAAAAATCTCAATAAACTTTTTAACGTTCGGGGTGGGAGAAAATCCTACCAAACATGGAAGACTTCAAGTGTATGAAATAAATGGATTATTTGCTGCCTGGGTCACTGGCCAAAGACACTAAGTGACACTTAGGAGCTTCTGGTGAAAAGGACATTTATGTCAGTGAAGTATTTCGCCACTTCATGACACCCAATCACATTATGTTTTGCCACCAAAAAACTACTAATGCTGCTAATTTTTTACTGGCCTGTTGAGGTTTTGTATTATATGCACAACAAATATGTTGTGCACTTGAAATAATCCAATCGTCTGCTTTTAAATGTTGTTAAATAAATAAAAAATATTAAAACTAAATCCCTTGCAAACACATGAAAAGTTTTATTGTTCTTTAATATAGATTATTTAGGTATATAATTGAATGATACAGAAATTTAAATGATTTGTTAATCAGTTACAAACATGATGAGCTTAAAAACAATTTATTTTATTTCATCTTGGATATATTTGTATGTCATATTTTAATTAAGGCAGTATTTGACTGTTTTTGTGTACATGTTTTTATCTACACAAAATTAACATTTGCTTCTTTTCCATCTAAGTACTATTTCTTGAAAAGGTTCCTTAAATTAATGTGCTGTACATCATTGCAACGTTTTAAACTGTGCAGTTGTCTCATTCCTCAGTTGTCAGTCACACAACGAGTTTGCCAGTATCCAGTGGACACATTGTGATCAGAACGACACGAAAACGAGTGACAAATTTGAACAGTGGAAACTATTCAGTCACTAGCGAAAAAAGGATATCAGTGAATCATTTATAGCTCAGTGAACCACACGAGAACGCAGGATGTGAATGAGATTTGCTCATTTAGAAAAACTGGTTAATTCAGAACTGTGGGCTAAAAATGAAGTTGAAAATAATAAAAACGTTATGATTTTGAGTGGTTAAGTATTAAGTAATATAATGCAACGAAGATACTTTTTGTGTCCAAACAAACAAAGATAACGATTATATAAAAAAACAGATTTCAGTGTTAGTTTCCACTTCCCGAGAGCCACGCGACGCATGTTTGATGCGTGTGGCGATGACGGTGCCACGGGAACAACTCTCAGAAATGCATGCTTTGAAGTTTGGTTGGTTGCCATCCATGGAGGAGTCATAAAGCTTCAATAACTACCTTAATTTGCGTTCAGGAGAAATACAGATGTCCTCGGGATGTTAAACTACTTGAGGGTGAGTTAACAATGGGAGAATTTTCATTTTTGGGTTGAGGTTCCCTTTAATAATATTTTTTTTCTAATTTTTAGAACTTGTATATGTTGTTTGTAAAGTGTTTGGTTAAGCCACTTAAAAGTACAGTGGGCCTACACATGTGTACAAAATGAGGATGGCTCCACCTTAATATAACCCAGGAAAAAAAAAATATATATATACACAGCAAAACAAATAGCAATATTTACATATGAGTTGACAGTTTATTGTGATAAATATAAAAAATATAAAGGTGTGCATTATGGTTGACACCTACATAAACACTGTAGAGCTGGTTTTGTGTTCAAAGTTATTCCCTTTAAATGCAACTGAAGCTAGAAACGTGTATTAATGAAACTTTGGAGACGGTCCCTAAATTCACGAACGTCAACGTCCAACGTCAAGCAACTTTATTCCAGTGTTCAAATACTGAAATTGTAAACATGTACTTGCATAATTTGGATAAAACAAAATAAGAGTTTAAAATAGTACAAAAGCACATGGCTCTTCTTTTGCTTTTCGTTGTTGGCATTTTTTCTTTCATTCGTCTCCAACCGGTTTGCTCTATTTAAAAACATGGCCATATGTCAAGGCACATCACGCGCATCCCATACCTGCCGTATATATTTACATAATGTATTATTTGTCAATCTAATGTAAATTGTACTAAAACATTTACTATTTAAAATCAAAGTTGTATTTTTCAGTATTAATGGACCAGAGCTTACATAAATAGTTGAGTGATTAATAAAGATATTAAAGAGTTTAATAAAAACTTGAACAATTGAATTGCTCATTCATTGCTCATTAAATGTCAAAAGCCTACATTTGAATGATTAAAAAACTCTTTGCCTTTTATTCACATATAATCATTGATCAGCATACATATAGACAGAAACGCAAACTTTAAACGCAGGAACTGATGCAGAGACTCGCACTGGCCATCTTTCTAACTTTAACAACGTTTAACCGGAGCGAATGAGACGAGTGGATGAAATCATTCATCACCTTAGAGCCTTATGATAAACACGAAAGTGCAAACGTGTATCACACACGAGAACTGTTGTAGACTTTACCATCACCAGCATCATTTCAAACATCATCTTAACCGGAGCGAATGAGACGAGTGGATGAAATCATTGATGAGCGCTCATAAAGACAGAAACGCGTCATTAAACATGACAACTGATGCGGAGACTCTGTACTGGCCATCTTTCTAACATAAACAACATTTAAGCAGGGCAAATGAAACGAGTGGATGAAATTATTGATCAGTGCACATACATAGAGCGATATGGTAAACATGGGAAACGTAAACGAGTGTTCACCAAGCGCCAGATGTGTTACTGAGACTGTACTCTCCATCTTTTCTAACATTACTCTATATAACATAATATTTCACTTTCACTATAACTGCCGCAGACGAGTCAAGTCTGTCAACTCACTGTCGGAAAAAAGAAAGAAAGCGGGAACGCGCAGTCCAATCTTTTCTACAATCTGCAGGGCTCTCAAGTGTCACGCATTGAGCGTGACAGTCACTCATTTCGGTCTTTTGTCACGCACTCCCGCCACACATTGTATTTCTCACGCAGAAAATCGTCTTGGTTACATATGTAACCTCGGTTCCCTGATGGAGGGAACGAGACGTTGTGTCGAGAACGACAGATGGGGTTCGCCCTTGAGAACCAATCAACTCTGACTACTATAGAAAAGGCGAATGAAATTTGGCGAATGAAATTTGCATGCCGGGCTCCGCCCCCGGATATCCGGTATAAAAGGAAGCCGGCGTGCATCATTCACTTACCTTTTGTTCTGAAGAGCCTGAGAGCCTCTCACGACTGCAGCAGAATACGATACGTGTTTGTGGCATAAGGGACACAACGTCTCGTTCCCTCCATCAGGGAACCGAGGTTACATACGTAACCAAGACGTTCCCTTACTATCGGTCTCTCGACGTTGTGTCGAGAACGACAGATGGGGTTGCCCCTGGAAAACGCCACAACGCTGTATCGCGTCACAATCTCTAGCGAAGCGACGGTAACAAGCCTGGGCGTGTCAGCACGATGCTTTCGCGAAACTGTAACCTTCCAGTGTGGCAGTCGGGGGGTACCAGAGCTTTCTTGGAGAAAGATGGGTACAGCCCTGACCGATAACCTTTCACGGACGGGGGCCTTAGCTCTCTACAGGCGAGAGGCCGTCCGGCTCGGGTTTACACCGGGTAAGCGCCACTTCCTTAATCAGGAATGCGCTGCAGAGGCCACCTCCTACCCGTGGGGAGGAATATGGTGGATATAGGTATGGTCTCGTCCTTGGAGGAGAACGCATGGAATGTGCGGACTGGGTAGTTAACCGCGAGGTGGAGGTCCACCTGGGGAAGTTCATGGGTTACCAGGAGTGGGAACCATTCTCATGAGGATACATCAGACGGAACAGCCCACGGAGGGGGTGTTACAGACGTCCGGTAGCACTAGGTCCGGTTAGAGCTATCTGTGATAGTTCATATGGAATCCCGGCCTAAGGGGGAAGGCTGCTCTGCCCAGCCAACCCCCAGGGGGTGCTGCTTAGTGATGGATGGAATGCCTATTCTTAACCAGTGTCTGGGTAAGAAGGGAGGTAGATGAGGTACCAGTTTCTTAGCCATGGGTTTGGGTAAGAAGAAAAAGGTAGATAGCACACTGACCCAACCTGTTAGAGGGTGGAATGGTGCTTTCGCAGGCATACGCCCCCCCGGATGCCAGTCCTACATGTCGCCACGCAGGACGTGGGCTGACACCGGGTTTACGCGAAGGTTTTGAACCTTTGCGAAGGTGTTTGGGCGTAGCCCAACCCGCAGCTCTACAGATGTCTGCTAGAGAGGCGCTTCTGCCAACATGGGAGATTCTGAGATCGGAATGCCGTCGAAACGGCTACCACGACCCAGTGCGCCAGCCTCTGTTTGGAGACAGCCTTCCCCTTCTGCTGTCCTCCAACAAACACGGAGCTGGTCAGAGCTTCAGAGCTCTGCGTGCGGTCCAGCACCTACTGGACACAACACTGATCAGGTTGGGTCTTCCTCCCCTATGGGGAGCGCCTGCAAGTTCACCACTTGGGAGTAGTGGGAACTTCTTGGGCACGCATCCGGGCCTGGGTCTCAAGATAACGTGAGAGTTTTCAGGGCCGAATTTAAGGCAATCCGGGGACACGGAGGATGCTTGGTGGTCCCCTACCCTCTTGAAGGGAGTGAGCGCCGTCAGGAGGGCCGTCTTACCCTGTAAGGAAGATCAGAATCTCCGAGGGGCTCTTGGGGGGCACTGAGGCTCCCCAGGACCACTTAGGGTCCCAAGAGGGTATGGAGCGGAGATGAGGCGGAATCCGCCCTCTCGCACCCCTTAGGAACCTGGCGACCAGGTCGTGTTGCCCTAGAAACTTTCCACCGACTGAGTCGTGATGAGTGGCAATAGCGACTACATACACATTCAGTGTGGAGGGGAGATGTTAGTCTCCAGTCTCGTAAGAAGGAAAACACAATCCTGATCGAGCACCTCAGTGGGTCTTTCTCCTTGAGAGAGACACCAGGACGAGAAGAGGCACCATCTAGAGGCGTGTAACCGCCTAGTAGATTGGGCCCTAGCCTGGGTGATGGTCTCTGCCATAGAGGGGGAGTAGCCATCTCAGGATCTTCTTGTCCCGTCTAGAGACCAGACATGGGTGTTCCAGAGGTCTGATCTGGGATGCCAGAACGTGTCCTTCCCCTGATAGAGCAGGTCCTCTGTCAGGGGAATGGTTCAGGGGAAGTCGCTGTCCAGAGCATCAGCTCTGAAGCCAAGTGCGGTTAGACCAATGTGGTGTAACCAATAACACTTGGTGCTCCTGCTCCCTGACCTTGCACAGCGTCTGTGCAAGGAGGCTCCTGGGGGGGGAAGGTGTGCTTCCGCCCATCCCGCGGTCAGCTGTGCGCCCGGATATCCGTGCCGAGGGCAGGGAATACCAAGCGGGCAAATGGTGGTGTTACGGGAGGCGAACAGGTTTACCTGGGCCTACCCGAACAGCCTCCAAATGAGCTGGACTGCGCGGGGGTGGAGTCGCCACTCTCCACGAGGGATAAACTGGCAAGAAAGCACGTCGGCTGTCTAGTTCAGTTTGCCCGGGGTGTGTGTGGCCCGCAGGGAACGGGTCACCTGTTGACTCCACCGGAGGAGGCGTCGAGCAAGTTGTGTTAGCTGCTGTGAGCGAACGCCACCCTGACGATCTGTGTACGCTACAGCTATAGTGCTGTCCTCGGACCAGCACGTGCTTGTCTCGCACGAGAGGCCGTAACCTGCTCAGTGCAAGTAGCACAGCCCACAACTCTTGGCAATTGATATGCCAGCGCAGGCGGGGGTTCGTCCAACGCCCCGCCTACGTGCCCGTTGCACACTGCACCGCACCCCTGCAGGGAGACGTCAGTTGTCACCACGACCTGTCTCATAACCTGCCCAGAGGGACCTGAGTCCGTCGAAAAAGTCATAGAAGACTAGGGGTTATGGTGCGTCGGAAGCAGGGCGTCATCACCATGCACCTGCTGCCGGTGTGCCACGCTCTCCTCGGAACTCGACTCTGAAACCAGTGTTGGAGCGGTCTCATGTGCATCAACCCGAGGGGTATTAACCCGCGAGGACGCCATGTCCCAGGAGCCTCTGAATTATTTAAGGGGGACCGCTGTCTGCCTAAAATGTTCATTTCAGACAGTTCAACACTGGTTGGGCGCACACTGCGGAGAGGTGCGCCAACATGGTGACAGAGTTGAGTTCCATACCGAGAAAGAGGATGCTCTGCACTGGGGAGAGCCTGCCCCTCTCCTGGTTGACCTGGAGTCCCAATCGATCTAGGTGCCGGAGCACCAGGTCCCTTTGTGTACATAACAGATCTCACGAGTGTGCCAAGATAGGCCAGTCGCTGAGATAGTTTAGTACCCACTCGCCTTCCTCCCCTCAGGGAGAAAGGGCGGTTTCCACGATCTTCGTGAAGACCGTGGAGACAGGGACAGACCGAAAGGGAGGACTCTGTACTGATATGCCCGCCTCTCGCACGCGAACCGTGGGAACGGCCGGTGTCGAGGAGGATAGAGATATGAAAGTAAGCGTCCTTCAGGTCGATTGCCACGAACCAATCCTAACACCTGATGGATGTCAGGACGCGCCTCTGCGTGAGCACCCTGAATGGCAGCTTGTGAAGGTGCTCTGTTCAGGGTACGCAGATCTTTGCAACCCGCCGTCTTTCTTTGGAATGATGAAGTGCGGGTCGTAACCCACTGAACATCTTGGTTGTGAGGGACGAACTAGATGCCTGTTCTGCCAGAAGGGTGGAGACCTCTACCCGAAGTACGGAGGCGTCCCTGCCTCTGACAGAGGGAGAGATGATGCCCCTAACTTGGGAGAGTCTCTGGCGAACTGGATCGAGTAACCAAGACGGACCGCCCTCATTAGCCAGCGAGACAGTGTGGGCAGCTCTCGAGCTCCCAGGGACTGTGACAGGGTGACCAAGGGGACGGTCTGCTTCATCATTCCCGCGGGGGGGTTCGTTGGCTGGCGGAGCTAACGATGTCGCGGGGGTCCCCGGAGGGAAGGTTGGCTCCGCCTTTTTACCTGCCTGGCGGAACAACGGCACACACTGTCGGTTTGAGAGTGGTGACAGCTGTCGTATGTGTACGACCTCACGCCTCGCCAGGGTGTGAGGTCGGTTCGCCGTGCACAGTCCAGAGGAGTGTGCGATAGGCTGTAAGTACACCCGGGGAGAAAAGAAAACTCTGCGAGTAGTGGGCGCCAAGCCCTGAAAAGGCAGGAGTCGTCCCGTACCAACCGATCAGAGCCGTGGCTGTGAAGGTTCGGGCCCGATGTTTTTCTCCCCTGGGTGCTTCCCGTCAGTGTCCCTTCTCGAGAAAAGGTTGCTGACGGGGTGGAGGTTTCCCCCCTCGACCTCTGCTTCCGGGGTGCCACCTGTGGGGGCACAGGAACCGAAGCCGATGTCGAAGGGGTCCTGGGTTGCAGGGAAGCAGACATCACGTGAGATCTCGGAGGCCCGTAGGCGGCCGAGTCGCGGCGTGAGGCTAATTGCCACTGTCTGCTTCACCGTCAAAAACTGCTGAGCGCAGTCCTCGACGGTGTTACCAACAACCCACCCTGCGAGATGAGTGCATCAAGAAAGCGGACTTCCTTGGTGTCACTCCTCTGCACAAGGTATAGCCGGGGGTGTCTCTCCTGGACCACTACCGTGGACATCGTCCGACCCAGGGCCTGCGCCGCCACCTTAGTCGCCCGTAGAGCACTGTCAGTGGCGGCACGGAGATCCTGCATTATACCCGGGTCGGCCTTACCCTCGTTGAGCTCTCTCCACGCCCCGGCCTGGCGGACCTGCAGGATGGCCACGGCGTAGAGAGGGGGCAGCCTGGCCCGCGGCAGTGCAAGGCCTCCACACCAGTGATGCCGAAGTCCTACATGCTTTGGACGGTAGGCGTGGCCGATTCCCCCCAGGAGGTAGCCGCCCGCGGCACAGGTGTACCGCCGGCGCCCGAGCCACCCGGGGGATGTCGACGTAGCCTTTGGCTGCCCCACCAACGAGGGAAGTAAGGGAGCCGGAGCTAGTTTCACTGGAACGGTCCGTGAATGGAGCGTTCCAAGTTTCACACAGCTCCTCATGCACCTCCGGGAAAAACATGGCACCCGGGGTGGGCGCGGTTTGCACCGCGCTCCGACCTCAGGAACCACGCATCTCCGGGTTAGCATGGATGACATCACTTCTGCTTCCTCCTGAACTCGACCGCTGTGGGTAGAGTCGGATGTCAGTCTCCCTCCGATGCTGCGAGCGACATCTCATCTACGTCACACATCGTTTCCGAGTGTGTGCGTGAGAATCCGGACGGTATGCCACCGCCGGTTGGGGGACGTTCAGAAAAGCGAATCGGGGTGCAATCGGCCCGTGAGCACTTGGCTGGCGGGTTTACATTCGCAGAGTTCCCCATATCACTAACGCTGCTAACGTGGGTGGTCATCGGGGCCGTAGCCACAGATGTCACAGCCCAGGTAGCAGACGAAATGGTTGCTGGTTCCCGTAGGAAGACAGCCACCCGTGACCGCAACTTCTGAATGACAATCTGCCCGCAGTGCGGGTAGATGTGTCAGCGAACGCTGCTTCAGCATGCTGGACGCCCAGACGCCTAACGCAGCGATCGTGTCCATCCCCCTCCTCGATGAGGGTGCCGCAAGAGAACAGCGGGACTTGCCGCGCTGGAGAATGCTCAGTCAGTCCTGAAAAGGACTTTTTAGAAAAAATCTCTAACACCTCCGGAACCGCCGAGACGCCCAGGGGAAGGTCGCTGCAGGTAGGGACGATCCGCTGCAACACGTCGTAGATCCGGCAGAAGAAGAATTCATTGAATTCGTTCTGTTCGTAGTCAGGAGCGAACGCTCTGAAGAACAAAAGGTAAGTGAATGATGCACGCCGGCTTCCTTTTATACCGGATATCCGGGGGCGGAGCCCGGCATGCAAATTTCATTCGCCAAATTTCATTGGCCTTTTCTATAGTAATCAGAGTTGATTGGTTCTCAAGGGCGAACCCCATCTGTCGTTCTCGACACAACGTCGAGAGACCGACAGAAAGAGAACTATTTATTATACATTTAATATGCTGCAGCGCCCAAAAGTTATCTGGTCGCGCCGCTCTCACTATGGTAACTGGCAGGAATCAAGCGCGTCTCCCCTGGAGTTTTTAATCGAGCCTGCCACTTATCAGCCAATCAAAAAAAAGAAATAGGCTACACAATAGCCAATCAGAAAATAGCACTATTGTATCTGGGTAAGATTTAACGCAACAACCAATGAAAAAAAAGCATCCTGGAATTGGTTACCATCTTCCTCGTTCACCCACAGAGGAAACCACTGGAGCTCCGAGCATCACTTTGAGCACAAAGTAAGTAATGATCTCCTGTTACAACAAATTCACAACTTGTTTGACACAAACAATGACAACTTGACTGCTGTTAGAGAATGTTTCCCAGATAATTAGCATCAGTTTTTCATGAGTGTCTGTTACTTAGCCAACAGTATTACAGCCTGTTCACTGACAACATCTGCTCAAAACAAGTAACGTTAGTCTAGGCCTAGTCATATTTTCGTTATCACACGATGACTGACATATTGTCACATTATAAATATATCTCTCTCCAATAGGCTTAATAATTGTATTAGCACTAAATTAATTAAAGTGCATTGCATAGTCGATGTTATAGGTCACTTTTAAAATCATGTCATATTTTATAATTATATAATCCTGGCCATGGATGCATTAATCATTGCATCTGTCTTTCAAAGATGTCAGGTAAAAGGCAACTAAGCATCCTTTCATTCACCCTGAGAGGAAAGCCCCCCAAAAAGAGCAGGTTACAGGATGCTGGCCCAGAGAAGGTGGCGAAAATGGTAGGCACATTAGGGGAGGAGACAGAGGAGGAGATGGTGCAGGTGGAAGATGAAGAGACAGTGCAGGTGGAAGAGACGGTGCAGGTGGAAGAGACGGTGCAGGTGGAAGAGACGGTGGAGGAGATGGCTAAGGTGTCAGAAGAGGACCCAACAGTCTTTGATGTTGAGGAGTTTTGGGGAAGAATGTCCACAACAAAGAACAAGGTAAGAAATATTTTGCACACAACATGACTTGCTCATTAGTAATTACGATGAAGGGAAAACATTTGAGAAATAGAGGCCCCCTGTTCCTTTTTTTCAAAGGTGACTGGCTTGAACCAATTTGGGAGGCTATCAAAGATCGTAGCCTTGGTTTTAGTGCTTCCACATTCTAATGCTGATGCTGAGAGGGTATTTTCGATGGTTGGTTTGAACAAAACCTCAACACGAAACAGTTTGTCTCTGGACGGGACATTGTCCTCAATCATGACCCTGAAAAGGGCTGGGCTTGAGCCGAACTGTTTCAAATGGGAGCCAACACCACAAATGATAAAGGAGTCCAAAAAGGCAACAAACACTTACAACAAACAACACCAGCCATAATCTCTCTCTCTCTCTCTCTCTCTCTCACACAAACACTCGCACTCAAACACAAATTTTATAAATGGAAATTGAATAAACACTTTGTATTTGGTTAAATTGTCAGTGTCATGTGTCAGATATTTTCTTCTGGGGGGTTGGGGGGGTGACACTCTTGCCTGTCTTCAAAACTTGAGAGCCCTGTGTTCACTATTTCAAAATTTGCAACAGGAACCGATGTGTTACTTGCACGCTGGCTAGCCTTCTTGTGCACGTTCACGTTGCGCATGTGTGCATACATAAACGCCATCATTGTTCTGAGAAAGTTTCTCATTATTAATGAAATTTCGACTTAGTATCTCAATATTATGACTTAGTAAGTCGAAATTTCGACTTAGTATCTCAATATTATGACTTAGTAAGTCGAAATTTCGACTTAGTATCTCAATATTATGATTTAGTAAGTCGAAATTTCGACTTAGTATCTCATTATTATGAGATACTAAGTCATTATTATGACTTACTAAGTCGAAATTTCGACTTAGTAAGTATTATTATGACTTAGTAAGTTATTATGATCCTCCCCTGGTCCAAAGACATGCATGGTAGGTTGATTGGCATCTCTGGAAAAATTGTCCGTAGGGTGTGAGTGCGTGAGTGAATGAGTGAGTGTGTGTGCCCTGCTATGGGTTGGCACTCCATCCAGGGTGTATCCTGCCTTGATGCCTGATGACTCCTGAGATGACCCGAGGTAGTTCGGATAAGCGGTAGAGAATGGAATGGAATGGAAAGGTATTATGAGATACTAAGTCATTATTATGACTTACTAAGTCAAAATTTCGACTTAGTATCTCATTATTATGACTAAGTAAGTTGAAATTTCGACTTAGTATCTCATTATTATGAGATACTAAGTCATTATTATGACTTACTATGTCGAAATTTCGACTTAGTATCTCATTATTATGACATAGTAAGTCGAAATTTCGACTTAGTATCTCATTATTATGACTAAGTAAGTTGAAATTTCGACTTAGTATCTCATTATTATGAGATACTAAGTCATTATTATGACTTAGTAAATCGAAATTTCGACTTAGTATCTCATTATTATGATTTACTAATTCTAAAAAAAAATCCCAACCCTGTCCCAATCCGTATACCGCATCCATTAGGAGTATAGTAAAAAATACAATGGAAGTCAAAAGTGCCCAAGAGCTGTTAACTGTCCTACATTCTTCTTTTGTGTTCAACAGAACACTATGGGATTCAATGGTCATAAGCATTTTACCAAATATCTTTCTCTGTGTTCATCAGAACAAAGACATTAATACAGATCAGGAACAACTGGAACGTGAGTAAATGATGACAGAATTTTCTTTTTTGGGGTGAAGTATCACTTTAAGAGGAACCAGGACCGAGCTCAGCATCTTCTTGAAAGAAGAAGAAGAAAGTGGAGCTAAGACTAAGAGCAAGAAAAGAGGAAGATGCACTGAGGATTCTTTTCTGGCTCTGCTGAAAGAAGACATGACTTACCAAGGGCAGGCAGGAGAGAGATGGGACAGGAATTAAAGATCTTCTCTCTTCTTGAAAGAGAAATTCAGATTAAACATTTAAAGTTTTAAAGTTTTCTTCTTGTGTCATCTGGTAATGTTTTGGTAGATTTAGCATATACCATTACACCATTATACATCTGTTGGGGAAGTTTAATATGTTCACTTCGGTTCCAGCCATAGTAGATCGGTGGCCTGTTGTTTTTATGCCTTCATTGTTACTGACAAAGCATTACTACTGAGTTCCAGAAAGACGGTGCTTATTTATTGAACTTGATTAATTGCACTCTAATTGAAACCTGTGTTTTTTCAGGCTGTACTTGTAAAACTTTGAGTGCGCTTATAATGCATTTTATTTTCAAAATGAAATAAACATGATAAACAAAATAAAACACAGTGTCCAAAGGTCTCACATTTACATTTATGAAAAAGCGACTTACATTGCATTATACTACACATTTTTTTCTAAGTAGTGCAATCCCTGGGATTAAACCCATGCCATGGCTCTAACCACTGAGCTACAGTAAAGTCTTACATGAAGAATCCTACAAATACAAGTATTCAGGAGGTGTCCGGATCAGAATGTCAACAATGGATCCGCAAACACCTGGTATGCTTTTGAAAATGGAACCATTTTAAGTGACACATCATTGCAAATCATCACCACTGTGTGGAATAGGCAAGTTTTGTAAATGTGCGTTCATTACATTTAAAAAAGTAGTCATGATCCACTGGTGCTTCCTGAAGTGTTGAGACTTCTGCTCTGTCACACCATGCTGCTCCTCTCTGGCTGTTCTTGGAGAGGGTGTTGGTCGTCCTGTGGAACTGCTCCATCTGTCTCTTCAAGAAACGTCACCTACTCTAATGCATATGCATATGCAGGTGAGATATAGTCAAATATCTGGTTGTTTTCAGGAAAAACTGGGCAGCAATGGTAAAGGTACGTAAGTAGCTGGAAAGACAATTTTTGTATTCATTATAAACATTACAATGACTAACTTTTTCTACAATGTAATACCTCAATGCAATGCAATTATTTGTGATAATTCATTACCTTTGGGACAAAATGTGTGTGAACTTCAAGTTCATGCTCTTGAAGTGGGATTTCATTATTCCAGAAGGACGTTCGATGAACGAGTGGCCTCTAGAGCAGCGCTTCTCAACCTTCTTGACTGCAAGCCACCCACTGTATTCACCAATATTCCCCCTCACAAAAACTCAAAATGTCTACCCAAATAAATATTTCAGAGCTTGATATTAACTGGAAGTGTTTATTTAATATAAAAATAAACAAATAATAAGAAATATCTTGGATTTTAATGTATTTCAATGCTCATTTGGTCTCATTTCAAATTATTAGTCAACCTACGGACCCCCTGTGGGCCTTGTTGAGAATCCCTGAAGGCTTTGAAACCTTTCCTCTGTCATGCCTCTCACGGGGCTCTTGTGTGATAAAGGCCCAAAGAAACAGATGCTAATGCAGCATCTAGTTATTTATATCTATGACCGAATTGACGAAGCAGTTGCCAAGCAACACAGACTCAGAAACATACAGTGGTGCAGAGATACTCATGAACCAGAACTAACAGTTTTATAATGTGCTACAAACACTTGTGACCTCTGAGTAACAAGATTTCATTACTATTTATTGCAAATATATAAATGAGGTTACGTAAAAACATGCTCTATCTTTTGACCTAACGCTACCTAACGATGTCGCTGGCAAAGATACGAGCACAAAAGGAAGTTGCATGACTGAGAAATAAATTCCAGGTAGCTTGCTCCCTTTTCACAATGAAGCGGAATAGCAGGTGTATATGGCAAGCCGTTTTGACATAAAAAAACCTTGGCTGTACTAGTCATAATTTAGTTTTGACTAGTCAAAATTCCAATTCCAGATATCTCTTCTGTAATTTTGAGTCGTCACAATTGGAATTAGTATATCTACAATGTGATAATGACTAGTCATAACAGGCAATAAAGATATCTATAATGTTATTTTGGCAATTCATAATATACATTTGAGATATCTACAATGCTGTTTTGACTAGTCATATTCTTCCATTGACTTCCATTGAAAAATATTTTCAGATATCTACAAATGTGTTTTGACTAGTAGAAACTGCAATTAAAGATATCTATAATTCATTTTGTACTAGGCATAATTTTAATTAGAGATATCTTGAACTAATTTTTACTAGTGATAATTAAATTAGAGATATCTCTAACTGAGTTACCACCAGTAGAAATCATAATTAGAGATATCTCTAACTGAGTTACCACCAGTAGAAATCATAATTAGAGATATCTCTAACTGAGTTACCACCAGTAGAAATCATAATTAGAGATATCTCTAACTGAGTTACCACCAGTAGAAATCATAATTAGAGATATCTCTAACTGAGTTACCACCAGTAGAAATCATAATTAGAGATATCTCTAACTGAGTTACCACCAGTAGAAATCATAATTAGAGATATCTCTAACTGAGTTACCACCAGTAGAAATCATAATTAGAGATATCTCTAACTGAGTTACCACCAGTAGAAATCATAATTAGAGATATCTCTAACTGAGTTACCACCAGTAGAAATCATAATTAGAGATATCTCTAACTGAGTTACCACCAGTAGAAATCATAATTAGAGATATCTCTAACTGGTCTTTGACTAGTCATAATCACATTTAAGATATCTTTAATGAATCATTTTTAAAGATATCCAAAAACACATTTGCAGATATCTGAAAGTAACTTATTACTAGTCTTATTTTAATTGTAGATATCTTGAATTGGATTTTTAACTCGACAAAACTAATTAGAGATATCTTGAATTGAAATTCTTCTTAGTGATATCTCATTTAAAGATATCTGCAATTTAATTATGAATATCTCAGTCTGATTTTTAACTAGGAAGATCTTTCTTTGGATATATCTTCATTTAGCTCGGCGACAGGAAGAATTTCAATACAGTCAAAAATTACTTTGTAGATATCTAAATCGTACATGCAAATACACGTTTCCTAAGCCCCGCCTTTCTTTATTTCACAAATCTTGACGTGATTCCGCCTGGACTTCTGTGGACGCTTACAAGTAGCCTCTGACTTGTTTTCGATCGATTCTGGTAAGTTAAGGTTATAAAAATGTGTCCAGACAACGATTTTTCAGTTGTCTGTCTTGCACGGTAATGTGCAGTCTATTATAAGATTGTATATATTTACTCCTCATGAATTATAGATTTTGCTTCGGAGCAAGATCTAAGATAGTTAAAAGTTATGACAATTATCTATATTTGAAGGACATCACTTGAAGCCATAGTCGGAATTTAAATAAAGAATAAAGAAGCGTGACTGAGCGCTCTGGTGTAGGGGAGGAGCTGAGCAAATTAAGTCTCACATCACACAACAGCAGATTCGACTGGGAGCAGACACAATTCAGATATCTTTATATATATCTTTATGTTAAATATAATTGTGACTAGTCGAAACTGAAATTGAGATATCTTTAAAAACTTTACATATGTTCATTTTAGATATATATGACATCATTACAAATATCTCAAATAGAGTTTTGACTAGTCAAAACATATTTACAGATATCTCGAATCAGATTTCTTACTAGTGCAATTATAATTGCAGATATCTCTAATTATCAACGTGACTAGTCAAATTATAATTATGACTCGTCGAAATACAATTGAAACTATCTAAACTATATTTTATGGATAGTCAAACCAAAGGTTTTTATGTCATAACGGCTTGCCATAGGTGTATGACATCTGTCATCTTAAACGCCTCCCTTCAAACCGACTGCGGAGGTAGAGTCCCAGGGAAACCGTAGTGACTTTGCCATGCGGTCTACTAGACCGTCTCATTCTAGCGTTTAATGTTGAGGAGGACTCTAGCCTTCAAGTCTTAGAAGGACTGATCTAGGCAGGACACACCCTCGCCTCCCCAGGATGCGCCCTTGAGTTTGAGAAACAGCCGAAGTCTTTGTGTATAATGAGTGGGCCTTGATACCGTAGCTCCAAATCCTCAGTAGACTAGTCCTTCTTATTTAAGTTTGCTTTGTGGACTTTGTGGACAGTTCAAACTTTGAATTAGGATGAAGCTTTTGTGTGTGCTGGGTTTCTAGTAGTGTACTAAAGAAAGAGGCCTGTTGACTGCTGTGTGGAATTCTTTGCATTGTGGGTTTATGGAATCTTCAAAGTTTGCGGCATATGTTGGACATATTGTGAATACAGATGTGGTTTAATATCTGATCATATCAAAGAAATTTGTGTTGATGTTTATGCCAGGCCAGTCCAGCCTGTCATGTATGTATGTTCTATGTAGGAGTAACCACAAGGCGGCGCTGTGACTCCAATGTTGTTGATATTGACACACACAAGTAAATACAGATCTGAGTTCAACCACATGTGTTCTCCTGTCTTCAATACATTACACAGCCTAAAGAAGTGGACTGTGAACTAAACCTTATCAAATTTTATGTGAGTGACAGTAACTGTAAGAATAATAGTTTGTATTCTCATCGACAGTAAGCAGGTACTCTTAACATATGGTTACTGGACAAATATATGATAGTATACACGCTGATATTATTATAAGGACAACAATCAGACGTCCTTTTTGATATGAGGTCGTAGTTTCAGACTTTATTCAACTGGAGCCAAAACAGATACACAGGCAGATGAGAAAGAAACTGGTATGATGAACTTATTGCAGACACCAAATGAAATCTGTTGGCTGATACCTTTGTATGTCTGAGACCTATGCGTGCACATTGTGTAAAACATTTTCAAAGAATCTTCATTTGTGTCCAGCTAAAATGAATGGTAAGTATATTTATCCCTTTAAGTCACAAGAGCACAGATGTGTCCCAGAGGGTAGGAAAATGGTTAAATTTGGCATGAAACGTAAATAGAGATAGCTTTTTCTTCCGTATCTTGACGTATGTCCGAGTGAAACTTAGTGAAATGTCTGAAATGAGCAATGAATGTAGTGGAGCACTTGATTTTGTTGGCAACACCCAACTTTTAACAATCCGATCACTACCAAAATGGAGTCAGACTTGTAATCCAGGGCTGCGTTCAGCACCATGCCTAAACGTTTTTGAAACGGAAATGGTGGTGAAGTTGAACACCTTGATCTGATGACGTAAGAGTTGAACTTTGGCAGCTGAGAAGGCCATTCTTTTTGAAGAACTTTCGGAGGCTGATGAAATCTGTATACGTGTTTAATACTTCAAAATACGTGTCCTCTAATATCTTAAATTTTTGCGTATACCGAGCTGCAGAGGACACAGTTGTGTCACAAATGATTTTTTTTAAAACAATGATGTGCACGTATAAATAATATTTAATGATTATTACACACTGTGTAAATCAATTTGAATTGACATATTTTATTTCATGCCAGCTTTAAGAAATAAGGTACATCGAGCTGGTGGTTAAAAGATTCTTGTATTAGCCCGCTCTTATTTTGTAAAGTTGGATGGTAGTGACCAAAAGTAATGTTCAACATTGGCAATGAACATTTTGTTTTTGTAATGAACGGGACTGATGGCTCTATATCCATCATCTTTCAAATATTGACGGTCAACCATCTCATTGCTTATTTTCCTGTTTGCCCATGTTTGTCAGCAATGGCAGGTTCAAATACACTTGAAAAACGAAGTATTGTTCTTAGTGTATTACCAAACATTTCCATTATTCACAGGTTATGTTATGACCACTGAGTCTACATAGATAAAGCTTTGAAACTTTCCAGCCAGATGTGTTGGAGTGGTTTATGTCTGGAGTCTTCAAATTAGGGCTGCAACAACGAATCGATTTAATCGATAAAAATCGATTACTAAAAGAGTTGGCAACAAATTTCATTATCGATTCGTTGTGTCGCGCGACGCAGAGACGTTTGATTATTTAAAAAAAAACTTTATTTGAGCGCGTAGCGAACACACTCGGTCTCTCTCGCGCACTGATGCTAGCAGAGTTCGGCGCCTCATACACAGGGCGGAGCAAAAATAAAATAAACGAGCGGAGGAAAGAAACATGGCGGAGGCAGAGAAATCTGCGCGACCAAAGTCATCCAATGTGCGGGAGCATTTCACACTAAATAAACAGAAAAAGTGTGTTAACTGCTAAATATGCTAAAGCGACATGGCGGGAGCACCACGACAATGATCCAGGGCCTGAAACGCAAACATGTTAGACTCTTTGATGAGGAGGAAGGGAGTTCAACAGCAGGTTAAGTCACTACAGAATCCTACTTTTGTTCCGTTTTGAAGTGAGGAACGTAATGTCCCCGGTGCGGATGTTTACTCGTTATCCAGCTTGACTAGCATGACAAGTTAGCATATGCTCGTTAATAAGAGGAAGTAAAGGGTGGTATAGTTACTTTGCACTTAGCATTGCAAGAATAAAGACACGTTTTTATTCACTAGCCTTTTTTTAACCATTCGTGTATCAATCTGTCGTCATGTATAGCTACACTGCAAAAAAAGCTTTTCTTACTTAGTAATTTATTTCTCATTTCCAGTCCAAGTATCTAAAAAAAATCAAAATTACTAGACAAGAAAAATGTCATGAGAAAATGAATTGATGCTTAAAACTTCTGTTTGAAATGATATCTCATTAAGATTATTTTTCTTACCCCATTGGCAGATAATTTTAAGCAAACAATCACTTCATTTTGAGGTGTTTTTTCAGAAAACAAGACATCATTTCTTATGCTATTTCATGTTTCTTGATTTAAGATTTTTTTGATATTTGGACTGACAACAGGACAAAACTACTAAGTTAGAAAAGCAATTTTTGCAGTGTATATTCTGTGCTTTGTCCCATATAGGTTATTATTGACAAATATATTTGTGTGTGTTGTACTTTTTAATTTAATTTTAAAGTTCTTTTATAGCACTCGGTCATCTTAAACTGTGTTTAAATGTGGTGTATAAATGAACCTTACACTTACTACAATGATCGTAATAATTGAATGAATAAGCTTCAAGTGAACTTGAGAGAGAGAGTGTGTGTGTCAGTGTGAGAGTTTGTGAGTGTGTGCGTCTGCAAAAGTGTGTGCGATTGTGAGTGTGTGCGTCTGCAAAAGTGTGTGCGTCTGCGAGTGTGTGCGTCTGCGAGTGTCTGTCTGCAGTGTAGTGTAGAGAACAAGTTCTGACATTCAAACAAATCCTGTCAAATTTTCTGATTTGTATTGTTCTTTATTTTTTATAAATTATTTATTGTTCTGGCAGCTCAGGTGGCACTTTATTTTTAAAAAAGTCTATATATTTGGCAGATGTAAAGCATACATGTGTATGTTTTTTGTGTTAGTCCATTTTTATTTTATTATTATTATAACAGCTCAGGGCTGTTCAAGGAGCAACATGTTTGTGCAGTTTATAAAGATTTTAGTTCTGTTTTTGAACAAAGGGTTGGAAATTAATGCTTTTCTTGGTTTATGTTTTTATCCGATTCATCGATTAATCAAAAAAATAATTTACAGATTAATCGATTATTAAAATAATCGTTAGTTGCAGCCCTACTTCAAATGCACGCAAGGAACACCTGCTGGTAAGTGCTGGGAAAAAAATTGTCAGGAATGTCAAAATGTATGCTTCCTGCCATGTTACATTACAAAGACTAGACACATTAACATAAACACATGTCATAAGATATTTGTATTATTATTTTCTTTATTGGACATGTCTATTAAGTTTTGCATTACACATTTCAGAGCACTGCCCTCCACCAGCTTTGACAAAAAATGAGTTCTTTCAAGTATTTATGATCAGTGTTCTTTCATTATCGTTCAACCCGACATTTCTCTCAAAATCTGAAAGCCGAGCACTTCAATTATAAGTCATTATTGTAAGACTACCTTTGTAAATCGGGGTATGTTCAGAAGATGAGTTTGTTTATTATTTACCAGACAGTTATGGATTGAGGCTTTAATTTTGAGGCAAAATAATAGTCAAGTATCAAATTAAAATAAAGTTTTCATTACTAGTTAAATGGAGTTTGTTAGCAATGCAGAGGAAATTATCCAAGAATCTCTTGTATTGGCCTAATACGTTTTAGACAGACTAAACAAGCAGTGTACAAAAAAATACAGTAAACCGGCTAAAAACCAAGAACTATGTTTTGTAAAACTACCGAACCGTAAAAGCCAGCCTTTAAGAAGACAAAAGTGGATAGAGGCATGAAGACGGTCAGCATCAGAAGGAAGAATGAGTCAATTGTGGGACCATGACACTCGGTATGCCTACATGTGCAATGAACATTTTGTCACTGGTAAGTCAAATATCCAAATGTCAGTTATATATATTATATTTCTGTAAACTAAGCTGAGGCTGATTACATTTCCCTCCAGCGAGCGTGCTGTTAATTCTCACAGTAATATGACATGTTGTGCTCTACTTTTGTGTTCTTAAATGCCTGTTTTTTGGGGAGGTAGTTCTGTTTTTTAAGCTTCTTTACTGCACACCTTGTCACTCAGCAGTTTTCAGGCGTTGTTCTGTTTTGGTTATCAATCAGTAATGACGAGGAGACCGCTTCCCCCAATACAACGTCAACGGAGAGGGTTGGATTGTTTTCCCCCTGATGGACGTGGCTTTCAGATTACTTCATCAATTCAATTTAATCAATAAACTGGTGCTAAACTAATGGCTTGTAAAGGAAAAACCAATGATAATGTTACATGTGTTTACTTAACCAGGTAAGTGTGCTAAAATCATAGTTGTGCTTTAACCTCTACTAATGGTTTGTGTGTACGTCTGAATCGATGTTTGGAAGTATGCAGCAGTGTTCTTTTCCGGTTGAAATAACATGATGTAAGATTTTGGTAAGAAATAGCTGAAGAAAATTCCATATGTACTGGCTATCTGGGCCAATGCGTTGACAAACAGGATGTCTTTGCTATTGATGAAAAAGAAAACGGTGAAGTACAAAATCCAGATCACAATAAAAAAAACAATGCTGAAAGTTATTGATTTAGATTCATTGTAATTTTTAGGCAGATCTCTTGCCACGTAAGCAAACCCTATACACACGGCACCAAGAAACATATTTACGAACGTTACTATACTAATAAGTATAGTGTTCCCCCTTCCGCAGGTAAAAAAAACGAAGTCTTTAAAAGAAACAAAGTCCATGAAGGGTTTGGGAGGGCCATAAGTCATCCATAAAACACAAAGTATGAAATGAAAAACTGAGAATGAAACCACAGAGACCCACTGTCCGTTGTACTTTACCCACACTCTGTGCACATTTGGGTAATCGGTGGCCATTTTAAAGACACAAACTATTTGGAAGGCTCGGACAGCCAAACAGGAAAGACAAACAGGATTAAAAAATGTGTATACTGCATTTCTCAAAGCACATTTTACTGCTGTGGGTTCACCGAAGAAAAAGAAAACACTCAGGCAAGACATAATCAAACACACTAACATCAGGAAACACATGTTACCACCAGCAGACCTCACCACTGGAGTGTTGTAATTAAAGGCAAAAATGAATAACATGGCAAAGAGAAAAGTAATCAAGCATGCGTTACAAAATATAATTGCGACGGAGGAAATTTCTGTGAACTGAAGATAGACGACAGGCCGTGGCTTACATGACATGCTGCTGCCATCAAACCATTCCCTATCTTCACATGAAACACAGCTGTAAGGGTCCCCTAGAAAGAAGAAAAATAATATGAATGTTTAAGTTATAAGGCCAAAACCAACCTCTTGTGATCACCACCCTTCTACGTATACTTGGCTTGAACTTGTGTCTATTCTTTTGCTTGAGTAGCCTTTTAAATACTTTTCTCAAAGTTAGTGGTGCTCTATTTATTAATCTTATTTTTTGGGACAAAACTGAGGAGCATAACTTGCCCCTCACTATTTGTCGTAGACGCATAAATGAGGTGTAAAATTCAGTGGCTTATACAGGAGAGGTGTGCTATAACTTTATAAGTGATCGTGCATGTGATGGCGGTGAAGCTATCGAGGTCATTCAGAGCACCCTAGAGACCACCTTACAACACCTTTGCAATGACCCTGATTACCTTAGCAACAACATAGCAACCTCCTAAAACGACTCAAGCAACCCAGTGCCAAGTTTTGCCACTGGAAGTAAAGTTTATTTTCTTCAGGGTTTTACATACTTTAGAATCTTCACATTTTCTTCTAGCTTTTCACGATGTCTTATAATTCTTTTACGTCTTCTAGCTTACACAGTAACAAATATGACTTGGCTGGGTATAAAATAAATCTTAATGTGAGGAACTTAAATGCTTGCTTAAAAGAATGATGTGCATTTAATTTATTTTGATTATATTTTTCTTCTTTACTAAGTTTTAACAAAGCCATGACAACTTTGAATTTTAGAACGCTATAAACTCAACATAACATTTTAACGGCACTTACAAGCGTAAGCTCGTGCGCAGTTACACAGTTCAACCTGTCGGTGGAGTCCTTCTGAATACTGACAGAGTGAAGAAGCACGGTGAGGTATTTAGGTGCTTTTCTAGCATATTTTTATTGCTGAATTCTTTATTGCTTAATTTTCATTGTTCAACGAGATAACAGTCATGTTAAGTGAGTTCTACGTTGACATTTCATGATAGTACTGTAATATAATTTCTTGTTTTATACTTCTGTCACTACTTATTATATTAATATAGCTACTTTTTTATTAAAGCGGCCCAGCAACGTTTTTTCATGCATTCTGACTTCATGCTGTCTTCTCATGCTTAACATGGTCAACTTGTCAAAAAACGATTTGTGTGTATAATGTAGTATTTCTGTGCTCGAAACACTTCCCCAGCGATCGTACAGTTTCGGGAAGTTTTTTTTCAAACATATTAAACGGATTTGTAACAACTTTTCTTAGTCCCTTATTGGACAAACATGCCCACGTGACAGAATGGAGCGCAGGAGAAGGAGCATGCGCAGACGTCACTTTCACTTGTGTGCAGGAGAAAGAGAGAGAGCATATGTTGAAGTTCAGGTGTTTGTTTTTTTCACTGCATTTGGGTGATGAATGTTATATAATGGATTTGGAAATGGTTTGAAACTAGTGATGCCCGGATGGCGGTTAAATCTGCGGACGCTGCGGGTGATCCGCGGGTTGGGAAATAAAAAATGTGTTTTAAATGCACTTTTCATCAGGCGCTAATTTGCAGTAATTTAAAAGAAATGCGCGCGTGGCGGCGGTAGAGGACGGTCTATTTCTCAAAGCAGAAATGGAGGCAAAACAGATCCTAGAGAAATTTAAAAAGGGAGAATTAAAAACAAAACAAAAGGTAGGAAAGTACCGTGTGGGAGCGTTTTAGCGAAGTGTTAACAAGGATGAATCAAGTAATGGGTATGTAATATGCAATGACTGTGAGGCATTGTATGTACATGAGAGCCATAAGACTGGTACCTCTAATATGGTACATCATGTGTGTGCTAAATCGAAATATTAGATTTAAGTATTTACAGACAAAGACAGTGCTAGAAAATTTACTGAGTAATTTAAATGTCGATCGTTCCGGATCGGGTGCGGATATCTATATCAGAGAAAATTATACGTGGGGGCGGGTGGATAATTTATTTGAAACAGCGGATGCGGGTGACATTTTAGCTTATCTGCGCATCTCTATTTGAAACTGATATATGGAGGCGTCCCAGCGATAAAAGATTCCAAACATGAGCCTCATATGGTGAGTGAAACTGATGTCTGTGTTTTGTTGACAATGTGCTTTAGTTCAGCCTACCCCTCCCCCTCCGCACGCGCCATATGTTTTCGGAAACAATCGTAAAGCTGTATCTATCTATATTCCAAAGTATGCAATACTACTCTATAGGTGCTCAAGATTAATATGAGATTGCCAGAAACTCTGTGTGTTAGGGCCGCTTTAATATGTATTTGTAAATCTGTGAAATTGGATTGAGGAGGAGGAGGAGAATCTGCCAGTTCCTCCTGAGGCTGATCCAGAGAGCGAATTTACAGTTGAAAGAAAGAGTATGTGAACCCATTGGGCTTACTTGGATTTCTTCATAAATTGGTCATAAATGTGTTCTGATCTTCATCTAAGTCACAACAATAGAGAAACACAGTCTGCTTAAACTAATACCGCACAAACATTATATGTTTTCATGTTTTTATTGAAAACAACATGTAAACATTCATAGTGCAGGGTGGAAAAGGTATGTGAAACCCTAGGCTAATGACTTCTCCAAGAGCTAATTGGAGCCAGGAGTCAGCCAACCTGGGGTCCAATCAAAGTGATGAGATTGGATGTGTTGATTAAAGCTGGCCTGTCCAATAAAAAACACACATCAGTTTTGAGTTTGCTGTTCTGAAGAAGCGTTGTCTGATGTGAACCATGCCTCGCACAAAAGAGCTCTAAGAAGACCTACGATCAAGAATTGTTGACTCACATAAAGCTGGAAAGGGCTACAAAAGTATATCTAAAAGCCTTGATGTCCATGTGTCAACGGTAAGACAGATTGTCTACAAATGGAGAAAGTTCAGCATTGTTGCTACACTCCCTAGGCGTGGTCGTCCTGTAAAGATGACTGCAAGAGCACAGCGCAGAATGCTCAATGAGGTGAAGAAGAATCCTAGAGTGTCATCTAAACACTTACAGAAATCTCTGGCACATGCTAACATTTTTGTTGACAAATCTACAATCAGGAAAACATTAAACAAGAATGGACTTCATGGGAGGACACCACGGAGGAAGCCACTGCTGTCCAAAAAAAAACATTGCAGCACGTTTGAAGTTTGCAAAAGAGCACCTGGATGTTCCACAGCACTACTGGCAAAACATTCTGTGGACAGATGAAACCAAACAACGCTATGTGTGGAGAACAAAAGGCACAGCACATCAACATCAAAACCTCATCCCAACTGTGAAATATGGTGGAGGGGGCATCATGGTTTGGGGCTGCTTTGCTGCCTCAGGCCCTGGACGGATTACTATCATCGATGGAAAAATGAATTCCTAAGTTTATCAAGACATTTTGCAGGAAAACTTAAGACCATCTGTCCGCCAACTGAAGCTTAACAGAGGATGGACGATGCAACAGGACAACGACCCAAAGCATAGAAGTAAATCAACAACAGAATGGCTTCAACAGAAGAAAATACGCCTTCTGAAGTGGCCCAGTCAGAGTCCTGACCTCAACCCGATTGAGATGCTGTGGCATGACCTCAAGAGAGCGATTCACACCAGACATCCCAAGAATATTGCTGAACTGAAACACTTTTGTAAAGAGGAATGGTCCAAAATTTCTCCTGACCGTTGTGCAGGTCTGATCTGCAACTATAGGAAACGTTTGGTTGAGGTTATTGCTGCCAAAGGAGGGTCAACCAGTTATTAAACCCAAAGGTTCACATACTTTTTCCACCCTGCACTATGAATGTTTACATGTTGTGTTCAATAAAAACATGAAAACATATAATGTTTGTGCGGTATTAGTTTAAGCAGACTGTGTTTCTCTATTGTTGTGACTTAGATGAAGATCAGAACACATTTTATGACCAATTTATGAAGAAATCCAAGTAAGCCCAAAGGGTTCACATACTTTTTCTTTCAACTGTAGAAATAAATCTTTACCTAGAATAAACTTTAAAGTGTACTTTTATAAATGACAAATGTCATACAATTAATGAACTAGTAAACCGCCAGTAAACCTATAAAAAAACCAACAAGTATACTTGCAGTATAAAAACAATTTAACTAATAGTTTACTGGGAGTAAACTTCAAAGTGTTCTTTCACGACTAAAAATGTGCTAAAAGTATTGAGCTAGTAAACTATCAGTACACCAAGAGGTTTACTTGGAGTTTAGTTGTAGTACAAATGGAAACTTAAATGAAAACATTGTTGTGTACTCAAAAGTTTACTACTGTTAAAAGTATATGTAACAAGATTCCATAAAAGGAAGGAAGGAGACGGGAACCGGCAAACATTTAATAAAGTAATTTAACAGCCGGCGGCCCCTCACGGACGACCGCCGGCGAACAACAAAACAGTAAAACATAAATACATATACAAACACAAGTTCGGGCCCGGTCCTCTCTCTTCGACGGTCAGGTCGCTCGTTCCTTTTATGCTCCCCATCTCCTACGGGATTCGAGCCCGGTGTGCGCACGTCTGGCGCCCTTTAACAATTACTCACCGGACTCGAACCACGGTCTCGCCCCACCTACTCTACTACATACCCCCATCACCCCTCACAGGCCGGGGGGTACCCCCGCGACTGTGCAAGCTCCCTCCCCCTCCCTCGGGGGGGGTGGGGTGGGGGGTATGCAGCAACGAGACGAGACAACGGAGACGGGAGCCCTCGGAGCGACCGGAAAGAGAGAGGGGAGAGAGGGAAAAAAAAAATTGTCCGGTTCACTGACATGCTGCCGCTTGTACCTCAACCAGCCGAGTACTCTCCTTCGCGGTGCCTTGTGGTGGCCCTAGGGCTTCGGTGGACGGCTCGACCGTCCGCCCCCTGGCGGCCGGCGGTGGCTCCTCCTTTATCTGAGAGTCGGGGCGAGTTCCCCGTCCCCTGCTCCTCCCCCTTGGGCGGACGGACGCAGGCTCCGGCCTCTGGCAGGCGGTGGCCGTTCTTGGCACTCCCGCCCCCTGCTCCTCCCCCTCGGGCGGACGGACGCAGGCTCCGGCCTCTGGCGGACGGCGGTAACTCCCCCGCTCCCGCTTGGACGACAGCCACCCCACCTCGACCCAGGGGCGCGGCAGCAAAGGTCGCCGTCCCACCGAAGATTTGAGCCACCGCTTCGGGCAGCCACTGGCGGACGCCCTTCGTCCGCGCTGCCCGAACTCTCCGGCACCGCGAGGCCACTCGGCGGCGAGGACTCTCCGACAGCATGTCTCTCCTTCCTCCCGGGTTTCGGCACCAATGTAACAAGATTCCATAAAAGGAAGGAAGGAGACGAGAACCGGCAAACATTTAAACATTTAAAAAAGTAATTTAACAGCCGGCGGCCCCTCACGGACCGCCGGCGAACAACAAAACAGTAAAACATAAATACATATACAAACACAAGTTCGGGCCCGGTCCTCTCTCTTCGACGGTCAGTTCGCTCGTTCCTTTTATGCTCCCCATCTCCTACGGGATTCGAGCCCGGTGTGCGCACAGCTGGCGCCCTTTAACAATTACTCACTGGACTCGAACCACGGTCTCGCCCCGCCTACTCTACTACAGTATACTTTTATAAACTAAAAAGTCGGCCGATTTAGTCCCAAGAGTTATTCAAATAGTACACTTCCAAGCATACTACTAATCCATTGATATCAGTATACTAACCTCATACATAAAAATATATTTGAACTTTACTTAAGTATGCTTAAAAATGAACTTCAAGTATACTTCTTTTCTAAGTGAATAATTACTGCTCCGTACAGTAAAGTATTATGGTGGTGATTAAAAACAAGTTAAAACATCAAAGTCTCATTGAATCTGTCAAAGATACTTACGAGAATAATTCACATAGCTGTTTTGTGGGCATTTTTTACACAGAAAGCAGCAGTCATGATATCCCACCCTTTCTCTTGAATATCCCTCTTTACACTCAACAGAGCAGTTTGAGAAAGGAACCTTTATAGAATAGAAAACTCTGTTTAAACACTTCTCAGTGAATAGTTGAAGGCTCACAGAGAGAAACAAAGGGAACTCACAGCAGTATTGTTACGCCAGGGCATGAGAGAGTTGTTGATAGTAAAAGTCATTTCTGGATGTGTCATATAGGTGCCCACCATCTGAATCCATGGAGGATTTGTTTCAGTGTGCCACAGCACGACTGCACAACTGACTGCTGGATCACCATTAACATCGTATTTCACCTGACGACCATTGAGAGGAAAATCCAAATTCTTCATTTCTCCCAGAAGCTGTTGTAAAGTGTTAATATAAAAGACAAATAATACACATTTTTAATTAGTTTTTCATTAAAATTCTAGATTTACAGTTCAGAACAATTTACAATCGTATAATTAATCATGTTAAATGACTAATGATAATATGGAAGAGGACCCCGTCTGACAATGAGATCATTGGTTAAACTGGCCGTGCAATGATGTGTCATGCATTCAGACTTCTTTACAATGTTAAACGTGCTGGATTCTCATGCTTAACAGGATCAACTTGTCAAAAAACGAGTTGGATGTATGACGTAGTATTTCTGTGCTCGATACACTTCCCCAGCGTTCTTATAGGTTTCAGAACGTTTTTTCCAAACATGAAAATCTGTTTTGTTACAACTTTTCTTAGTCCCTTATTGGACAATTTTCCCGGAAAAGCGTAAGAAAGCTCGTCCACGCGTCAACCGACGAGATGGTAAGACCCACCTTCCATCAAGATTGGCTGCGCTACGTCAAGACTGGATGCGCTGTGGGCCTGCAGCTCATTAGTCTTGCGATAGTGAGAGAAGTTGAGGTGTGTTTGTTTGCTGCATTTCAGTGATGGATGTTATATGAACGGGGATATAACGCTAGAATTGGAGACCATTTAAAACTGATTAATGGAAAAGTCCCAGAGGGAAAAGATCCCGGACTTCAACTGCAGCTGTAGAGTTTAAACTGGGTCATATGTCTGTGTTTTGTTGGCATTGGGTGGGCACGTGCTTTAGTTCCAGAAACCCCCCCCCACACACTGACTGTATCTGTCTCTTATGAATGTGATCAAACTAAAGACTTTTGAAGGGTGCGTGTATTTAAGAGCTGTGTATCATTTGTATTATCATAAGTATTATTACTTATACTACCAAAAACATGTAAACAGAATATCTCAGATTACAACCTGCAAATTGAAGGCTGCACTGTTACTCCAACAAATACAGTTAAAGACCTAGGCGTTATTTTAGACGGCAACCTGTCATTTAAAAATCACATTTCAAATATCACAAAAACAGCCTTCTTCCACCTTAGAAATGTTGCCAAATTACAATATATTTTATGTGTTGCAGACGCAGAAAAGCTTATTCATGCATTTGTGACCTCACGGCTTGACTATTGCAATGCTCTACTTAGTGGTTGTCCAGTATCATCGATAAACAAACTACAGTTAGTTCAGAATGCAGCTGCCAGAGTTCTTACCAGGTCAAGAAAATACAATCACATAACCCCAGTTTTATCATCACTTCACTGGCTAGCCACTAAGTATCGTATTGATTTTAAAATTCTTTTAATTACTTACAAAACTTTATACTGTTTAGCCCCTACTTACTTAACTGAGCTTTTATCACATTACAACCCATCACACTCTCTAAGATCTCAAAACTCAGGACTTTAGAATTACTAAATCCACCAAAGGGGGTCAAGCTTTCTCATACCTAGCACCTAAACTCTGGAATAGCCTTCCTGATACTATTCGAGGGTCAGACACACTCTCTCAATTTAAATCTAGATTAAAGACACATCTTTTCAGCCAAGCTTTCACTTAATGCATAGTTAATGAGCAGCAGCTACGCTAATTATTATCTTCCTGCCTCCGCCTCGGGATGCCCATCTCGAGGTAGGGTGAAATTCCGCCAGGTCCAGATGATCGACATATGCCCATCCTCAAATAGAGATTACGCCAGCTACAGCTGCAGACTGACTGACCATCCCAGCTCCATCTAAGGCAATTCCACCACCAGCCAAGAGAAATACGACCATCTGACCATCCCAGCTCAGACCACTACATCCCCAACCAAGAGCAAAGACGGACTACTTGTCACATTAATACTGAAGTTACAATACTTGGTATTTAATGCTAAACCTACATCACATGTCATCAGTTTTAAGTTATAGCTGCATTCAGTGGCCCTGATTGGAGGTTCCTGGGTGGGTGTTTGTGGAGAGTGGGCTCCTTGGTTGTGGTTGGGGGGATTCATTTGTTGGGGCTGTGTGGGTCTGGTTTGGTCTTGTTTTGTGGTCGATGTCGGACAACAGAGGTATAAAGTAACATTATGCCATTACTATTTTCCCTGGTTATTCCTCTGTTTTCTGGTGAACGGGTTGGACCTGCACGGTTTTCGGCGAGTGGGACATTCTGGGTTGCGGATGGTGGGCTCTCCCTCTTCCTCGTGGATATTTGCTCGGTGGCTTTTGGTCGGGGTCACTGAGTGCAGCTATGACACGTCAGAGGGGATCTGGCCCTCCCGGCTGAGCCTGGTTTCTCCTGAGGTTTTTTCCTCCATTAATCAATCATTGGAGTTTGGGTTCCTCACCACAGCAGGGCAGTGTTGGCTTGCTCACCGGGAGACTGCATTTATTTCTTTATTTATTAGAATGATTTTGCTTGTTCTATAAACACCATGCACTGTGCTTTGTTTTTCCTTTACTGTTTTTCATGTTTGCCCCTGTAAAGCTGCTTTGGAACAATGCACATTGTGAAAAGCGCTATATAAATAAACTTGAATTGAATTGAATTTGAAGCCGTGAAAGCAATTGTCAGATGTTGTGCAGACATCTATGCTTTTTTGTCTTGAGCAATAAAACCTAGAACTCCTTGTTTGGAGAAAATTATTGTAGAGAGACTAAAGACTTTCCATGACAAGGGTAAGTAAACATATGGCAGGTGTATGGAACAATTAAACAGAACTTAGATGGAATATTGAGCAGATATCAGAAAAGAGCAACGGCCCAAGCACTGAGCCCTGAGGCACCCCTGTATTTAGTGTTTTGAGACTCCGGGACCTCACCTCTCCAGGGTACTCTAAATGACCTACATGAAAGGTAAGACCTGAACCACTGAAGCACCATTCCAGAGACACCCATAGCCTTGAGGGTCGACAGGAGGATGTGGTGGTTAACGGTGTCAAAAGCAGCAGATAGATCCAGTAGGATAAGAACAGATGAGTTCAAAGCAGCTCTTGCCATTCTCAGGGCTTAAATGACAGAGAGCAGCACAGTCTCAGTAGAATGAACGCTCTTCAAACCTGACTGGATGCTGTCCAGCAAGTTGTTCTGCGTGAGAAAGGAGGAGAGCTGGTTACATACAACATGCTCAAGAGATTTAACATAAAAGGGGATGAGCGATACCGGTCTTTAGTTATCTAAAAGTGCAGGATTAAGAGTGGGTTTCTTCAGTAGTGGGGTGATACAGGCTTCTTTGAAGACTGCGGAAAATGTACCAGTGATGAGAGACGAGTTGATAATGTCGGTCAGAGAGGGAACAACCGATGGAGAGATTGCCTGGAGGAGATGAGTTAGGATTTAATCTAGCAGGGAGGACGTTGGGTGGTTCGAAGATATGACCTTGGAAATATCATCTTCAGATAGGAGGGAGAAAGAGGGGAGCGAGCATGTGTCTGGGGTTAGGGAGTGATCAAGACGCGAGAGCACAGAGAACTGACTGCTGATAGTGGTAGTTTTCTTTACGAAGAATGATGCAAACTCACCAGCTGTTAAGGCCAATGCAGGTGAGGGGGAAGGTGGGCAAAGAAGAGCAGAGAAGGTTTTAAAGAGAGTACGAGAGTTAGGCGAGTTGTTGATTTTAGCATGGTAGTATTGAGTCTTTGCAAAGGAGACAGCAGCAGAGAAGGAAGAGAGGAGAGACTGATAGAGACTGAGGTCAGTGGATTCTTTAGATTGGCACCACTTCTCTCAGCAGACCTGAGAGTGGCAAGATGCACACATCAGAAAGAACATCAGATAACCATGGGGCACGAGATACATGAGAAGGCCTAGATGTAATGGGGCATAAGATGTCTAAGCAGGAGGTAAGTGTGTGTGTTAGTGTCCAAGAAAGAGAGAGCTTTTCAGAGGCCACAGAGCATAAGAGAAAGGGAGAGAGTGTATGTAGGTTGCATCGGAATGTGACCGGTGGGGAGGCATATGCAGTGTCTTTGGGGGTTATTTCGAGATCAAGAGTGATGATGAAATGATGAAAATGATCCGACGTGTGCAGCGGGGGGACCTGTGAGTCATGAGTGGAGCAGTAGCGTGTGTAGATAAGATATAGTTGATTGACAGACTTATGAGTTGCTGATGTGGGAACTCGCTTGAGGTCAAACGATGCAGTCAGGTTGTTGAAGCTGTTGAAGGATGCGTATCCAACTCCTCCATCAAATGTCCAAGCTGACCTGTGGGACGATAGATGACTACATCATGAGTTTTAACAGGGTGGATGACATTACCAGCATGTGACTCAAAGGCGACGTTGTCACATGAGGGTGCCAGCAGTTTGAATTTCCAGTCGTTAGGAATGAGTAGTCCGGTTCCTCCACCCTTCCCTGATATGCGTGGGCTGTGGGAGAAAGTGTATTTATTGGAGAGGGCAGCCGGTGAGGCAGTGTTCTCCGGTTTGATCCAGGTTTCAATAAGTGCTAAAAGAGAAAGACCAGAATGTTTAGCAATAGCTGTGATGAAATCTGCTTTGTTTACAGCAGATTGGCATTTCCATAGACCAATGGGAAATGTAATAGAGGTAGTTTTGAGTGCTGAAAGAGTGTGCAGATTATTAGCATTATCTTAGCCTTCTATGTGATCTCAGTGATTTATGAGTTTTAGTGATAGTGGGGACTTGAAAACACATATTCAAGACAGGGAATAAGGAATAACAAGTGACAAGAAGAGAATAAATAGAAGTGCAAATAATTTTTTTATAAAAGTGCACTACTCAAGTGCCTTGCCGGTGTCCTTGCTCGGTGGAGTCGAGAGTTTTTACACTCTTTGGTCTTAACGTGATGACCGCTGCACGCGGTGGTTAAACGCACTTATATACCCGTTAAATCACGCAATTTGAATTCAGCAGGACACGCTTTCACACTCTCACAATAACAAGCGAAACCACCTTGAGAACAACTCAACTTCACACGTGACTCTGCGGTCGAAAAACATAGCAACAACACTGCAGTTAAACTCTATAAGACATTATTAATCAATAACACTTACGTGCTTCTGTTGCCTTACTGCTGCACAATGCTTCTCCAACTTCAATAAATCTTTTCAGTCCATGGTGTCGTCATAAGAGATGCACCTACAAGGAAGGCTCCAGTCCTTGTCAGCATCTTGTGAGAAGACCTGCCTGCTGTCGGCAACATATGGTGACTGATCCGGAGTAAGGTTTGCAGTGGCTGAGTTGAAATGAAAAGCAAATTTCTTCACTTGATTCATGACATTGAAGATTGAATTGGAGTGACTAGACAGATCACACATGAGATGTAGACAATAGGGTAGATTGAAGATCATTTGGAGATTTTTGGAGTTCATGAAAACAGGGGAATATCAGAATAGAGCAGTAGGTATGGAAGGAGGAGGGATGGCAGGTGTCACAAATTGCATAGACTCAGAGGTGAGGATCCAAACGCAGTTTATTTAATGGGTAATCCACAGGCAAATCCGAGAGTAGGCAAGGGTCATACACAGATAGACAGTCCAAACAATATTAACATCCAGGGCATGACAAAGAACACGAGGACAGAAGCATCTGTGATATAACACAAAACCAAGCAATGATAACTGACAAAACCAGGTTTAAGTAGACAGAACTGAACAGATGAAAAGAAAAAGGTTTGAATGATTTAACAATGAGTCCAGGCAGTGACTTATGGGAAATGTAGTGAGTGACAGTCCGGGTGATGTGGAGAGTGGCCTCTTGTGGCTTTGAGAGGGCACTGCAGCTGATAACTGTGACGATAGGAGAACTGCAAGCTCCCGCAGGAGCTGAGGATAGTCTCACTGCTCTGTGGGTGCTCTTCAACGTACTGAAATGTGATTTTACAAAGACAAAAGCATCAGAAAAACCGAACATGCATTAACATAAACAGCTGAAGGAAGAGTAGATGAACCTGTGTGTGTATGCAGACTCCGTAAGGACAGTGAGGAAAAAAACGGCAAGAATATTTGTGAGATCTGATGTATACTGTATATGGAAGTAATGCAGGAGAAATCACTCCTTGGCTTCTGATAGGGAAGCTATTGCAGCTGTCTGAGGCTGTGGTAAAGGAGAACTCATTGTGATGTCATGGATCATCGTGCACTGCTGTTGACCAATCTGCCTAATCTGCCTACTTGTACTATGCACTAAAGTACTAACTGGTAAAGGAAGTTATCATTGTTGCTTAACAATTAAACACATTGAATTGTAACTCTAACTGTAATTTCAACTTTTCTTTATTTTTCAATTTTATATAATTTTTGGTTTGGTCAAGCATCATTTATTCATTAAATGTAAGTTCAACTTTAAGGATATTCATTTCAACGATATAATTTGGCTAATTTTGAAACAAATTTACAAACAAAAATGCAGATGTGAATAATTATATTATGCAAATTTAAATGCATCTACTCACCATATATGGTTTCACAGAGATGTTTGTGCTGCATTCATTGATGTCACACTGCAGAACTTTATGTAATGCATGAGCTATGGTATATATGGCAGAGTAGATGGCAAAGGAGAATGTGGGATCTTCATCTATTATATCCTCTGCGGTCAACATTGAGCAGTTGTCACAATATTGATTACAAGTCTTCATCTGAATTTCACTCTCAGCGTCATCATGAGTATTCATCTCACTTGTTCCTTTGGCTTTATATATGAATTCGTGAAATCCAGGCAATGACAAAAATCTCTCTGTAATGCCAACTATTGTTCCAATTTTCTCAACTCCCGGCTCTTTTGGAAGCTGTTGATTCATAGACCATGTTTCACTTGCAATCCAGACTTTGTTTCGGATATTGTTTGCTATGGCTGCTTTGATTATGTTCTTTGCATATTGTGACCCAGTGAAAACCACAACGACGTTGATGTTGAGCCTATTAATCTTTTGAAGAGTTAGACTGTAGTTTACACGTTGACTCAGAACCTCTTGATAGGCCAAACAAATGCCAGTATCTTTGATATAACTGTTAAACAGCTGTAGGCCATCTTCACTGTTACTGTCTGGGTCTCGAAGAAAAGCAACCCAGTTCCATCCAAACCACTGTATGATGCGAATCATCATCTGTATCAAGTGTTTGTTGCTAGGGATTGTTCTAATAAATGATGGATAGTGAAGTTTATCACTTAACGTATAGCTGGTAGCTCCATAATTTACCTTTGAAAGAAGAAAACTATTTTAAAAGCAATTCACTTAACATGCACACACATATTATATACAGTCACAACACAAAAGCATAAATGTACTTAAATGTGTCTGGGTCAAAATGATGCTCTTTGCCATCACAGGATGAAGGTTATTAGTATGGGTATTTGCTTGTTATTTGTGTATCTAATAGATTCTAGATAATTTACCAGTGGTATAAGGTCCATTGTGACCAGTGGTGCAATAGTGATAGTTCTTGTGCTTCCATATGGTCCTGTTAAAGAAATCACTTTAGGTTGATGGCTGTTGAGTTTTTCCTGAGGTTTTATCGATCCATTCTGAGAAATGAAGCTGAAGACTGATGGGAAGTTCTTAGTGTCAGAACAATAGTCAAAAATGTCATAGCCCAGAGAAACATTAGGCAGCAGGGTGGTGGAGTTATTGATCTCCTCAACAGCAAACCTCATTACTTGAAACATCTGATAGCCAGATTTTGATAGAGTGTGCCTACAAAACATCAGTGAAGAAGTTAATGGCACTTCATTTACCTTTAGTATAAGTTTACCATAAATGTAATCCTGTGGAAATGTTGCTTTAATTTACAAAACTAATAAACAATAAACAACATTAATTATCAATGTGTCAGAAGCATTCAGATGACAAAACAAGAAAAGTCTTTTCTTACCTAAAGCATTCATTGGCCTCCGGGGAGAGCAGAGGTGTTGCGTGTTGAATTTCATGCACTGGAAAAAGGCCGCCCAATAAATAATCTCCATCCAAACTGAACTCAGATGAAGAACAATACACTTTAAAAAAGACACAATGAGTAAAAGGCACAAGGAAAGTGTAAATGTGACTCAGAAACATGATTAAAGATGGTTTGTTGCTTATGGGATGCGTTATGGTTCTTATACGATCGGTTCATTTGCATATATTTATTCAATTTGCCTAAACCTTTTTTTCACAAGTCAGAGTATCACCCTCAAAGTTATTATTGCTGTAAATGTTAGATGTCCCTATGCTTTTCTAGATGATTGTCCCAATTGTCTGGCTCCTTTGTAAGCTGTCGACTCATAGACCATGTTTCACATGCAATCCAAATCAATATTTTTTAGAGTTAGACTGAAGTTTGCACTTTGACCACACCCAAGTCAACACCACATTATGTCTGCTCTATATGTGATCTAATGCAAACGAAAACCATTTGCCACTGAAGTGTTGTTGTTTTAATGTTAAAAGCTTTCCTGTAGCTCAGTGGTAAGAGCATTGTGTTAACAACGCAAGGTTGTGGGTTTGATCCCAGGAGATTGCAAATACCTACGTAACTTGTATAGGATAAAGCAATGTAAGTCGCTTTGGATAAAAGCGTCTGCCAAATGCGTAAATGTAATGTGCCCCACATTTGATTTGATCTTCATTATGAACTACACAAGTCGCTTCATGAATTATCTTTAAGAGAACCCTGTTTACAGTGGCCTATCAAAGTGTTTCTTGTTCAATGTTACTGCTGAGAAACCTGGAAAACTAGACAGAACCTGTTTTTGATGTGATTTTATTTGAAGCTTACCAGCGGGTAAATAAAAAAGCTCAAAGAGAAATTTTAGAAGGAATAGAAAAGAAAGAAGAGAAAAAATAGTTAGTTTTATAGTGTTAGGTGTTGACAAAAAGTTGGCTAAAGATTCCTCTGTTCGTATAGAGAAGGGTAGATCATTCCATCAGAGTTCGTTGTTTCCAAAAAAGTGCATGAAAGTGAATTTGTGTCTTTTTGGGAGGGCACCATAAGATGTTGTTCACTAACAGAGCGCAAGGATGGGGGGAACCAGAGTTAGTCTTGTTGTAAGCCAAAAGCAGTGCTTTGAATCTGATGCAAGCGGCTATAGGGAGCCAGTGTAACCTCATCAAAAGCGCTGTAAATTAGGCTCCTTTTGGCTCATTATAAACCACTCTTGCAGCTGCATTCTGGATAGTTTGCAGAGGTTTGGTTGAATAAACTGGAAGGCCAGTCAGGGGAGAATTACGGCAGTCCAATCTGGACAGGACCTTGTGTGAGACGGTGCTAAGAAGAGAAGAACAGCAGTTTGCAAGGCCTGCAAGACGAAGATATGTGATACAACCACCACCACTTCGAATTTTCTTCCACACTTCAAATCCCACAAAAAATGATAAGTAGCAACGTCAGTCCAGCTGTTTTCAGCCAACGATTAGGCTAACGCTAACCTCTTGGCAATGTTAAAAGTTGATCAAAATCAATAAACACAAGGCATAAATAAAAAGCCTTTATTTCATCATGTCTTTAATACGATAAAAGCATGTGACACAAGTACAGGACACCTATGCGATACGGCTAATGGTGAGCTTTCGTCAGGATTTGAGCAGCCTGGTCATGCTGTAACGTTACAGGACTAGCAGGAGAAAGAAAATTCACCCAATATTATATGCAATTTGGATCTGTGGATGTTGATTTTTATATCACTGTAAGTGTTCACTCATGATTTTGTTTTGATTTGTATTTAGTTATTTATTCATTTTCTATTTAATTCTGTATTGGTTGAGATATGTTCTGTTTGAATGAATTAAAATTGTTTTTTCATTTATTAAACAGAAGATTGGGTTAAAATATGTTAAATGCCCTATTCCAGTTTTTCTTACCTGCATGCATCCCTTGTACTGTCTAGTTATATGCTAGCAATAGTGTCTTCTATACCAGGGCTGACAAGAAAGCTAATAGTAATATTAATGATCTCAGTGACTGTATTTTCATAAGTTTGTTATAATAATTAATGGCATAACTCTTTAATGGCTTTAAAGTAAGCACACCCAGCCTGCCTCCTCTAAAACATGTCACAGGCTACACTGAACGCGTCACGTCCCTGATTCACCCAGTATACCTGTTAGATGATTAAAACACAATGTTTTGATTTGAATTACACCGTTTTATGTAATGATGAACTATGCACTGAATAAAAGTCTTTTTTGTTTCTCCTTCCTCTGTTTTTAGATATGATGAATACCTCCGCACCAAGGGCACATTTGACTCAGATCAGCGTCCAGCCTCCAAATTCATTGAATCAAGGATACCACATTATAGCAGCAACCGTCCCCAGCAGAGAGCCAATACAAATGCAATACCCTCAGACCTAATAATAAACGGGAACATGCCGTTATCCATCATTGAGCATCAAAGTTTTCTTCACCTTTTATCGGTAATGGACAACATTGTTAGTTGAAAAACCCTTACATCGAAGCTGGATGATCTAGCGGCAGAAAGACAGTTGAAGTTAAAAAAGGATCTAGCAAAGGCAGATAATGTATCATTGACACTAGATACTGTATATGGTCAGATTGAGGATGAGAGGCTTTCTAGGAGTCACACCGCACTAGCATGTTGGGGGTTTCGACCGGATTGTACGACGAAAGAGGACCAGGCCTAGATTTAAGGTTATGGTTTATTATGTTTGTGTGGCCGGCAGTCGACCATGCCGGCATTTTACTTTCGTTTTGTGGTTTGTTTACTTTTTTTAAAAGTTGTTGAACGCTTGATGGTGACCACCTCCTTCCCATTCCTTAAAATTGTTACAGCGTTCATCATGTGTCTCAAATGGAACTCCTACCATCATTGCTTGATTACGGTTGTATATAAAGTATGTTATATACAGTGTATAGAAGGAGATGGTGGGGATTTTACCTTACCAGTTTGAGCCCTATGTTGTTGTATTAACTGTAGTAATAGGATAAGGTGTTGCAAAAAAAAACTTCAATATCTACTATGATAAGACTCAAAACACTAGTATCTATGAGTTTTAGTATAGTTTACTGTAGTTAATACTTAAGTACACTAGATCATTTTTCGCGTGGGAACTTATTCAAATGTGGACAAATTCATTCACACAGCAGCTTAATAAAAAGGGAAATATTACACTCCAGTAGGTCCAGTAGATCTCCAGTAGGTGGCGTCAATTTCCCACTGAGTTAGTGAATCATTTAACCAACTCATTCAAAACGCCAATTTGAATCATAATCTCATCAGAGACATTCAAAACCCACATTCATTTTGGAGATAAACACCCAAAAGATGCAAGTCTTCAAATGAATATAAATGCGCATATGCAACATTAACTACGGTACTACAGTTTCAAAACTAGAGAGGCATCACAAGTTTATGAAGCTTTAGCATCGCAATGTTACCGTTTCACCGGAACACCGTGCAACCCTACCACCTTCACCAGATCTTACAGTCTGGACGTGCCTGCCATGTAAGCGCAGATCTATCTGCCTGATATGGGTTTGGACACTGAATGTTATGAGCCCCTGTATGCGCTCATATTATTTGGTTATACTGCTGTGTTAGTGCACATACCAGTTTAAATACCAAAATCATACAGAAAAGTGTGTGGTTCTGAGGAACTTAGAAGAGTCCTAATCCTCATTCCCACAACCCCATCACCACTTTACTCATACATCAAACTACACAACTGCTTTATTTCATTTTTAATTACAAAGTCTTTTCATAAATTACAATTACATTTTTAAAATTACAATCACTACAATTTGCATTACATTAAGTAGCAGCTTTATGGATCAACACCATAAAAATAAATTGGTGATATTGTCTTCACTCTACAGAGATTTACACAGACAGAAACTAATGTTATTGTTACATGACTAAAAAAAAGCACTTACTACACCTTTAATTCTTATTCTGCAACTAAAAACAAGACATTCTTGTGGAGAATTTTGTTGTGCTTTAACCTCTACTAATGGTTTGTGTGTACGTCTGAATCGATGTTTGGAAGTATGCAGCAGTGTTCTTTTCCGGTTGAAATAACATGATGTAAGATTTTGGTATGAAATAGCAAATGAAAATTGCATATACACTGGCTATCTGGGCCAATGTGTTGAAAAATGCAATGTTCTTGCTCCTGGTGAGAATGTTAACTGTCAAGTAAAAAATCCAAATTACAATAAAAAAAACAATGCTGAAAGTTATTGATTTGGATTCATTGTAATTTTTCGGCAGATCTCTTGCCACGTAAGCAAACCCTACACACACACAACCAAGAAATATATTTACGAACAATACTATGCTTGTGGGTATCACATGCACTTTTTCACAGGTGAAAAAAATTGTATCTTTCATAGAAACAAAGTCCATGAAGGGTTTAATTTGTGTGACAGTCATCCATAAAACACAAAGTATGAAATGAAAAACTGAGAATGAAACCACAGAGACCCACTGTCCGTTGTACTTTACCCACACTCTGTGCACATTTGGGTAATCGGTGGCCATTTTAAAGACACAAACTATTTGGAAGGCTCGGACAGCCAAACAGGAAAGACAAACAGCATAGAAAAATGCAAATAACAAATTTCTCAAGGGACATTTTACTGCTGTGGGTTCACCGAAGAAAAAGAAAACACCCAGGCAAGACATAATCAAACACACTAACATCAGGAAACACATGTTACCACCAGCAGACCTCACCACTGGAGTGTTGTAATTAAAGGCAAAAATGAATAACATGGCAAAGAGAAAAGTAATCAAGCATGCGTTACAAAATATAATTGCGACGGAGGAAATTTCTGTGAACTGAAGATAGACGACAGGCCGTGGCTTACATGACATGCTGCTGCCATCAAACCATTCCCTATCTTCACATGAAACACAGCTGTAAGGGTCCCCTAGAAAGAAGAAAAATAAGAAAAATAATAATAGCAGCAGGCACCATCTGCAAATTAATGTGATCTGAATAAGATCTTTTCGTCAAAACACCAAACTCTTGCGAAGATATATCCACATGACCCTTTGGCATGCAAGTCCTTCATCAATTAAAAAGCTTTTAATAACTTTTGTCAGGAGCGTCTCTACATGCATGACATTTGTTTAAAAAAATTAAGAATATGACGGATTTACTATACAATTTCTCAGCTCGAGCCAACAGATCTAGCAATGTCAATCAATGGCGAAGATACAGCCTCAAAACCATTTCAGCGTGCTTGTGTTCAAATTCGTTAGTGTGCTATATTAGAATGGATTGGCCAATCGAAAATCTTCTATTAAATTTTTATCTTGGCACTAAAGGGTTTGAGCCTGTTCTCTATTTGTGTACAAATTTCATCACTTTCCTATGCACAGTTCTATGGGCTGCTATAGATGCAATGGTGAAAGAAAAATTATGTTAATAGGGAAGAACAGATTCAATAGAAGTATTACAGCCCAAAACCAAACAAGTGTGATCACCAAAGTAAGTGAATAATTAATAAAGTATTATGGTGGTGATTGAGAACAAGTTAAAACATCAAAGTCTCATTGAATCTGTCAAAGATACTTACGAGAATAATTCACATAGCTGTTTTGTGGGCATTTTTTACACAGAAAGCAGCAGTCATGATATCCCACCCTTTCTCTTGAATATCCCTCTTTACACTCAACAGAGCAGTTTGAGAAAGGAACCTTTATAGAATAGAAAACTCTGTTTAAACACTTCTCAGTGAATAGTTGAAGGCTCACAGAGAGAAACAAAGGGAACTCACAGCAGTATTGTTACGCCAGGGCATGAGAGAGTTGTTGATAGTAAAAGTCATTTCTGGATGTGTCATATAGGTGCCCACCATCTGAATCCATGGAGGATTTGTTTCAGTGTGCCACAGCACGACTGCACAACTGACTGCTGGATCACCATTAACATCGTATTTCACCTGACGACCATTGAGAGGAAAATCCAAATTCTTCATTTCTCCCAGAAGCTGTTGTAAAGTGAAGTAGAAATGTTAACGCAAACGGCAATTATTATATTTTATTAGTAGTGATAAATGTGAAATATGTCTTTAAAGGGACACTTTACTAGCTTACTATGTTTTACTCACCCTCTAGTTAACCTAACTGAATATGGTTCCCTTTCTGTCGGTCTCTCGACGTTGTCAGGGGCCTGGCACCCACTTACTCACAGAGTTTTTCCGTTCTCCCCGGTTGTACTTACAGCCAATCGTACACTCCACTGGACTGTGCTCGGCGAACCGACCTCACACCCTGGCGAGGTGTGAGGTCGTACACATACGACAGCTGTCACCAATCTCAAACCGACAGTGCATGCCGTTGTCCCGCCAGGCAGCTAAAAAGGCGGAGCCAACCTTCCCTCCGGGGATCCCCCGTGACAGATGGTTAGCTCCGCCAGCCGACGAACTACCCCCTGTGGGAATGATGAAGCAGACCGTCCCCTTGGTCACCCTGTCACAGTCCCTGGGAGCTCGAGAGCTGCCCACCTTGTCTCGCTGGCCTTGCGGGCGGTCCGTCTTGGTTACTCGATCCAGTTCGCCAGAGACTCTCCCAAGTTTCAGAGGATCATCTCTCCCTCTGTCAGAGGCAGGGACGCCTCCATACTTCAGGTAGAGGTCACCACCCTTCTGGCAAAACAGGCATCGAGTTCGTCCCTCAAACCAAGATGTTCAGTGGGTCACGAATTCCCAAGAAAGACTGTGGGTTGCGCCCCATCGGTCTGCGTACCCTGAACAAGCACCTTCACAAGCTGCTGTTCAGATGCTCACGCAGAGGCGCATCCTGACATCTATCAGGTGTCAGGATTGGTTCGTGGCAATCGACCTGAAGGACGCTTACTTTCATGTCTCGATCCCTTTGACACCGGCCGTTCCCACGGTTTGCGTTCGAGGGCTGGGCATATCAGTACAGAGTCCTCCGTTTCAGTCTGTCCCTGTCTCCACACGTCTTCACAAAGATCGTGGAAGCCGCCCTTTCTCCCCTTCGGGAAAAGGTGTGCAGGTACTAAACTATCTCGACGTCTGGCTTATCCTGGCACACTCGTGAGATCTGTTGTGTACACAGAGGGACCTGGTGCTCCGGCATCTAGATCGATTGGGATTTCAGGTCAACCGAGAAAAGAGCAAACTCTCCCCAGTGCAGAGCATCCTCTTCCTTGGTATGGAACTAAACTCTGTCACCATGATGGCGCAGCTGTCCGCAGCACGCGCCCAGTCAGTGTTGAACTGCCTGGAACACTTCAGGCAGTCGGCGGTCCCACTGAAACAATTTCAGAGGCTCCTGGGACACATGGCGTCCTCCGCGGGGATAACACCCCTCGGATTGATGCACATGAGACCGCTTTAACACTGGCTACAGAGTCGAGTTCCGAGGATAGTGTGGCACACCGGCAGCAGGCGCATGGTGATGACGCCCTGCTGCCGACGCACCCTAACCCCTTGGTCTTCCATGACCTTCCTCCGGGCGGGGGTTCCCCTCGGGCAGGTTACGAGGCACATCGTGGTGATGACAGACGCCTCGCTGCAGGGGTGGGGTGCAGTGTGCAACGTGCACGCAGTAGCGGGGCGCTTGACGGGCCCCCGTCTGCGCTGGCATGCAATTGCCTAGAGTTGTGGGCTGTGCGGCTTGTGCTGAGAAGGCTCCGGCCTCTAGTGCAGGGACAGCACGTGTTGGTCCTCCGGGACAGCACGCCAGGGTGGCGTACGCGCACGGCAGCTAACACAACTTGCCCGACTCCTCCTCTTGTGGAGTTAGCAGGTGATCCGCTCCCTGCGGGCCACAAACATCCCAGGGAGACTGAACCAGACAGCCGACGCACTCTCTCGTCAGTATACGCCTTGCGGAGAGTGGCGACTCCACCCCCGGTCCAGCTCATTTGTGTGCTGTTCGGACAGGCACAGATAGACCTCTTTGCCTCCCACGACACCACCCATTGTCTGCTTTGGTACTCCCTGACCGAGGCCCCCCTCGGCACGGATGCCCTGGCGCACAGCTGACCACGGGACGGGCGGAAGCACACCTTCTCCTCCAGGAGCCTCCTTGCACAGACTCTGTGTAAGGTCAGGGAAGAGGAGCACCAAGTGTTTTTGGTTACACCGTACTGGTTTAACCACACTTGGCTTCAGAGCTGATGCTCTGGACAGCAACTCCCCCTGAACCATTCCCCTGAGAGAGGACCTGCTCTCTCAGGGGAAGGACATCCCAGATCAGACCTCTGGAACACCCATGTCTGGTCTCTAGACGGGACGAGAAGATCCTGAGATGGCTACTCCCCCTATACGGCTGAGACCATCACCGAGGCTAGGGGCCCATCTACTAGGCGGTTACACGCCTCTAGATGGTGCCTCTTCTCGTCCTGGTGTCTTTCTCAACGAGAAAGACCCACTGAGGTGCTTGATCAGGATTGTGTTCCCCTTCTCACGAGACTGGAGACTAACATCTCCCCTCCACACTGAAAGTGTATGTAGTCCCTATTGCCACTCATCACGAATCAGTTGATGGAAAGTTTCTAGGGCAACACGACCTGGTCACCAGGTTCCTAACAGGCGCGAGAGGGCGGAATCCGCCTCATCTTCGCTCGATACCCTCTTGGGACCCTAACGTGGGTCCAAGAGCCCCTCGGAGGCTCCGATCTTCCTCACCTGAGTAAGACGGCCCCCCCCGTTGACGCTCGCTTCCTTCAAGAGGGTAGGGGACCTCCAAGCATTCTCTGTGTCCCCGGATTGCCTTGAATTCGGCCCTGGTAACTCTCACGTTATCCTGAGACCCAGGCCAGGAGACGTGCCCAAAAGTTCCCACTACTCCACTTCGGGAACAAGTGGTGAACTTGCAGGCGCTCCCCATCGGGGAGGAAGACCCAACCCCATCCATGTTGTGTCCTGGACCGCACGCAGAGCTTCAGTAGCTCTAACCAGCTCCTTGTCTGTATTGGAGGACAGCAGAAGGGGAAGGCTGTCTCCAAGCAGAGGCTGGCACACTGGGTCGTGGATGCCGTTACGATGGCATTCCGATCTCAGAATCTCCCATGCCCACTGAGGGCTTACTCCACACGGGGTATAGCCACCTCCGGGGCACTGGCCAGAAGCGCCTCTCTAGCAGACATCTGTAGAGCTGCGGGTTGGGCTACTCCCAAACACCTTCGCAAGGGTTAACAACCTTGGCGTAAACCCGGTGTCAGCCCACGTCCTGCACGGCAACATGTAGGACTGGCATCCGGGGGGGCGTATGCCTGCGAAAGCACCTTCCCACCCTCCAAGAGGTTGGGTCAGTGTGCTATCTACCTTTTCTTCTTACCCAAACACATGGCTAAGAAAATTGGTACCTCACCAACCTTCCTTCTTACCCAGACACTGGTTAAGAACAGGCATTCCATCCATCACTAAGCAAGCACCCCCTGGAGGTTGGCTGGGCAGAGCAGCCTTTCCCCTTAGGCCGGGATACCATATGACCTATCACAGATAGTTCTAACCGGACCTGGTGCTATCAGACGCAGTAACACCCCCACCGTGGGCTGTTCAGTCTGATGTGTCCTCATGACAATGGTTCCCACTCCTGGTAACCCATGATCTTCCCCAGGTGGACCTCCACCTCGCGGTTAACTACCCAGTCCGCACGTTCCATGCGTTTCTCCTCCAAGGACGAGACCATACTTATATCCACCATATTCCTCCCCACGGGTAGGAGGTGGCCTCTGCAGCGCTTCTCTGATTAAGAGTTGCGCTCACCCGGTGTAAACCCGAGCCGGACGGCCTCTCGCCAGTAGAGAGCTACGAAACACGTATCGTATTCTTCTGCAGTCTTGAGAGGCTCTCAGGCTCTTCAGAACAAGGGGTAAGTGAATGCTGCACGCCGGCTTCCTTTTATACCGGATATCCGGGGGCGGAGCCCGGCATGCAAATTTCATTCGCCAAATTTCATTGGCCTTTTCTATAGTAGTCAGAGTTGATTGGTTCTCAAGGGCGAACCCCATCTGTCGTTCTCCATCAGGGAACTGAGGTTACAGATGTAACCAAGACGATTTCTTCTTGAAGAATAATGCAGTCGGAGTTCTAATCACACGTATCATTTTACTACCAAGTGGTAGAATGGAAGTGAATGGGTGTCGACTGTTTGAAGCTCCAAAAAGTTCTTCCATAAATCAAAGATCTGTTCAACACGGCTCCATGATCTTAACAAAGGTCTTCTGAAGCGAATCCAGGCGTTTGTTTAAGAGAAATATCCATATTGACAACAGTATTTACAATAATGTCTAACATCTGTTATCCCTCAGATGCAGGGAAACGAGAGGCTTGTTTTCCAGCAGATGACGCTGGCATGTTGTAAAACAGCATTTTTCATTTTCAGCCAATAAGACTCCGTCTCCTCTGGGCGGGAGCTTTCATCACCGTCATTTGCCGGAAAAACAAGCCTCTCATTCGCCCTGATCTGAGGAATAAGGGATGTTAGACATAATCGTTAATATTGCTGTCCAAATGGATAATTATCTTAAACAAACGCATCAACCTTTGTTAAGATCACGGTGCCGTGTCGAGCAGTTCTTTCATCGATGGATGCACTTTTCGGAGCTTCAGAAAGTCGACACCCATTCACTCCCATTCTACCACTTGGAAGTAAAATGATACGTGGGATTAGAACTCTGACTGCATTATTCCTCAAGAAGAAAATCATATTTTCTTAGTATGCCTTGAGGCTGAGAGAATATGGGTAAAAAAATATATATATTTGAATTTGCTAGTTAAATTTGCCTTCAATTAATTGATCAAATGCCCATAATATTATTAATATAAATTAACTGATAGTTTTTGCCCCCATTTTCCATTAGCTGAACTCAAAGATTTAAGCCCTTTCTACAGTATTTACACAAAAGGCCTATTTCTCTCAAATATTGTTCTCAAATCTGTCTAAATCTGTGTTAGTGAGCACTTCTCCTTTGCCGAGATAATCTATCCGTCTCACAGGTGTGACATATCAAGATGCTGATTAGACAGCATGATTATTGCACAATAACAATAAAAGGCCACTCTAAAATGTGCAGTTTTATCACACACCACAATGCCACAGATGTCGTAAGTTTTGAGGGAGCGTGCAATTGATGGCGGACAGCATGTATGGCAGCTTGTGAGTGAGCGGTTTGCTGATGTAAATGTTGTGGATCGAGTGCCCCATGGCGGCGGTGGGGTTATGGTATGGGCAGGAGTATTTTATGGACAACGAACACAGGTGGATTTTATTGATGGCATTTTGAATGCACAGATATATCGTGACAAGATCCTAAGGTCCATTGTTGTGCCATTCATCCACGACCATCACGTTCTATCATGTTCCAGCATGATAATGCACAGCCCCATCCTGCAAGGATCTGTACACAATTCTTGGAAAGTGAAAACATCCCTCTTATTGCATGGCCAGTTTACTTATCGGACATGTCAACCATTGAGCATGTTTGGGATGCTCTGGATCGCTTTATACGACACCGTGGTCAAGTTCCTGCCAATATCCAGCAACTTTACACACCCATTGAAGAGGTGTTGACCAACATTCCATAGGCCACAACCTGATCAACTCTGTGAGAAGGAGATGTGTTGCACTGACTGAGGCAAATGTGGTCACACCAGATACTGACAGGTTTTCAGACCACCCGACCATACCAATAGAGTAAAACTGTCAGATGGATTAGCTCGGTAAAGGAGAAGTGCTCTCTAACACAGAACAATATTTGAGAGAAAAAGGCCTTTTGTGTAAATAGGAAAGTCGTTGATCTTTGAGTTCAGCTAATGAAAAATTGGGGCAAAAACAAAAGTGTTGCGTTTATAATTTTGGTCATGGTAAATATCTTTGGTCACTTTTCTTTTTAATTAAATGTATCTTGATTTAAGAAGTATAAGATATTTATAACCAAACAGATTTTGACCCCCATTGACTGCCATAATGAAAAAATACTGTCATTTTCATAATGACTGAAAAATACTTTATAATATTTTGTTCTGTTCAAAACAAACAAAGTATTTTGAAGAATGTAGGACAGCAAACACACTTTTGACTTCCATTGTATTTATTCCTACTATGGGAGTCAATGGGTCAGGTTATAAGCATTCTTCCAAATATCTTTCTGATTGTTCATCAGAACATTTAGACATTCATACAGATTTGGAACAACTCAAAGGTGATTGAATGATGACAGAATTTTCCATTCACTTTAAATACACAGCAGCAAGCTTTCTATGCAACTGTGACTGCGGTATAAGCGGAATGGTAACCTTGCAATTATTTCTTACATAAAAATACTAAAAGACTAAAATCAGATTGACAAGCATAATTATAACACTATATCGAATTAAAATATATGATCTATAAAATATGAATTATTATTATTTTGAATCTATTCTGTGTCTCATGCAAATTTAAATGCATCTACTCACCATATATGGTTTCACAGAGATGTTTGTGCTGCATTCATTGATGTCACACTGCAGAACTTTATGTAATGCATGAGCTATGGTATATATGGCAGAGTAGATGGCAAAGGAGAATGTGGGATCTTCATCTATTATATCCTCTGCGGTCAACATTGAGCAGTTGTCACAATATTGATTACAAGTCTTCATCTGAATTTCACTCTCAGCGTCATCATGAGTATTCATCTCACTTGTTCCTTTGGCTTTATATATGAATTCGTGAAATCCAGGCAATGACAAAAATCTCTCTGTAATGCCAACTATTGTTCCAATTTTCTCAACTCCCGGCTCTTTTGGAAGCTGTTGATTCATAGACCATGTTTCACTTGCAATCCAGACTTTGTTTCGGATATTGTTTGCTATGGCTGCTTTGATTATGTTCTTTGCATATTGTGACCCAGTGAAAACCACAACGACGTTGATGTTGAGCCTATTAATCTTTTGAAGAGTTAGACTGTAGTTTACACGTTGACTCAGAACCTCTTGATAGGCCAAACAAATGCCAGTATCTTTGATATAACTGTTAAACAGCTGTAGGCCATCTTCACTGTTACTGTCTGGGTCTCGAAGAAAAGCAACCCAGTTCCATCCAAACCACTGTATGATGCGAATCATCATCTGTATCAAGTCTTTGTTGCTAGGGATTGTTCTAATAAATGATGGATAGTGAAGTTTATCACTTAACGTATAGCTGGTAGCTCCATAATTTACCTTTGAAAGAAGAAAACTATTTTAAAAGCAATTCACTTAACATGCACACACATATTATATACAGTCACAACACAAAAGCATAAATGTACTTAAATGTGTCTGGGTCAAAATGATGCTCTTTGCCATCACAGGATGAAGGTTATTAGTATGGGTATTTGCTTGTTATTTGTGTATCTAATAGATTCTAGATAATTTACCAGTGGTATAAGGTCCATTGTGACCAGTGGTGCAATAGTGATAGTTCTTGTGCTTCCATATGGTCCTGTTAAAGAAATCACTTTAGGTTGATGGCTGTTGAGTTTTTCCTGAGGTTTTATCGATCCATTCTGAGAAATGAAGCTGAAGACTGATGGGAAGTTCTTAGTGTCAGAACAATAGTCAAAAATGTCATAGCCCAGAGAAACATTAGGCAGCAGGGTGGTGGAGTTATTGATCTCCTCAACAGCAAACCTCATTACTTGAAACATCTGATAGCCAGATTTTGATAGAGTGTGCCTACAAAACATCAGTGAAGAAGTTAATGGCACTTCATTTACCTTTAGTATAAGTTTACCATAAATGTAATCCTGTGGAAATGTTGCTTTAATTTACAAAACTAATAAACAATAAACAACATTAATTATCAATGTGTCAGAAGCATTCAGATGACAAAACAAGAAAAGTCTTTTCTTACCTAAAGCATTCATTGGCCTCCGGGGAGAGCAGAGGTGTTGCGTGTTGAATTTCATGCACTGGAAAAAGGCCGCCCAATAAATAATCTCCATCCAAACTGAACTCAGATGAAGAACAATACACTTTAAAAAAGACACAATGAGTAAAAGGCACAAGGAAAGTGTAAATGTGACTCAGAAACATGATTAAAGATGGTTTGTTGCTTATGAAGTGGGTGTAAAGGGGTTTTATACAATAGTTTAATTTGCTTTAAACATTCAATTTGCTTAAACCTATTTGTATATTCATTGGTCTGGGCATCAGTCTCAATGTTATGATTTAGATATTTGTTTTCACAGATCATGTTTTACCTACAATCCAAACTTTGTTTTAATGTTTTTGCATATCGTGACAGAGTAAAAACCACAGTGGTATTGATGAGAATACAATTATTTTCATAAGTTGAACTGTAGTTTGCACTTTGTCAAAAAAGGCCAATATTTCTGACTAGTCAAACTTAGGCCATCTTTACCACATTTGTCAGATTACACAAGGGCATTAAACAGGAGAAGAAAAAGGAGCATAATGAAGAAAGGATAATAATGAAGAAAGGCAAATAATAATAGGATAATTAACAAAGAAATAAAGTGTGAGGCCAAGACTCAAGACAGGAAAGCACATGAAACAAAGAAAACAAACAAATGCTGTGGTTCCAACACAAATCACAGGACCCTGAACCACACAACAAAACAATGACCACACATCATGTGCTTCAAGAAAAAAAAACACAAGAAATGCAAATAAACACACTGATCACTAAAGACACAAAAGCATGAGGTCTAGATCCTGAAACCAGGAACCAGTACCACAACAAAAAATAGAGTGTCAGGATCCAAACATGTTGCTCTGCTAAGGAGGATCCGACCCGGACAGTGCCAAGATCAACAGGATGGAGACTTTAGCATGCAGGCAGGACTGTCCGGTGGGGTGGGGCTCTGCCTGAGCAGACAAAATGAATCCAGACCAGGGTAAAGTTAAAGGAAAGGGCCATTGGGGGTGTGTTAGGAGAGGGCAAGAAGTGGACTCTGGCGGGTCAAGTGAAACAGACACAGGTGGATCTCTCTGCACAGCAGGGTGACTGGGCTGACAGCAGGAGATCAACTTCAGCAAGAGAGGCAGCACAGGCACTCACAGAATTATTGAACGCCAGAACTCAACAACAGTAGATATCCACAGGAGCAAGAGAAGTGATGAATGTCTCAGTCCAACGAGGACCCAGTCCGAGAAAACACTCGGACAAAGCAAGAAGCTTAGCCATGTAGGGACTGAAGAATTTTTTTTAGGAAAAATATAGCTGAAGGAGAGATCCCAGGCATAAGGAGGACATTTAGCAGCGGAGGGCTTGACCTATAGAAGACAGAGAGCAAGAAGAGAGACCAACACAGCAGAGGCTCACACAGTCACGTCAGACATGAGTGGACACACCTAGATATGATCTTCTGAGAACAGACTTGATTGCTAGTAACTCGACAGAACAAAACGGGAATATTCATGCTATTGTTGTGGTTAGAACACAAGTTAATAAACTAGACAATGTTGTTTGGAAAACAGCTAGACCTGTAGCTAGAAGAGGTAACTAGAGAAGTTAAGATCGGCTAGAACTTTTGACAGTCGGGCACAAGACTGGAGAAACACAAGTGATATAAGAGGGTACGCACGTGACCTCACCGCAAACGTCATGTCACGTCAAGCCCAGCAAGTCACGCCCACTGAGTGGCAGAAAGACTGAATGCAGCAGTGTTTATGACAATCTGTACTCTATATAGAACGGGGAAAAATTGTCGTGTGATTGAATGTTATGATTTATGGCTACAAATACAATGATTCATATATCCAGTGAATCATGAGGTTATATTGATAAAGTTTATTACAAAACAAGTGTATTATGCTGGATTTTCTATACTATACTCTATTTCAAATGATTTATTAGGGCTGTATATCCATAGTTCAGTCATAAAACTGTTATGAATAGCAAGGGATGAAGTGAGAGAATCCATGTGCACGCACAGTTTTAATGATAAACTAATTCAGAACCGGTGAGTCTTCATCAAATATGCATTCTCTTTGCTAAATATGATTTCATTTGATTGCGAACTCATGAATTCTAAGTGTAAATGGCTCAAAATTCCTTGAGCTTTTGTAAACTTGCCAAATCACACAGACATGAACCATTGCCTCCATACGATATTTAGACATCTGACCAGCAGAAAATGGAGTACATTGTGTTAATATATGCATATTATAATATTGCAGTTCAACAATCAACAGTCTCTGGTTGACAATCAGTTAAGTTTCATAATAAACATATCGTAATTAGAAAAGTTGCAATAATACCATGTAGTATAATACCATGTACTGAGCTTTAATTGGTTTTTTCTTTATATTTATTTCTCTTTACCACAGTTACTGATGCAGAATTGTGTACAGCACATTACAAATAAATACAATTGAATTGAAAGAATATTGAGGTTCACCCCCCCATGCACTAATAAAAACCATGATAAAACCATTAGCATCCCTGGTCCTATCTTGAGTCACGATAGTGTCACAAAATACAGAAGAGCACAAATGCCTTGCAGAATCTGTAATGGATTCATTATAAGAACCATCGTACGAATACAATTTTGGTTAGTTTGGTTTTGTTTATTTGCTTATTTTTATTCAGAACTGTCTAGAGGAAGCTATTTCACAGATGAATACATATCGACACGATACAATTATAGTTTAATTTATAAAAACAACATGTGTTTACACACATAAATACTGTACATGTATATACACCTGATTTCTACTACTCTGTATAGGTGTCTGGATAAACATTAACTTTCACAATCTGTTTGAGCTGAGCTAGTAAACTACCCTCGGGCATTAAGACATTTTCCAAAGCGACTTACTAGTGAGGGATTGGTTACCATTCAATGTTCAATTTGCTTAAACCACTCTGTTTATTCACAGGGTCAGACATCACACCATGATACACCATGTTTCACTTGCAATCCAAACTTTGTCTCTGATGTTCTTTGCTTTTTTGTATGTATTTTGCATATCGTGACACAGTAAAAACCACAATGACACTGATGTTGAGTTCATCAGTCTTGGACTAGAGTTTGAATTTTGGCTCAGAGACTCTTGAAAGGCCAAACAAACGGCAGTATGTATGTTGACAGTTGTACTTCATCTTCAGTTTCATGGCTGGATCTGGAAGAAAGGCACACCAGTGATAAGATCAATTGTACATCCATATGGTCCTGTCAAAACAATCACCTCGGACAGGCGGCTGTTGCGGTTGGACCATGTGTGTTTGCATATTGTGACACAATGAAAACCACAATGACATTGTTGAGCTTTAGTGTTGGTCCATTCTTTATGCAAAGTATGTAGGTTCAGTAGGGTTACCGAACCCCATGCTCTCAAAGATGGTTTAATTATAAAAAAAATCAAGAAAATATTGTTATGATAAGATGCAAATATACATTATATGAGGATTCCATTGTAGTGGGCTAATCTGGATTTTTCCTTTATTACTTGATGATTTATTTAATAAAATCATGCAGCACGTCTTTCAACCTCATGTATTTTATTATGAAATACTGTATCTTTCACATGTATAAACATCTCCACTATTAATGGCACCCTTAGTCAATATGAGCAAAGAAGGCAATAAAAGTAAATCTGCATGGTTTCTGCTTTTGATCTTGTTCTTCAAATTAATCTACAAAATTCCAACATTTAATTGAAGGAAGACTATTTGAAAGGTGGGTTTCACGTTATAAAAAATGTTTTTCTTCCATACATGTTGGCCATGTATACATGTGTTCTTCCATGTTCCAATTCCCGCTGGAACCTCAATTTGTAAGAAAAAACAGCTCTTGGGTGTTATCTTTTCAGTCGGATGAGAATTGAGAATACATTGAGAGTCATCCAAGTCCATTCCTCCAAAAAGAATTTCTCCACATCCTTCAAATGTTGGTTCTCCCTCTTCTTCAGTTCATCCCACTCATGTTCTGTAGTGTTCAGATCAGGGAACTGGGATAGCTTTGGCGGGATCTTGATTGGTATTATTATATTAATAAGTGGTATGATTACAAGAGATAGACATAGACATAAAAATGAATGACAAACTTCTTTTATTACCGACACGACACAAAGATTGCATGTATTAGTATTCTCAGTGTGAACATTCACTACTCTTTACCAACAGAACTGCAACTTTTTTCCAATGACATTTTAAGACCGGATGCAGCACCGTTTCCAGGCATAGCCAAACTAGGCAGTTAAGAAATGAGTGTGCAAGAAATCTGTTCTGCACGATCCTCTTGTTTGTTAAATAGGTTAGTTCACCCAAAAACAAAAAAGATGTCATTTCTTTTTTACCCTAATGTCTCAATGGCTCAGTGAGGCCTCTATTGGCTGCAAGTTTATTGTCACTTTCAGTGCCCTGAAAGGTGGTAAAAACATTTTTAAAACGGTTCATGTGAGAACAGTGGTTCAAACATAATATTATAAAGTGACGAGAATCCTTTTTGTGAGCCAAAATAAACAAAATAATGAAGTGTCAACAATATGGTAAACGAAGCCTTTAACTGATGACTCTCAGCCTTATATGGAATAAGTTGTAAACAAATGGCTTGAGTGCTTCATTACAAACTTTACCTGTAAGTAGGGCTGGACAATAACTCCATATCAATATATATTGCGATTTTATTTATTTCGATAACGATGATGACGTTCAGCCAGGACACATCACGTGATGACGTAGCCAATCATGCATCACGTTCTACATATAAATCATGAGACGTTTCCCCCTGGTCTCGCGAGATGTTGTAGAAAATTTCCAGTGTAAGTTATACTAATATTTAAGGTTATATCTTTATTTATTCAATGTTTCCCTAACATGTGTTTTTATTTTCTTTAGTTTTATTGGTACAGCTGCATTAATACAACACAAATGAAGCTCTATAAAAATAAATCTGATTTATATAATTTGATATTACATACTATTTCACAGTAAAACGTAAAAGGTTGCACATTTTATGCTGAAAACCTCAAAGTTAGTTCATGTATATTGTAATACTGCATTTATCACATAATTAGAGACAACAAATTAATTAAATGTTTGCACTTGCTAAGTGTGTCCCATCTGGTTTGAAATACTACATGCTTACTTGGGATCTTCCCGGCCACTAGAAGACTTGGACTAAAAACAGGAAATACATCATGTAAGGGTGAACTCTCACTTGTCCCGGTGGCTCTCAACTGTGCCCGAGCGCGATTGTCACTTCAAACTTTATGATGACATTTTGTGACTAGCCCCTCTCCTAAAATGTCCATTTATAAAAATATATATCCATCTATTTACATATATATATATATATATATATATATATATATATATATATACACACAGTTGAGAGAAAAAGTATGTGAACCCTTTGGGCTTACTTGGATTTCTTCTTAAATTGGTCATAAAATGTGTTCTGATCTTCATCTAAGTCACAACAATAGAGAAACACAGTCTGCTTAAACTAATACCGCACAAACATTATATGTTTTCATGTTTTTATTGAACACAACATGTAAACATTCATAGTGCAGGGTGGAAAAAGTATGTGAAATTTGGGTTTAATAACTGGTTGACCCTCCTTTGGCAGCAATAACCTCAACCAAACGTGTCATGAATCTCACAGTGAGACATGGCGTGGGAACCCAAGTGCAGGCAGACACAGACGGTATTGATGGTAACAATGATTTATTTACAAGAAACAAGACTAAACAAAACAGGGAAAACAAAGACCCACGATGGGGTAAACAATACTGTGATATATATATATACTTAAACAATAAACAAGGACACTGACTGACTATAACTATTACTAACAAAACAAACACTAGGAGCAAACACTAAACTGACACTTACTTGATAAACTCAGACGAGGACCAGGTATCACAAACAGCATACATGTACAACAAGTAATGCACGAGCAACGAGACAAAGAAACATGAGGACTCTTTATAGGGAAAGGTAATTAACACTAACTATGAAACAGGAGGGTAGGGAACAATGACGTGACTCGGGGAGAGTATGGAAGACCATCGGTGTCAAAAACATCTCTCCCCACATAAAACCATCAGGCAATGCCATGGCTCCACTTAAGACAAAAATAAAACATGACATGATAGTGGAACCATGACAAAACGTTTCCTATAGTTGCAGATCAGACCTGCACAACGGTCAGGAGAAATTTTGGACCATCCCTCTTTACAAAAGTGTTTCAGTTCAGCAATATTCTTGGGATGTCTGGTGTGAATCGCTCTCTTGAGGTCATGCCACAGCATCTCAATCGGGTTGAGGTCAGGACTCTGACTGGGCCACTCCAGAAGGCGTATTTTCTTCTGTTGAAGCCATTCTGTTGTTGATTTACTTCTATGCTTTGGGTCGTTGTCCTGTTGCATCGTCCATCCTCTGTTAAGCTTCAGTTGGCGGACAGATGGTCTTAAGTTTTCCTGCAAAATGTCTTGATAAACTTTGGAATTCATTTTTCCATCGATGACAGTAATCCGTCCAGGGCCTGAGGCAGCAAAGCAGCCACAAACCATGATGCCCCCTCCACCATATTTCACAGTTGGGATGAGGTTTTGATGTTGGTGTGCTGTGCCTTTTGTTCTCCACACATAGCGTTGTGTGTTCTTTCCAAACAACTCAATTTTGGTTTCATCTGTCCACAGAATGTTTTGCCAGTAGTGCTGTGGAACATCCAGGTGCTCTTTTGCAAACTTCAAACGTGCTGCAATGTTTTTTTGGACAGCAGTGGCTTCCTCCGTGGTGTCCTCCCATGAAGTCCATTCTTGTTTAATGTTTTCCTTATTGTAGATTTGTTAACAAAAATGTTAGCATGTGCCAGAGATTTCTGTAAGTGTTTAGCTGACACTCTAGGATTCTTCTTCACCTCATTGAGCATTCTGTGCTGTGCTCTTGCAGTCATCTTTACAGGACGACCACGCCTAGGGAGTGTAGCAACAATGCTGAACTATCTCCATTTGTAGACAATCTGTCTTACCGTGGACACATGGACATCAAGGCTTTTAGATATACTTTTGTAGCCCTTTCCAGCTTTATGTAAGTCAACAATTCTTGATCGTAGGTCTTCTGAGAGCTCTTTTGTGCGAGGCATGGTTCACATCAGACAACGCTTCTTCAGAACAGCAAACTCAAAACTGGTGTGTGTTTTTTATTGGACAGGCCAGCTTTAATCAACACATCCAATCTCATCACATTGATTGGACCCCAGGTTGGCTGACTCCTGGCTCCAATTAGCTCTTGGAGAAGTCATTAGCCTAGGGTTTCACATACTTTTTCCACCCTGCACTATGAATGTTTACATGTTGTGTTCAATAAAAACATGAAAACATATAATGTTTGTGCGGTATTAGTTTAAGCAGACTGTGTTTCTCTATTGTTGTGACTTAGATGAAGATCAGAACACATTTTATGACCAATTTATGAAGAAATCCAAGTAAGCCCAAAGGGTTCACATACTTTTTCTTTCAACTGTATGTATAACGAAACGTTTCAAGTGTCATGTTATAAAGATGACATATTGTTTCCAAACCTAAATAATTGTCTACACTTAGTGTAATGTTGGATGTACAAACCTGAAGTGTTAATAAATCACGTCAAATAAACTCTCTGTAAGTCGCTTCTGCTTAATGACTAAATGTAAATGTCACATATTGGTCTGATACGCAGCGTATCTTTTCTTCATTAAATAAGAGTGAATTAAATATTTTACAGGATGGGTGGCAACACTTTGCACAGGCCTGCATGAAAATGGGTGTGTGGTGTGAGAGCTTCTCACACTGAAAACGAGAGTTAGCCGTCAAGAGAAAAGGACAGAGACAAACAACTGAAAATAAGAACTGTCCCCAGACGAGAGGGACATCTGCTCAATCTTTTCTGGGTAAAGGCAGGGCTCGATTTGTGGGGGGATGCGAGGGAGCCCCCTATGTTGAAGAAAAAGACAAATAGCATACCCTCTGTAAAACCACTAACCCCCTTACCATCCCATTTATAATTATTTATGATAACAAACATTTTATAATATTATAAATCATTTATAATTCGACCACTGGGTAAATGAGTCAGCACCATCTAAAAACAAACATGATGTCATTTCATCTTGTGGTCCAACAGGTGCCGATGGTTCCTCATCAAAACTTTCACTCTGAAAAAAACTCTCAGACTTTCTGATTTCCCCTTTTTATGCTTTATTTTCTCCCGCATATATTTATAGTTTGCAGTTACAGACCTGTTGACACTTTTTGTGTAAAAGTATATGGTGAGAATATTTGTGATTTAATGTTAAGTACAAAGTACTTTACAGTGAGGTTGGAAAATGCATAAATAAATGTTGAAATAAACATGTACAAACATTCATAAAAATGACATATCGCTCGTTGTTAGCAAATGTAAAAATAAACAATTGTATATTTATTGTATACTCCTTAAGCTACCTGGCACTGTTCCATATATGGAACGCTTACATTTATTTCAATATTTGGCATGTGAATTCTTATATAATTATGACAAACTATTCATCAGTGGAAAGGTCTAAGTCACTAGAATACATATTTCATCACTGTTTTATAGAATAAACTATGTGGAAGGAGTAATCTATTTATAAATGGCAAGAGTGCGCTTAAAAAAATAAATGTACTGCTAAACAACAATTTTTCCGCCAGCCGAACGCTTACATTTACCTCAATATTTGACTGTCCTGATTCATTTTTCATTGTCTCTTCATGTGAAGAATTTTAAAAAAGAAGAATCTCAATGTCTGGTGTGGTGTTCAATGTCAGATACAAAGCAAAGGTTGCCCCTATTATTTTTGTGGTTCGTCACCTACAACACCCACTTGGGACTTTGACCTTTTTAGGCCGAAACATATAGATTATTTATGTTTTTTTAAATAAAATCTAAACATAATATTTAGAGTTTGTTATAGCAATAAGCATAACATCCAATAACTTGTAAATTTCATGTTTTTTCATTATGCTTTTCACGGTCTTGTCTAATTTTTCATTGTCTATTCATGTGAAGAATAAAAAATGGGAAAAGAAGATTCTGAATGTATGATGTGGTTTCCAATGTCAGATCAAAAGCAAACGTTCCCCAATTGGATAATTGTGTTCCTGCAGCTAAAACACTCACATCATTTGGTCTATTAAGCTCAAACTTCATAAAAAAGGGTGGTACTAGGGACTTTGACCTTTTGACATTTTTAGGTCGACACATATACATTTGTAAAAAAAAATTGTTATAACATCTAACCATAATATTTTTATAGTTAGTTATAGCAGTAAATATAAACTCAAATAACTTTTTTTGTAAAAAAAAATAACAATAACCAGAAATAATCTTCCAAGTGTCTTCTTTCAAATGAGACAATCTGTAGGTCTTTACTCCAAAGGATTCTTGAGTTACAACCGTTTAAGTTCCAACAGCGCATTTTCATGTGTAGGCTGAAAAAGGGTGGTGCCAGGTAACTTAAACATAAAAAAGTGAAGTGTTGAAGTAAATGAAGTGTAACACTGTGATGATAATTGATCCTGTTGATAGCTAACCATCCTTTCAGGTGGATAAAGTTATTTAACAAGATTGCATACTGAACAGTTACAAATGTTCAGAAACAAGCGTCCACTAGCAGACATCGAACTATACATGCATGAGTTATGTATACTTGTCAAATATGACAGTGGGTTATCATAGACCTTCAACTGTTTCCTTACTTTTTGATTGACATTTCAAAAAGCTGAAACAATCATGTTGTTGGATTGGGAACAATTAAAACTCTACTCAAATATAAATCCAAGATAGAAGACAGAGTAATTTTTGGGCATTCAGAGGAAGCTCTCTGTGACGTTCTTGTTGTATTCGCTCACGTTGTCAGAGAGAAGAGCGACACTTAAATTGTTCCAGAAAAGAGGCTGTGCTCGTGGGTTCCTGGGCCAGGACAGAACAGACTTTCTACAGAGCCACTTTCTCATTTGAAGGTATTTGAATTTAGGAAAGAGAAGGTCCAGCAGAACCAGAACGGTAACATCCACCTTCTCGTCTAGAAGCCTCTGCTGAACCAGGAGGAAGGCTTGTTTCACCACTCCACTCGCTTCAGAGTAGCCACCGGGGCTGGTCAGCACAAACACCGTCTTCCGGCTGTTGTAAACTGCCTTGTGGAGATTCTCTATGCACGAGACTCCAGGCAACCAGTCGCGTTCCTCCAGGCAAAGTCGGAAGTGCCATCTCCCCCTGTTCTCCAGTCTCTCGATCATCTCCTTGTAGATCCATTCTCGGACTGCCTTGTTACTTGTATCAAAAACCACAAACGCATCATAGTGGCTGTCTGACGTGTGAGCATTATCTGGTGTGTGTCCCTTGTGTCCGGTCCACAAAATCTGGACGAAGTACCACAGGTCCCAACCGTAGAGATGCTTCATGAGGGGAACGACGGTCGCCGCCAATGTCAACAGCGAAGTGCACAGGAAAGCGACGCTCCCAAATATCTCCTGGCAGGAGCGTAGATCTATGGAGAGGACATTCACACCAACCAGCGACTGCGGATAAGCACAGTGAATGTGCGTGGTGAGCTGTGGGACATTCAGTTCGGTTTCTCTTAGGAATTTGGCAAACTCAGACGTAATGCAGCTACAAGCGAAAGGATTGGCATGCAGCACAAGTTTGCAGGATGCGTTTTGGTGCTGCCCAGAATCACAGATGGTGCTACCTTTGTGGAATGACCAGGGAAGGGCATGCACGTCAAGATATTTCAGCTGGTTGTGGTCGAGCATTAGGTTTTTGAGGTATTTGGCACGACTGAAAAATGTCTTGGGTATCAAAGTAAGTCGATTGTGACTTAGGTCCAGGCTTATGAGATTGAGCTCGAGATGGTTATTGGGTAAGAAAGAAAGCATGTTTCCACTCAGATTCAGGTAGCAGAGGTCTTTGAGAACTGAAATGTTTCCCCAGGGGAAGTAACTCAGCATGTTGGAATCCATCCGCAGCACCCTCAGCGTCAGAGGCAAATTAACAAAAGCCTTCGGGGAAAATGATTTGAGATGGTTTTCAGAGATGTCCAAGTGCGTGAGGTTAGTAAGACCCTGGAAAAAGTGCATATACCCATCACGTCTAGAGTCCCACATTATGTCCAAACGATTTCCAGAGAAAACAAGATACTTTAGGGAAGCGCTAGTAAGAGTGGTAGAGATTCGGAGACCAATGTGATTGTTTGCTAGGCTCAGCATTTGAAGAGAAGACAAGTGAGATAGAAAGGTGAAGCTATGTCCCATTCCCTTCATTACAAAATGGAATTCGTTATTGCTGAGATCAAGAGCTTGAAGGGTGTCACTTATCTCCTGGAAGGCTTTGTCAGAGTACAGGTCAATGCGGTTGTGTGCCATATTAAGGTATGCCAATTTGCTAAGCCGTGAGAACTGCTGACCATTTAAAGTTTGACTGATGTAGTTGTAGGACAGATCTATGCATACAGCCTTTTCCATGCCTGTAAAAATACTCTCATTCAGCCACGGGATGCTATTTTGAGACAAATCAAACGTCAGGTTTTTCCAGCAAATCTGCTTTTTGAAACGCCACAGAGAATAATATAAAGGACAGTCATCCCTTTCGGACCCCTGGACGGAGTTCAACCACACTTCTCCGTTCGGAACGCTGAGGTCTTCAGTGTTCCAGCCTCCTCTGTGGGATAGGTATTTTGGTATAGCTTTGGACGTGCAAAACGAAATGCACGGATTGAATGCAAGCATGTTTTGGGAAAGTCCCACCCATCTTAATGATCTCAGCTGACTTAATGCACTCATGTTAACAGAGCAGATGAAGTTCATGCGTAACTCCAGGGACTTGAGTCTCGGAAGTTTTGACAGAGGTGCAAGACTGTGGTTCGATAGCTCTTTGAAGAAGAACCCGCTCAGAAACAACTTTCTTAGAGCTGTCATCTTCTCAATGGATGGTGAGAGGATCAATTCAGAGAAGGTGTTCAGGGGCTCATAGTTGTAAAGAAGAGTGAGGGACTCCACACTCTGGAGCTCCTCGTAAAAGGTGCCATTCTGTATGGCGTAGGCTAAGAAATTGTCAGATAGATCCAGCTCCCGGAGCTTGTGCAGCTGGGCGAAGAGGTACCGAGGAAGAGTCCGAATTGAGTTGCCTCTCAGACTCAGACTTATCAAAGAGTCTCTCTGATCCGAAAACGCCCCCTGATGCAGATCGAGGGATTGGTTGTTCGGACACGGGAAACAGGGCTCAGAAGCGTGATCGCACCTTTGGCAGTTCCACCCCAGGTTAAGGTGACGCAAGCGCGTGAGATTAACAAAGGACTCTTTACTAATAGCGGTGATCTTGTTCTCTCCCAAGTCTAGGCTTTCCAGTGAACGAGGGAGGTGTGGGGGAACATGTGTCACGTTGTTGTAACTAAGGGTAAGATTCAAAAGCTCAGGAAGATCTTGAAACACCCTTGGGTGGATGAAGTAAGATCGGTAACATGGGTTGGCGTAGAAACAGTTCTTGTTTAGCAGCAGTTCTTTTAGGCGTGGTGTACCGAGAGGTTGGTCGATATGGAAAATGTTGTTAAACTCAAGTCCCAAGACTGCAAGCTGTTTGGGAAGAGGAGGAATGGTCTTCAGACTGTTTCCTGCTAAATGGAGGGAGGTTAATTTCTCAAGTCCCACAAACGCATCAGAGTCAATCTTCAGGTTGCAAGAAGGCCGTCTCTTCTCTTGAAAAACATCAGGCACACAGTTCCACATCAAAGTGAGATGCTTCAGATTGGGTATGCCAGAAAATGCATCACTTTTAACTTGGTGTATGTGGTTTCCATTCATATTGAGGGAAATTACAAAGAGAGATTTGAACTGAGGAATGTTAGCCAGATGTCTGTGCTGGCAGTTGACATTTATGAGTCCATTGTTAGTAATGTGATTTTCACACGGATAGAATTCCAGATGTGAAGATGTGAAGATGTGGAACTGATTCAGAATGAGGATCAGGAACATCTTGTGTTCAAACATGGCCTAGACACATAAGAACAAGAGCATTAGTAAACACTGTCAGTCAGGTTAATGGCACACTGCATGGACTAAAACCATCTGATTACATTATTATTATTAGATAATAATACACTTAAGATACTTTATGGAGGAATTTATCTTTCAGTCTAATCATCAACAGAAAATATAATGTTAGCTGGGAAATACAACTATAAGAACTACTACTATGAATGTGTGAATTAAACAGACTTTTTCGTGCTGTAAACGATTTCCTAACACATTTTAAACACAAAAAATCACTTACCTCAATGTCTTCAATCCAAATCATACAACTTCACAACACTTGATATCTTTTAAACTCCGGGGAAGGAATCAGAAAACATTATACGACTAAATGTTTTAACCATGCGCACCTTTTCATGGAAGTGAAAGTCTGCAGTAACCGAACATCAGTCACAGACACACAGAGAATAATGGTAGCAGGTGTTCAGAAGAGTCTCACACACATCCTCTTTACATGATGATTTACAGTTCATTTCAGTTTGAAAGGAAAGTAGTGACCCAGTCGTCTCTTACGTGTCATTGCACATTTAGTATTTCATACACCGACTACAGAGCAGTCGCATTTAGACGCCAACATGTGACCTGTGTCAACATATATAGGGGCAGTTTCCCGGACAGGGATGAGTTTAAACCAGGACTAGGCTTTAGGTAAATAAGGATATTTAAGTAGGTTTGAAAACATACCTTTCAAAAAACATAACTTGTGTGCATCTCCAGACAAATCCCTCACACGGATATATTTTAAGATATGTTTTGACCAAGACACCTCTCACATTTAAGTCAGTCTGTGACTAACTAGTGTTAAACCCTGACTGGGATGTCGCACCATAATCTTTTTTGTTCTTTTCAGAAGTTCTCTCTTAGGGTTTAGCTTTCTTTGGTTCTTTGTTAATGTTTATTTTATGTTAGTTCAGTTTTATTTTTCAGACCTGTTACATGTGTATGCATTTGCATACAGAAGGTACAATTAAATGTTGAGGGCCGGTTTAACTTAAATATTAGAGGTGTCTTAATTGAAAACAACTTGCACTGATATATTTTAATATAAGTCAGTGCAATTGTTTTGTCTCCAGATGCACACCAGTAATGTTTATGTAAAGTATGTTTCTTAAATATCCCAATTTAACCATGGCCTAATTCTGTCTTAAACTAATCCCTGTCCTGGAAACCACCCCTGAATGTTGTTCATTTCATAACTAAAAAATATTATCGAAAATTGTTAAAGTTTTGGAAATAAATCTGTTCTTTAGGTTTCAGTTTAACTTTCAGTATTGTGTTTTGATATACACCTAGTGATATACTGTATGTTTGGGACAAAGACATCTTTCCTCATTTAACTCCACAGTTTGTAATAAAACTTCTTACAAATATTTGTGTATGTGTTGAACATGTAGAACTCCTTCAGCATCATTCATTTACGCAGAGACGTCAGCAGGTGCTTGTTTTGAGAGAAAGTCATGTGTGAGTGAGTTTTCGTCAGAACTCAAAGCCACTTCCTCAGATTCTCTTTATGATTACTCAGCTGTATTTTATTGCTTTGATAAATCATTTAGGGCCAGATCCCAGTAAACAAAAGTAAATGGAACGCCATTGTTCTGAATACTATAATTCATATGGGGAATCATGCGAGTCAAGGTAGTGTAACCAACATTCAAGGAGCATTTTTGTTAATATTCTGCCAGAAAACATGTGACAGGAACCCCTGGTGACACTAACTGCTGCATGCAAAGGTTAGTAACTCTCTTTAAATGGAGCTTATTTGACATTTTTAGGTTATAGTCAGGTATTCTTAGGTAAACGTGTCAAATGGTTGGAGCTCAGGAATACATTGACAATTCATCATTATTATAAAAATGACTTAAAGCATTTCATTTGAAATAATCCCATCAAGGCCATATGCAGGGTTCGTATGGGTCCTGTACAATGATTACATTTGAATAGTGTTTTTAAGGTTAGAAAAGTGATTGGATTTGGGATCAAGTGCTTAAAACTGCTTAAAACTTTAATTTTGTTGCTTTCATAATAATTCGCCATTTTACGGAGAATTTTTCTTTAGAAATAAAATATAAATTTTGCACATAACAAATATAACTGTTTGAGTCTGCGCGTGGCTATAATGTAACCTGCCAGTCTTCTGGATGTGGGCCCTCTGGTGGAGCAGAGAAGGAGATGAAAACATGCCGGCCGGTTTCTGTTTCAATCCTCGTTGGCTGGAGGAAGAAAAACACAAATGATGTAAAGTGTAATTGTAGGTCTCTTTTGCCAGATATGGTCGGAAATGAACAGGGGCTTGTGCAGAAATAGCCTTCTTAAAAACTGTGTCAAGTTGTGTGTGTGTGTTCACCGACTGAATTCCGCAGTGTCGCAAAGTCTTTCTTTCATCAAACCACAAAGTACTAATACGATATTAATGATATCAGGGATTACATTTTTACGTATAAATAAAGATTTTATTGTTTTTTTACCTTGCTGGGATCACCCATGTAAAGTATAAAAATAATTGTGACGGGGTGGGGTTGTGTGCGTAGATGCGCCATCTAGTAGCTGTGAATTGAAACAGTGAAATACATTATTATTTAAGTTTTTTAAAGGGGTCATATGACGCGGTTTAAACAAATATTATTGTTTTTACTATTATTTGAGATTTAATGTAATGTTTATAAACGTTTTAAGGTTCAAAAGTGCATTTTTTTCCACATACTGTGCATGTTTGTATCTCCTCTTTGATCCGCATCTCTGAAATTTGCTGATTTTTTAGAAAGCTCATGGCTTTGAAAACCGAGGTGTGCTGTGATTGGCCAGTTGGTTAGTGCGTAGTGATTGGTTGAATACTAGAGTGTTCTTCTTTGTATCAATTCGAGCCTGAATCTGATATGGAAAATGAAGATGATCAAGCAGATAAATCAACTTTGCCAGCATGACTTGAGCAGAATGTAAAGGATTGGTAAGGTTTTATTAAAAATATATTATGTTGAATAATTAAAAACTATAGCTGACAGTTTGACCTTTTATATACGAAGTTATAAAGAATATAAACAAACAAGCATATACATCATACAGAGTGTGAGATTGAAACAAGCTGGTATTACAGCAGGGAATGGTAACATAATAAAAAACGCCAGTGCGTTGGCCCTTCTTGATCAAGCAGTGTAACAACACGTCTCATCGCGACTCAGCATTGACAATAAACCCCATAATAAACATTTACATTTATGCATTTGGCAGACGCTTTTAGCCAAAACGACTTGCATTGCTTTATCCTATACATTTTACATAGGTATTTGCAATCCCCTGGGATCGAACCCACAACCTTGTGTTGTTAACACAATGCTCTTAACACTGAGCTACAGGAAAGGTATAATAAACCTCATAAATGACATTTGTTGCCTCTAGTTGGAACATTATTACTGATTATTAGGAAGTATGTTATCTTTTTTAAAGTTGCGCGCATGTCTGCACTTGCAGATCACAAACACATGACAAACTCAACCCGCATTATTCCGTTACAAAGTGTTTTACAATGACAATATACTTACAGGCTGTGAATCTGAAGCGCCTGTTAAGTGAAGTTGGAATGGCCCCACTTTTTAACCAAAGCTTTCGTGCATTGCCGGTCTTGATATCTTCCAGGTTCATAAAGCAATCTTCTGTGAAATGAGCTGCACCAGGGGTTTTCTTGCTTTGAGAATTTGTAGCAGCCGCAGCCGCAGCCACCTCCGCCTAATTTGCGCCGCCTCAGCCCCTCTCGACAAAAAACTGTGTCGCAGAAACCGCTGTCTTCATTTCATGGACAAGCGTTGCACTCAACAGGTATTTGTAACTGTATTTGTGACATTACGCCACTACGGTGGCGCTGTATCGCAATTAGGTACTGTGCTGCGCTGCTTCAAGAAAAAGAAATGCAGTTTTCCAAAGATTTTTCCTCAGTTCTGTCGTGACTGGTTAGGTGAGTTTTGTTTGTTTTGCACCTTAATACATTTTTAAAGGCTTTCAAACTATACATTTCATCACATGTTTTGTTTTTAACTTAGCAGATATGGCTCATAAAATCACAGATTACTTCGTGAGCAGGAGGATCACGAGGGCAGGTAAACAGTGCAGACAGCAAGAGGCTAACGTTATTCTAGTCTGTAGTCGTAAATATGGGGTCATTTGCTTTAACATAATATATTTGGATATTTTGTCTTTCAGCTTCGCTTAACTCTTTCACCGCCATTGACGAGATATCTCGTCGTTTAAAAAAAAATGGTTCCCCGCCAAAGACGAGTTATTACGGCAATCAGTGTTTGTACTGTAATACAGCAGGTGACGCTGTTACACACCTTTGGGAAAAAAGTATAGAATCCCAGAACCTAGAACATATATTTCTTATCAGTTTTTAATGAATGTTCTGAGTGTAATCTGGGCGGAATCTTTGATAAAAAACGTTTATTATCTCAGCTGTTTAATCAAAGTGATGCATTTTTGAAGAAACCTACCCACATCTACGGAGTGATAAAACAATATTTTCAAAATACAAAATAGTTTTAGCCAATCAACCTCTTTATTAGATATTAGATATCTTGAATGAATTAGGCTTTAAAAAAAATACTAAAAATTAAAAGATTAAATGTATATAAATACAAAATACTGTTACAAAATAATGCACTGGCAAAAGTATTTTAGTTTAAAAATACCCAATTTCTAAAATTAGGGTCGTATTTATAACTATATTAATCTGAATGTTTTCCTAGGCATTGTATATATGTTTTGTTCAACTCAAAAGATGTTTTGGGAGATTGAGGAAGGCAAACAATTCTGGGTCCCCTTTGACTACCATTATATACAGTGAGGAAAATAAGTATTTGAACACCCTGCTATTTTGCATGTTCTCCCACTTAGAAATCATGGAGGGGTCTGAAATTATCATCGTAGGTGCATGTCCACTGTGAGAGACATAATCTAAAAACAAAATCCAGAAATCACAATGTATGATTTTTTTAACTATTTATTTGTATGATACAGCTGCAAATAAGTATTTGAACACCTGAGAAAATCAATGTTAATATTTGGTACAGTAGCCTTTGTTTGCAATTACAGAGGTCAAACACTTCCTGTAGTTTTTCACCAGGTTTGCACACACTGCAGGAGGGATTTTGGCCCACTCCTCCACACAGATCTTCTCTAGATCAGTCAGGTCTCTAGCCTGTCGCTGAGAAACACGGAGTTTGAGCTCCCTCCAAAGATTCTCTATTGGGTTTAGGTCTGGAGACTGGCTAGGCCACGCCAGAACCTTGATATGCTTCTTACAGAGCCACTCCTTGGTTATCCTGGCTGTGTGCTTCAGGTCATTGTCATGTTGGAAGTCCCAGCCTCGACCCATCTTCAATGCTCTAACTGAGGGAAGAGGTTGTTCCCCAAAATCTCGCAATACATGGCCCCGGTCATCCTCTCCTTAATACAGTGCAGTCGCCCTGTCCCATGTGCAGAAAAACACCTCCAAAGCATGATGCTACCACCCCCATGCTTCACAGTAGGGATGGTGTTCTTGGGATGGTACTCATCATTCTTCTTCCTCCAAACACGTTTAGTGGAATTATGAGCAAAAAGTTCTATTTTGGTCTCATCTGACCACATGACTTTCTCCCATGACTCCTCTGGATCATCCAAATGGTCATTGGCAAACTTAAGACGGGCCTGGACATGTGCTGGTTTAAGCAGGGGAACCTTCCGTGCCATGCATGATTTCAAACCATGACGTCTTAGTGTATTACCAACAGTAACCTTGGAAACGGTGGTCCCAGCTCTTTTCAGGTCATTGACCAGCTCCTCCCGTGTAGTTCTGGGCTGATTTCTCACCTTTCTTAGGATCATTGAGACCCCATGAGGTGAGATCTTGTATGGAGCCCCAGTCCGAGGGAGATTGACAGTCATGTTTAGCTTCTTCCATTTTCTAATGATTGCTCCAACAGTGGAAAGCAAAGCTGCTTGGCAATTTCCCCGTAGCCCTTTCCAGCCTTGTGGAGGTGTACAATTTTGTCTCTAGTGTCTTTGGACAGCTCTTTGGTCTTGGCCATGTTAGTAGTTGGATTCTTACTGATTGTATGGGGTGGACAGGTGTCTTTATGCAGCTAACGACCTCAAACAGATGCATCTAATTTAGGATAATAAATGGAGTGGAGGTGGACATTTTAAAGGCAGACTAACAGGTGTTTGAGGGTCAGAATTCTAGCTGATAGACAGGTGTTCAAATACTTATTTGCAGCTGTATCATACAAATAAATAGTTAAAAAATCATACATTGTGATTTCTGGATTTTTTTTTAGATTATGTCTCTCACAGTGGACATGCACCTTCGATGACAATTTCAGACCCCTCCATGATTTCTATGTGGGAGAACATGCAAAATAGCAGGGTGTTCAAATACTTATTTTCCTCACTGTATAATCTTTTCTGCTATGGTAGTCAATGATGCCAAAGACTGTTCAGTTTCTAGCATTCTACCAAATATCTTTGTGTGCAACCGAACAAAGACATTAATACAGGTTCGGAACAACTAGAGGGTGAGAAATTCATAACAGAATTTTCATTTTTGGGTGGAGTGTCCCTTTAAAAAAGGTCCCTTGTGTGCTCGAGGCCACGCACGGAAATGGACGAGAAACGTGTTTTCTCTTCGTAAGACATGCTTGCTTAAGAAATAATCGTAAAATGATTGCATATGTATAATATGTAAAAGCACGTCAATGTTTTAGTTGTTCTAGACTGCGTATAACCGTTGTACACTCACTAGTGAATTCTTTCATTCTGCAACGTGACATGCACCTGACAAAACATTGCTAAAACATGATTCAGACACATTGTCTCATACCAGCGCTTTATTTTTCTCTTTGGTTGAGCTGAGCTCTCGCGTCCCTCCCTGTACTGTAGTCTGTCTGTCAGACTCGTTCCCCACACTTTTGAGAACGGGCCGTCCTGCAGTTGCCATTTATTCATCGGAGCATGAATACACATTAAGAATCTCATCAATTAACATTTATCCTTAGAATATAAATAAACATTGTCGCAGCCGCAGTACATTAGGAAAGTAGCCCAAAAACCCGTGGCTCCATGATATCAAAATAGACCAATTGTGCTGGAAAACCACGGCCCTGGCAACACTGGGTTTACAAAGTTCCACCAGCTGGAGGGAGATGAATGACACCACGGGCGTCTATTCACGAACAGGAAATAGAACTTACTCGCGGGATATTTGATTTGTTAATGTGTGGCAGGCGAAACGTTTTTTGTAACCCAAGCGTTACTGAACACGTTCAGAGTAAAATATTACTGAAAAATGATTAGTGATGCCTTACACTACTGCGTTACAGCAAAAAGTAATATGTTACTATAATACATTACTTAACGCATTACTCCCAACACTGCAAACTATATATGTATATCATTTGAAACCTTGCAACCTATTGTTCCCACATTGGGTGACAGATTTTCAAAACAAATGACATAGGACCAGTTTTATATTAATTTAATTTTAATGAGCAAAAACTGTATTAAATTAAAGTGCTGGATTTTGAAGTTGAATAGGGTGTAAGAACCCTGCATATGTGTTTACGCAGGATTTTTTTTTGATTGACACGTCAAATAGTCTAACCCGTTTCACCATTGGACTTCTATCACAAACCTTTCTGTTAGGGGCACATTTAGTCACAAACACTAGTTTATGAAGATAATCAAAAATGAAATATAAACCAAACTAATATTTGAAATTTGAAGTGTTCAATGTGAAACGACTTAATGTTGAGTAATTCATGACAGAATTTTCATTCTGAGCCTGAACTTGCCCTTTAACTGTAAACACACTAGAGACGTTATGATGATTTCTTGGTATGAGAAGGTTTTATAGCATTGAAAATATAAAGCGACTTTAGCTGAACTTGTCAATTGATGTAACCAGTTTTTAAGTTATACTTTAACCATTTGCACATAATTTGTCAAAGATTAATTAGAAAACAAATGTGTTTTCAGCATACGTCACAATAAACATTTCAAAAAAGCATAATGTTATAATTTCGAAACAACACATTTAAATCTAATTGTGTGTGTGATAATTTAAAATAAATTATTTATTTTTATGAGTATGCTTACATTACATCCAGTTGGATAAAATATTGAAAATTTCTCATTCTTTTCCAGTTACACCATTTGACATTTCAGGTCTTATCTTAAAGGTTCTGTGTGTAAGTTTCAGAGACCAATATTGGCGATGTACCTCTATCCTCTACCCCCCTCCCCCTCCCATTAGAGAAGCTACGGTTCCCGTCACAGGACAAAAGGGTTCCGTAAATGATAGCGGCCATTATCAGTGGTGTTGATAATTGCAATCTACGTCTCACAGGCGAACAACAGACTGAAGCTATGGACACAGGACAGAGATGTCGTCGTCTGAGACAGCAGAGAGTAACCTTTGCAAGCCAAGTGACGAGGTTTATTTATAAAGAAAAATAAATAAAGAAAATTTACTTAATTCATCATTTACTCTTATCGTTATAGTGAATATTATTGTTACTTGTTTAACATTGTGTCAGTGATTTATTCGCTTATTTTGCATAGCATTTTTTGGCACGTTAACTTGGATCGTAATTTACAGCCTATTTAAACCGCTTGCTAATGCTAAAGGCGTGTAATCTAACCGCGAAAGTCTTAGAAGACGTTTTTCTCATCATCACAGAGTCAATCAGAGGACTTAACACAGGTAGTAAGAGGGAGAGGAAGAGGGCGGAGAGGTAGGGGTGTTGGAGATGCAGGCAGGGCGAGGAGAGGCAGAGGAGCTAACGTTACCCGGGAGGACCGCACAAGAGAGGATGTGAAAGCTAAGCAGTATTATAATATAACTTACACCCGATTTATGCAAATTATGATTGTAAACATGATTTCTAACTTGATTTGCACACGGCCATGCAACAAGGACTTATAGTACAATTACAAATTTGTACAAATTTACAAGGAAAAACGCTACTTCACTTGATGATCAGCTCATCTATTAGCTAAAGCTATCAAACAAACAGTTCACTTATATAGCGGAAATTAGACAATCTTACCGGTCCAGCAGAAAGCTGACAACTTTGTCGTCGCTTAGCAAACCCTTGTCCTGCTTCAGTGCCCTCCATTTGAGAAGAGCCACGCCGATGTTTATTTGGGTTTTCTGCCGTTTTTTGTCTCGACTTCGCCTTGCTGCATCGTATTTTCTCTTTTTTGACGACACAGATCGACGCTCTGTCGGCTCTTGTGCAGAGTATGTGTGGTCCGCCATTAGTGCAAATAACAAAGAACCGTTCTTATTTCTAATAAAAAACACGACAAGTAAATTTTGTTATTGTTCTTCCTCTTCTTCTGTTAATCCTTCTATGTAGTGGCTTTGCAAGCTGCCTCCAAAATTCGTTTTATGAAACGCGCTCAGTTTGTCCGTGTAGTGCTACTATAGAAACATGGCTGTGCAATTTGATATATTACATGTAAGGGTGTGCCCGCGGTGTATATACATAAAATGGCTCATTGTAAGGTAATATAAACATTTCGTTTTCATTTTATAGAGTATTTACTCACAACATAGTTTTGTATTATACATTACATTTTGGTAAATAAATCCTTCAAAATGCTACACACTGCACCTTTAAGAGTACATTTCAAAATATCTGATGCATGCTTTTAAAAGATGTTACATTTCTTATGTGGCTAAACCTTTTTTTGTCACTGACCCATCAACAGTTTTTACCCCAAGAGAGGCGTTTGTGCAGCCTCAAGCATCTCGTTTCTAGAAGTATGTCATTGACCTCTGATATGTTAACAGGTCATCCTTACAAATGTCCAGTTTAAGCATTGTGTGATCCGTGTTAAATCCTTGTTAGTAAAAATGATCGACTTTTGGCTGTTGTACAAGTGTGAAGTCATTAAAGACATTTTATTGAACAGATTGCAGGTCATTTAGTACATTTACAGACAAAGAGCAGAGTTTATCAGAAAAACAAAGAGTGAACCGCTGAAGATCCTGACACACTCATGTCAGTGATGTAACAAATAACTGCCAAAAGAACTCCTGATTGAACCCGACTCAAGTTCCGTTTCCTCACAAAACAACAGGCTTCAGTGCTTAAGTGTCTGTATAATAAGGCAGATTATTAGGTTTAGTTTTATTTCAAGTGAAATGTTGTGTAGCTGTGACTCACAGATCTGATTGGAGTCTGTATGAAGAGGAAGTGACATCACAGAGAGAGATGCTGGAGGATCCAGAGAGCAGCGTTCATAAATCCGTCTGATTCAGCGTCCACTTTTGATAAAGAGTGATTATTGCCCGGGTACCACAACAATCTGTGGACACAGAATCCTTCTTTTATATATCACATGGGGAGATGTAGCTTTAAAGTGTCAAGCAGTGGATGTGCTTACCTCACTGGTACTTGTAGAGCCTTCAGGCGCTTGTAGTATTCAATGCCCTGTTTATTGGGCACACGCCGGTCATCCTCGCCCAACATCAGAAGCACTGGCGTCTTAACCTGACAAATGGAATATAGATTACACACGCTGCCTTCAGGTGCAAACGTTCATAATGCAAAAAAAACGACCCCGTTTTAAACTGGTAAATGATGACATCATGTAGACGGCATGTGCTCACCTTGATGACATGTTTGATCGGTGACTTGTTTAACATCTGCTCCAGAACAGCAGGATTAAGTTGAACGTCAGTGTTATAGTCAAACCCCGCCTCCACCATACACCTGAACACAAACAGTCACATCTCACCCAAAAATAGGATTTGAGATATTCATTTGATTAATATAAAATGAGACGTGTTGCGATCGGAATGTCACGTTACCAGTCGGGAATGTCTGTGCTGCCGATCATGGACGCCAGATTTGTCACCGGGTTTCTCACCACACAAGCCTTGTAGAAGTCGGGATACTGTCCAATCAGGTGGCACGCTAGAAAACCACCGTGAGATCCTCCAATCACAGCGATCTTCTGCTCGTCGAAATCACCTTGCTTCAGAACTCTCTCGACTGCCAACTGAAGTCAGAATTATAAACACTTCAAACATACCACAGCAATCCCTGACTCTACCACACTTCTGTGACACACAATATCACAAATCAAATGTCGAAAACGTCTAAACATCTCTGGTTGTACAGATATCAGTTTAATAAATCATATGTAGTTAAAGCAACACTTTGTAGTTTTTCGACTTTAAACTTATGTCTCGAAAATGATTTCAGGGGTAGAACAACTGTTAAATGGATGAATTCTATGGCTACAAACACACTCTGTAAATTGCGTGTTGGGGTCGGTACACACACGTCCACTGACTGCGGAAGAGTGCCATATGCAGTGGCGTAACTTTGTTTTGAAAAGTGGTGGGGACAAAAAAGTCACAAACAATACTTTAATAAATTCTTTCTGTAATAACTCGTTGGGAATATTCATGGGCGTCACAAGCGCCAAAAATGTAGGTGACCTCCTCTAGAAGACAGTATAAAAACTGCGCCGCTTTATCGACGGCTTCAGTGGTGTAACGTTAGTGCGAAAGATGCATGAAAAATAATATTGACACTGCCATGAAACAGCTTTGAATCCGCCGAATTACGATTCTAAATTTTAACATCGCATATTAAATCTGCTTCCATTTGTTTTTATATCATGTTTGTATATCACTATATCATGTTTTATAAATAGATCATTTAAAGCATGTTGTGCTTTAATATGTGTAAGGATGGCTCTTTCTGTATGTAATTAAACTTATTAATTTGTTATCAAATAAAAACTACTGAAACAAATTGAAGTCATCGGTGTTTGACACAGATGACCTGTCGGTGGGTAAAGGATTGAAATGTTTGGGAACCCCCTGCTAATAAGGACAAACATTCAATTATACAGGGAAAAAAGAGGGAAATTATATCTTTAAAAAAATCTTATTTTGACTTAATAATACGGGCATTGCCAGATAGACTACTAATATACAACAAGCTTTCTATTTTTTGTTTTGAACTTTTGTAGTTAAAAACTACAAAGTTGTGACTTTTTCCATTGGTGTTTTCGATCAAACTATCAAAATGTAATTAATCTTGCAATAGACAATAGCAACCGCATGTTGAGAACAATAAGGACAAATATATAGTACAATAGTGCAATTAAGCGCAACATGTTTGGTACATGTAGGACTTGAACAGCCATTTTCATATATTTTGATCATTTTATTAAAAATAAAACCCTTTACAATCTGATATGTGATGGGGAAAAAGTTCAGCAAACAGCAGTCCCAAACTTACGATGAGATGAAGTAGGTGACATATGCCATACGCTCTACGCCACTGGAGCAGTTGACATTAATGTTCCTTTCTTACATTTTGTCTTAATTAAGAGTTAATAGCCTCTGCTTACAAAGCGGGCTACTTGCACGGTAAATAGACACTCCGTATTTTTTATTTCTTTCAATAAGTGGTGGGGACAAAATCCACTTTGACAAAAAGTGTCCCACCCGTACACCCGCAAATTACTCAACAACGCTTCTACATTCACTGGTTCCATCAGCTTAGTAAACAAAATCATGTGTATTGTGCTGCCCACGGGGAAACTTATACAGCAACATTATTTACAGCACTGCTAAGAGACAATTGCGCATGTGGGAGCCTGCGAGCAGAAGTTCTGCGGTGCTGCTTTAACCAATCGATCCCGTAATGGCAAAGATGGTAAGGCTGTGTTCAGACTTGACTTCTTTTTAGAAGCTGCTAGCGTCTGTTTTACATTATAATCCTATGGAGTAAACCTTGTTTTCAAATAACATACTGAGCGCTTTTTCTGCAGTTTCAAAGTTCCTACGTCAAGCTCCTTTTTACGGCTAACCATTGAGATTTTAACAACATGCGAGGGTACATTTACATTTACATTTAGTCATTTAGCAGACGCTTTTATCCAAAGCGACTTACATGTGGGGTAGGCAATGGAAGCAATTGTAGTGATTGGTCGCAGGAAAATAAAAGGCTGCCCGAAACACCGGTTTGAGCATAGTTTTGTATAATTCTAAGTTGAAATTTTAATAACTTTTGATTGCATTACTATTAATTATTATTATTAAATATTTTTGATTCGTTTTTGCAATGACGCTCTCTGTTTGTAATTCAAAAAGACTTTGGTTACGTTGCCGATCTGTTTCTCTGGGCTGCACTCGTGCACAGACGCTGTCGACAAAGTCATGGTGTTCGGGGTTTGTAACCAAACGCTGCCAGCGGTTTTTTTCTTGTCAAAACAGATGTCAAGTGTGTTCATGATCTAAAACTCTCACACACACAAAAGACTGAACGCATGTACCTCACCCATTAATGAATTGAAGTGTTTTACCTGCACATCTTTCACGTCTTGTGTGCCGATGTTTCCAGGTAAAGAGTCAATATTATCCTGACCAAAGCCAAGTGATCCTCTGTAATTCACTGCAACACAAACACAAAAATCATCCACTGATTATCTATGACAGTAGAGCAACCAGCCCTTTCTCATAATGTTAGAATGAAGAATAGGGCATGCTTCTCAGAACTTATTTCAGCTGGACTAAAGGTCTTTGCACACTCCGTCCGAAATGTGTATATGCGTGTTGAAGGGACATCTCCTAGTGTGTCATCCTGGATTGGCCTATTTTGCGACTGGTGTAATAATTTGGTCCCATTGGTGTACAAAATAATCAAATCTTTTGTTGGGTTGATTTCATGAGGTTTATTCACAAGTTATCACAGTGTTTTGACATTTGTTATTAATTTAGGAATATATGAATGGTTTTATGTCTATAGGAGGAACTCTGCACGTTTTGAGGTCAGCTGATAAAGCCTCTTTTGTGACACAGTCTGCTTCCTCGTTTCCTTTAATTCCACAGGGTCCTGGTACCCAACAAAACCAGATATTAAAATGATGTTCCTATTATTCCAGCAGTTTGTAGGGCCCTATGATTTCCACGATGCGGAAAACATGGACGGATTCACGAAATCCAGGCATAAAAATGTAATAACCTGGAATGGACAGAGTCGAGTGAATGTATTACTTCTTAAACAGATCGTAGCGCTAACAAAATGCAAATTGTGCTATGATAAAAAAATATTTGTATGCGGTTTAAATAATCTGGATTAGATTGATTGTACTGCATGCGTAATGCTCGTGTGGCGCTTCAACTGCATTGAAGCTTTTGTCAAATAACCTTTGTGGCAACCTGTCAAAATAAAAGTCAGAAGTCTGAAATTTCAGAGGCAGCGACCAAATGTGAATGGCACAACGTGAGGTTGTATTTATTTTGAAGGCGTGGAAATTTAAATAACTTAAATCCAATCCGTGATGCCCTGTAAAAACTGTTACTAGTCTAAGGTTTCTTCACACACAACCAAGGTTGATATGAAGATGTTGGACTGATCCTCACCGAGCAGAACGCCGAAGCCCATCTTACACAGAACTGCTGTGGACAAGATCCACTCTGACACCAGCACTGAATGAGGACCACCTGAACACACAACACAATCAACACACTGCTGATATAACCGCTCTACACCACAGACACAGTCAAACGTACCGTGTGGCATAACCACGAGTGCTAGTTTCTTCCCTGATGTCATTTCTGATGGTTTCAAGAGCACAGCGTCAAAGTCCAAAGCAGCTGATACAGAACAGAGAGACAAAGACAAAGAGTCACATTTCACACTCCTGCAAATGTAAACACGCTTCAATACTTACGGTATTGGCTGTTGTGGTCTTCTGGCGGCGGGCTGAAGTTTAAGGTCTGCCAGCTGACATCTGTCTGAGGTTGAGATTCCTCCAGCGTGACCCATGACGTGGTGCTCTCCAAGCCCTTGGCCGGCAGGAATCCCACTCGCTGCAGAAGGCACACAGAGATCACAGATGTCAAGGCACCGCATCAGAACAGGACCATGACGGGACTCAAGAACGTGAGAACGCTGTACCAGGTCTGGAGGACAGTTTGGTGAAGAGCAGCTGACCACCATCAGATCCCTGCGAATGCTCAGCAAACTCCAGCTTCCTTCCTGCGAACCTGCATCACACACATCCACATGAGACACACACGTCCCACAGCATTTTGTCTGTTAGCTCCAGTAAATAACACAGTTGAGGGAACGTTACACACTGGAAGTGACGCATGAGACTTCTCCACTTGAGATATCAACAACCAACAGATCCTATTGAAGAAACACAAACACACAAAGTGTGAAAAAACACAGACATCATTCAATGATTACAAAAATGACGAATTATGTGTGTGTATGAATGACTCAAGACAACTCTGATCATCTGCCATGTTTAAGACGTTATATACCAAATCAGCTGATTTAAATTACGCACATTTAAAGTCCCAGTGAAATCAAAAATGATAATTCCTGTTTTTTCATGAAATATTGCAGCGTTTATTGTAAATAGTTTATCATTGTGGGTCATTCTCTTTTTAAAATTTGTGTGGCCTCATAATCTCCAGTTAAAATCTGAAAATGCACTTCAGTCCTGTAGTGACCAGTGTTAGGCAAGTTACATGGAAAAAGTAATGAGTTACTAATGACATACTCAATAGTGTTTTTATATTTCTGTACAAATGACTCTCTCCAAAAAGTATTGAATTACTTAATACTAATGACTTTCTATATCCTACATCAGCCTTGATGAGTTCAGTGATTCAAGGATAGACATGAAACGACTCTTAATTCATTCAAATAAATATTATTAAGTATTCTTATTAACTGACCAAATTATAATAATTGTCAGAATTATACATTAAAGCACAGATTTTAAAGTTAAACTTTGAATTTTGATGTCAATTCCACTATTGCACACATATATATTACATACAGTATTTAGTTTAATTACATCAGAAGTAACTGTCATTAAATTACATAAAAAAACAAGATTAATCCCTTACTTTACTTTTTCAAGGGAAAAGTATTTCAATGACAGTTACTAGTTACACCCAACACTTGTACTGACTATCTGTCTTAAAAGATGAATGTTAGACAGCTTGGGCGGAGCATCCGTAAACTCAGTTTAAAACACAGAGGCTGTTTTTATACATCCAATCGAATCGCAGTGAAAATTGTAACGTACTTTTTTCAAAATAAATTAAAATGCTGATAGCGTTCCACGTTGATAGTAACGTGTATAAAAACACCAATAAAGATACCTTCATTAAGACTTCAGGCTGTGTAATGTGTGTGTGTGTGTGTGTGTGTGTGTGTCATGGGCTTGTGAATCCAACAGTACATGTGTGTAATTCATGTGTAAGCGTGTCGGATGACCTTGTGACTCCTCTGAGCGCAGGAGATGATCACGCGCTGACTGTCAGATGACCAGCAGCAGGGAGACAGCGTTGAGCTGTAGATGCCCGTGAAGCCATCTGACACACAAAAACACAACATAAACGCATTTTATGCCAATACACAAGTGATGTCACCACAGCTGGGCCTCCTAAACACAAGTCTCCAGAGAGAAATGTGCGCTACATGCTATCGTATGTGAAGAGAATAGAATGAAAAGGTGAACGTACCCTCTCTGGCTCGTCGCACAACATCCACAACAACACTCGTCTGCTTCGTGTACCAGTCAAACTGCCAACAAAACACAACGCTGTTACACACACATCAAACGTCCCGTAGACACCAAAGCCAGCTCACACACACCATACACAGACGACTGCACTGCTGGTGCGGCCCGTAGACCTCACAGTCCAGATAGACAATGCGGCAGAGGTCAGGACTGAGTCGAGGAGAGGACACGGCTCTGGAGTCACACGATAACTGTTCTGAGAGAACACACGTCACGTTCATCATGAACATCTGCTGTACGCACGGATACATGACAGAACACAACTTACCACATTTACCACTCGCCAAGTCCACATAAAACAGAGACGACCTGCAGAAAGCACACACACGGCTGTCAAACACTAGCAAAGAGATCTGTCGCTCTCCTGTCTTATTAAAGCCCTTTGAGAACATATAGGAAGAGTATACTTTAAATCTTTTATGTTTTAATGTTTCCATTGTGTTGGTTAGCTGTTTTTTTATGGCTTAAATCAAAACAAACCAACTGCAGTTTGGTGGATATTAATTCAAATGCTCTCATTTTGAACCAAACTCTTCATATGTATGTATGTCCATGTGCTAAAACACCAAATAAAAACACCATCAAGTCTTTCCAGTACAAATATGTTCATCACTCACTTTCTGTTGGGACAGTACTTCAGTCCCAGTCTGAAGGGCTCCTGCCACCAGCCCACAAACACCAGTCCAGTGTCATCCGGTGCCCAGAACGCCTGCAGACAAACCATTCAACAGTTTACTCTAAAATGAAACTTCTGACATCGTTTACTCTCCCTCGGGTTGTCATATACATACCTTTGTTCTGCTACACACAGAGGAAGATATTTGTAAGAATGTCAGTGACCAAACAGTATCTCACACCCATTTGCTGCCATAGTTGGGACTCAATGGTGGACGAGGGCTGACATTCTTCCAAATATCTTCCTCTGTGTTTTGCAGAACAAAGACATGTACAAAACAATCTGAGGTTGAGAAAATGATGAAAGAAGTTTAGTTTCGGGGTGAACCGCCCCTTTAAAACTCTCACCTGTGACACGCACACACAATGAACACACAAATGAACACACACATGAACACACGCATGAACACACGCATGAACACACGCATGAACACACGCATGAACACACGCATGAACACACACATGAACACACGCATGAACACACACAATAAACACACACAATGAACACACGCATGAACACACACAATGAACACACGCATGAACACACGCATGAACACACGCATGAACACACGCATGAACACACGCATGAACACACGCATGAACACACGCATGAACACACGCATGAACACACGCATGAACACACGCATGAACACACACATGAACACACACATGAACACACACATGAACACACACCTGTCCGGGTGAGATGTAGTTGGGCATTCCTTCAATCACAGTGATGTTGCTGCTCTCAATGTCCAGCACACACAGCACCGGACTGCTCTTGTTGACCAGCGCTTCACCCCAGTCCTCATAAAACTCAAACTGTTGCCCCTGACAAACACACACACACACTCGTTATCCTCCTGATAACTGCAATGAACACAGGTGACATCATATGAACATTTACCTTGAGCGTCTCGTCCTTCTTGACTGTTGTCATGCTCTCCTCTTCATCAGTCACAGGTCGCTGCTGTTGAATTACAGATGTGATATATAAGTGAGGTGTGTGTGTGTGTGCGTGTGTGTGTGTGTGCATAAGTGTGACCTGGAAGTAAGACTCAGTCTTGGCTCGCTTCTTCTCAGCGACATACAGCAGATGAGTCTCAGAATGAGACCAGACCAGACAGCCGAACTGATCTGAAAACACACAAGCGTGATTAAATCTCATCCTGCTCACAAGTTCAAAGCTTTTGATTCTAAGCTTTTGGGTCGTCTATACGCCTTACATTTGACCAAATATAATCAATTCATTACATAGCTCTAAAATACAGCAATATATTAAACAAACAGTTTATGCTTGTGACAATGAAACAATAATTTTGGAAAACAAAGGAGAGTTGTTTCAGCGAGTCTTGCTCATACAGTGTCAGATCAGGAGTAGGACTGTGTATCGCCAACAACTTCATCATACTATACACATCCTGATATGGGTCCATTTTTTATAACATTTCTCATATGACAGATTTAGAGCAAAATATGCAGAAATTTGACATTCATAACTACTAATCAGTTCATGAAGTGGCTTTGAGAATGAGTCTTAAGATCAAGTGTTTCTAGGATACATCATATGTGTGCAGTTTATGTATAACATAGAAATATGAATATATGCCTAAACATGCAGGCAGATTAAATAGATTTAGTTAAAAAAGAAATTGGAATAGATGAGGGATTTCTAGATATATTCTAAATGTGTCAGGTGCTGTTAGATATAAGCACTACTTCATTTGTTAGTGGATAGTTTGGATAAAAGCATCTCTAAATGTAATTGTGTGCAGTAGTGTTATAGTGGATAATGCAGAGTGTTTTGAATTAGTGCCTACACGATGCTCACGTTGCCTTTAACACAACTGTTTAAATGAATGATACCAGAATACAATTAAACATCAAACTGTGTGTCATATGAAGAGAAAAATAGACCACTATAAGCCTGAATGTTTCTTACCATCTTCATACACTTTGCCATGTTTGCCAAGAGCCATCAGATTTATACACTTCAGTTTACTGTTCTTGTGCCAGATCTGATCGAGAGAGAGCGAGAGAGGATTAGCAAAACATTCCGTCTTTTCAGGGATGCATTTGTTTGTCCGATGTATCCAATCCAGGGAAAAAATCCACTACTGCAAAACTGATGCCGACTGTAAACAAAAGCCGTTAAATGTCATTGTGTAGTTTCATCTCGCAACAGATTTGTGCCGTTTACAGCACTTTCAGTTAAACAACAGAAACATCATTTCATATCTTAAAGGGGTCACATGACACAGCTAAAAGGAATATTATGGTTTGTTTTAGATGTAATGTAATGTGTTAACACAATTTAAGGTTCATAAACGCTGTATTTTCCTCATACTGTGCATGTTTGTATCTCCTCTTTGCTCCGCCTCTCTGAAACACACAGATTTTTAACAAAGCTCATGACTCTGAAAAGCGAGCTGTGCTCTGATTGGCCAGTTCACCAGTGTGTAGTGATTGGTGAAACACTGCAAGCATGTTTCTTTTGTTCCCACACTTTCATTTTTGCCATTTTTCGTGTCTAATACATGCATCGGCATGTATTAGACACGTAAACACCAAAGACACAGAAAAAAACACACGTTCGGGCCATATGACCCCTTTAAGAATAATATGAAATGAAAATGTTTGATTTAAGTCTGGAATACACTACAAGACTTTTAAAATCTGAACAGATAAAAAAAAACTAGACATCAAACACTTGCAGACTCCTTGAAAGTTTGCATAGAAAAACACACATCACACATTACTTTATAGACTTTCTGCATCAAGTCCCGACTGTAAATCTGAGCAAAAGTCTTGTAGTGTATTCCAGCATTTACATTGAATTTTACAACTGTTGGAAATCTTAAGATGCACATCAGCGATAGCAAATGCATGACAATCCGCCGGGAGGATTTTTCTTCTAGGGTCTCTAGCTGTATATTAAATATGCACGCTGAATTCAACCTGAGCGTCTCTTTCCGTATAGGCTGTCCTATAGCACACATGTACAGTATTGAGTCTGACCTCCAGGAACTGCTTGTCTTCTCCTTTGACGGCGCTCTCTCTCAACACGGCCTTCATCTCACCGGACGGCGAATCCATACTGAGTAACCTGAACACATGCAATGAGATCACAGCGATAAAGTTCAACCGTTATTTAAATGATTCAACACACAATGACGGCCACCTGACCGATCAAAGATATCTGCTCAATATCTGCTCAAATGACTCAATCAACTCGGCTCACATGAGAACACTGAATATCAATGGATCGTAATACAATGATAAATATTCAGCGAAGAGGACGTTAACACGACATCTGTTAAGATGCTTTGAACTCCATCCGTATAAAAACACAAGGATTTTAAAGCAAAACTTGTGTGTGTTTGGAGGACCAACTACTGAATAGAAAAGACGTGCTCACTGCCTCCTGTGAGAACACTGACCAACACAATACCTGCTTTCACACATCTCACACGGCTCCACCTGAAGCAATAACACGATCCCATCAAACACACTGACTGTAAAGAGCCAATAAACAAAACAGGGATGAAAATGTCTTTTCTCAGAACGTACTCGCCCTTGATTTCCGTACAGTTTCCAGAAGCACCAGAGTAAACAACCGATCGCTCATCGTGAAACACAATGTACTGCCGACAAAACTTCACGCTCTCGTTCCTCTCCAAATCCCGCTGAGTCCACTCTGAAATACAGAATCATGTCAGAGATCATCCACAATTTCAGCTTCAAAAACAAGCTCAACATTTGGGCGGGGTATAATACCTATTGTAAGCGTGGCTCGGAAAACTACGATTTTGACAAAATGTTAAATGCTCACTCCTTTGTAAAAGCATCTGCTAAATGAATGAATGTAAATGTAAAATGTCAGTTTAGGGTGGACAGACCCTCAGAATTAAGCATCTCCTGTCTTAATAATTTGGCTTCAGGGTAAATGGGCGGGAGAAGGATATTCTCAATCTTTTAATATCTGTAACTAAAGGTCACGCATCTTCTATTGATCAAACACACTCACGTGACGCGAGGTCAGAGTTCACTAAACCTTAACTTTGCTACGCTGGGAAATGCGTGATGCAAATATCTTGGTGTGTGCTTGCTTTTCCTGTCTGACGCATTCGCAAGCGTTTGAATGGAAGTCAATGGAGCAAAAAGGCAAGTGTGACCAGGGCTTTATGCCCCTTTCCAGACAACTCAGATTTCTTACTTTAAACTCCAGAATAAATATCTGAACATCCAATTTTATACAATGTGTTTGGACTTAAATTTGATGATAGATAATTTGATTTATTTATTGACACAATACAATTTTGGTCAGTTTTGTAAAAAAAAAACTTCCAGGTGTTTGTGTGATTCTTCTCTTATTGACATTAAATAATTAGACATTAATCCTGTTGACCAGTGTAACCATTTTCATCAGACAGACTTCCACCATCAACCGTGCACTGTGTAGTTTGCACCTGTGTGTATGTTGCTGTATTGTCCGCCGTATCGTGACGTGATCACCGGACCGACGTCAGCGCGACACACAGACGGGAAGTGGCACTGATCCCGGTACAGCTGAGCGATCTCTCCGGGCTCCCGGAGCACCTTCAAAACGACATACAGATACAGCAACCATACGAGAATACACGTCTGACACACACACAGTCACAGCAACACACGTCTGATACACAGGTTACGAGAACCCACAACTGAGATCCATCACCACATATGCACGTGATCGTCTGTTTTCGGCATGTGACCCGGAAGTTGTAAGAATAACACTAAAACTTGCTCTTGAGAATGATGTTTGAGTTGTTTATTGTCTGATGTACAGCAGTGAAATGTGTAAAGATGTTGTTTTGATGAAAGTGTGAGTGTTTAAATGTACCTTTGAGCCCATGACAGCGGAGCGTGACATGAATCTATGGAGAGAAATCCTGACAGCGAACATAAGCCCTGAGGAGGCGGAGCTTAAAGAAGATTATCGTTAAATACAGACGCTGCAGTTCTTTACTTTTAATGTGGAGAATGTGCAACGCTCAGAACGGAACTCCTGTCAGAGAGAAACGAGCCAATGATCAATCGTTGAAGACTGACGATCCTCTGGGGGCGGAGCTACAAACAAAGTATTATGACTCTTGCGCATGCGCAGTGTCTGGAGAATCATAAGCCTTAAAATAAATGATGAGCCTAAATATAAAAACGTATGTTACCGTGGATGACATGTTTATATTTTGGCGTGATAGTTGTTGTTATACTGTTATTTCAGCGAGAACTTTTAAAGATATCGGTTTTCCCCATTCAAGTACGTAAAACATGATCTTGTATGACTAAACTCTGCAGCCCAGAGGCGTCGCAAATATGACCGTCGAGTGGGATGACTCGGAATTATCATAAAATAAAATAAAGAGTGCAGATGGAGGCGGACTGGAACGTGGCCTTGACTGACACACCTTAACAATTGACATGTAAAGAACATAAGAGCAATAGAGAAAAATTATTAGCCAAGGGGTGAAAGTTAACAAAGCTGAATAAACAGTGATGAGTAATATTAGGAAAATATTTAAACATATGAGAGAAGAAAAAGCTAAGAAATTAATTTTTAATTTCTTAATTTTTTTTAACTCAAGAGTGTTTCTATATAATGCTTAAATTAAATTGAGAAACACATTAATGTTTGGTTTAGAACTGGACATTTTGGATCCGTGTACATGAAGCTTGTCCAAGGTTATTTACATCTTTTTTTTCGTGTTCGTGTTAACAAAGCCAAATAACACATCTTCCAAAATAAATAATTGAGAACACACATTGTGCCAATGCAAATAATTATGAATTCGCTGCTAGAGGTTTCATTAGCGCTTTCGAAGTTTTCCTTCACGCTTCTAAAGTTTATGTTCGCATTTCTGGCACAGATCTCACGTGTGGGCGGGACTTATTACCACTTTACTCTCATTTGCTCGTGAGTTTTTGATTGAAAGCTCCTGACAAAATAGTCGATACTGAAGACAGTGTAACGGGTTTGAAAGAGAGATCCGCATACGGTTATCTTTATTGTTTTGTATTGTTTTAGTGTTTGTATTTAACTTTACTGTCTTATTTAGTTAGTGTATTAGTTGGTATTGAAGTGGGCTTATGTCATGTGCAGTTTGGATCTGAATGTCTTCCGCATCATCATCCTCCTCAACCTCAATTAAATTAATGTTATTCAGATAATAAAGAAAATCGCTGAAAGACAGTAGCAGTTCAGTCTTTACTTCGTTCGTTCATTATGTGTTTTGATATTTTTGTCAGGTATTATTTTGTATTGATTACGAAGATATTTTCTTAAACAGGAGCTAACAACATGCTTGTAACACCTACATTAATATAATATTAATGTGTGTTTACTGGTTGTTAATATATCACATTAAATTCCGATAAATTCAGTCAGTGTCACGTGCGTGTTTTATAGTTTAATATGTCTACTCAATACAAAAAAAGCTCTTAATTATAATAATACATAGGGAATATTTGATCTGTATAGTTTTTTATAGCATTATTTATGATGTAGTGTATAATATATACAGTATATATATTATATGCATTTCTGCTTGGACACTGGCATATTGCATATTTCTACAGGTTCCTTGCACCAGGGGATTCGTGCCTCACTTTTGCCTTCATTAACTGGGCTGGGCACAGCTGTGTAGCTGGTATTTTGGCAGAAGTCGCAAAGGACATTTGGGAGCCGTTTGCGTTTTCAAAAACCACACAGCGTCTTCACTGGTGTAAGGGACCACCCGCTGGTCCAATGACGGTATCCAGAGGCCTTGGCGAAGGCTTCACACTTGTTCTTGTCTTTCCTTTGTTTGGTGAAAAAAACATTTGCATGAAAACATATTTCATTTAATTACCATCTTTTTATCTGACTCCAATTAATAATATTTCGACTTCACATTTAGTTTTACTTTTAGCATTAATAATTATGTAATTTAAATGTCTGATTCTTCTGCCTTATTCTAAATTTCACTCCTTCTTCCGATTCTCAGTGTCGCTTAGAGTCTCGCGCCGGCCGTTACACGCGGATCTCACGGTCACAAACTCGTCAGTCTTGGTCACTGCCAGAGGTTCTATGACTAGTAATACTCAGAAAGCATTATTGTATCTAGTCCCCTTAGACTATAAAAACTTGATTAAAGTAATGATTATTTCTAACCAGAGGTCATGACCACTCCATAGAGATAAATAGACCAATCTTACTTCCTCTGATGGTAGCTTTGTATAATCATGCCATAGTTTCCTATGTACACTTAGTTAGAATAATATTTCAATAACCAGAGGTTTGAGACTTACCTTATTTAGATTGGTCAGACAACATATGTGCTGTTCTAAACGGAAACATTAGCCCCTACGGTCTAAGTACACTTAAACTAATGCCAAGTAGTTAGCCAGAGCTCTAAAATCTCAGCTGGCGTGCCCCAATGCTCCACCTAATCTAGGATTTTAGTCCGTCACTAACCTGAACGTAGATTTGCGGTAACAAAGGATATAACGTGATCTACTAAAGTTTATAAATACAGAAGAATACAGAATGAATTCAAACATGAGAATTTATTAGCCAGGTACGGAAAGCATAATTCAAATCCAATTCATGATTCAATTCAATGATCAATAGCAATCAATAATTCAATAACAAATAACAGAAAACCATAAGAAATAAAGTAAAGAGAAATGCAGTATTGAATACCTGACAAGAGACGACACACAGAAATTAGTGTGGGAGATCTGGCTACAGATTCCCTGATATTTTGCCAACCATCCTTAAAAACCAAACCAGACAAAGCATTATGTAAATTCTTTAGAATTAGGGATTTGTAGGTGATTGGGTCTTGTGAGCCCAGGGGTTGAACTTAATCTACATACAGTAGGTGATTGGTGAAAGTTACCAAATGTGTGAGACATGTTCCAGTACTGAGGAACGTTTGCTAAATTATTATAAAACCTTGTTGTTACATTCTGTTGTTATGGAAGTGAGACCATTGTACCAGTTACACTGAGACCGTTTGGATGATACCAAACATGTGTACGTTTTGTGTGAATATGTAGTGTTTTCTTGTAGCTTTTGGGTGTCCTGCGCTGAGTTAGAGGAAAGTAGCTGTTGGGGGTTGTGGGTGAGGTGTACATTTGTGATTCACAGGTATGCGTTGTTTGAGATGTAGATTTTATCTCAGTAGGGAGTTTGCTGTACTGGAGGAAGTCCGTTGTTTCTCAAAGGAAGGTGACCTTTTGGTTCAGGAATCCCACTGTACTGCGAGATGTTCTCTATCTTTTCTCGAGATGATCATCTTTGATCAGGAGTGGGTGTGTTGTTTCTCAGGAAGGGGCACCCTTTTGGTTTAGGTTCCCCACTGTGCTTGTAAACGTCCTCTGTTTCCAAGGAGAAGAATAATGTCTCTGGTCAGGACATTTTGGCTCCGACCTTACACTGGAAACAATTGAAAAAAAAACATGCCGTAGGCTAGTAGAAACACCAGTGGACACCGCCCCTACATAGGTTTCTGCCGCTTGCAAACATACTATTCATAATTTATTTTTAAATATAGAAACATCGTATCATCGTCAATTTGCCACTCTGATTCCACATGCAATGCACAAAACAATGCAGGCTCGCTCTTGCTCAAATCCTAGGTAAATTAACAACGCTATCATCTTTTACATGTGTTTTAGTGAAGTCAACACATTGTAATCAGCTAAAGCTCATGAGCAGTGTTCAGTACCCAGGTGCGCACCTGAGTTCGCCTGACAGCTTTTAGAGTAGTGATTTTCAGGCAAATCGTGCCTCGTCTGAACTAAACTTCAAGCGTGAAAGGGACCTGAAAGCCACTTAGGGGGGCCTCACCCAAAGAGCAGCCTAGGGGCCCCTGACCACCTTAATCCGCCCCTGCTTGGGGTATTCAACTACAGGCTTTCACGGGCAAGACTGACTGTTGAGAATGAGTTTGGTATACTTGCAGCACAGTGGCGAATATGCCGGCGCGTAATTTGAGTCAGTCCTTCCAATGCAGGGGCCTGTGTGAAGGCCACCTGTGTTCTACACCACTTCCTGCGGAAGACAAGGAGAACTATACGGGACCTGCTAAACTATGATGGAGAATGTACTGCACTGCATAGCATTAGCCAAGTAGGGAGCAACAATGCTGCATGGTAAACAATGCGTGTGAGGGAGACATTTCTGAACCACTTTTGTGCTGAGTGATAAAGGGTTCTTCTTAGAACCAAACCAACGGCTCTTTTCAGAACGTCAGTTAAGTTAACTCCAATTCCTCATTTTTAAACTTGTATAATTTCAATGATATATTACATAACATTCTAGTTTGTCATGGTTACTTTAGTTAGGCTACTGAGTTTATGGACGGTGTCACCAAAGTACACTTACTGTATATTCTCGGATTAAGAAAATCATTTTACACCTGATTTTACTCATACAGTACACTGTATATATTTCCAACTTAATTCACTAATAGCCTAAACTATTTGGCATTAAAAACCCTGTATAATGCCAAAATATACAAAAACGCGAAGAGAGTTTTTTGATTAAAAGTAATTGAATATCAGCTCTCACAGTTTAGTCTGTTTTTGGAGCAAAATACAGTCAAGAGTCAAGTCTTGTACAACAAGGCAACAGACGAAACAGCTTCAGACTAAACGGCATCACGTCTCATACAACAGGGCATTGGGCAAAACGGCCTCCGAAAGAAAATCATGAGGTCAAACGAACGGGGTCTGTCTGCAGACTGCAAGAGAGGGGAGTAACTGGAGAGGGGAGTAACTGGAAAGGGGGAGTAACAGTTCAAATCACACGGAAACATGCGAGATGTTGACAAGATGGCCACACAAATTAGTGCTACTGACCATAAAACCAAGTAGAAGACAGCTCGTACGGAGACACCGGTAAGAATATTTTCAAGGTATAACCGTTTATTGTATGTAATTTTCATACAGTAGTAAGTTACACATATTGGTATTGTTTGTGGAGTTAATACTCTGTTAAAACCATTGTCAAGTTCTCAGGGTTCTTTGCCTCAATGTCTGCCCAAACTTGAACAAAAGGCTTCAATCAACTCTGGAGGGTGCATGGAATAACTCAAAACATCTGATTCTTCATCATCGAAGCAATTTATTGGAAATCTCTCAAGAATGATTTGGTCTTGTACTTGTTTCAATGATAATTTCAGATGGTTAGCTTAATAACCTATACAGAAATAAATAAATAAATATATATAAATATATGAGTCACTACACACAGTATTGAGAGCAATGTTCATTCAATTATATTAAAGTACAAACAACATTGTTAAGATATTAACAGTTCACATATCAATGTAAGAGCAAATGCACATGGCACATGTCCAATTAGCATGTTAGATGCTAAACTGCTAGCATCAACAAACAACTTCCAAACATACACAACCTTTGTAATAACTAAATAAAGTAATCTTTGTCCTACCAGTAGCATCTCAAAGTTGATGAACACATTGTGCCTTTCCCAGCAGTCTTTGAACAATCTTTCTCTATTTTGGCTTTACAACCACCAAACCCACCAACTTGGGTGGAAGAAGCAATCCACTGTTACCAAAAGATCTCTCTGCATATATGTGCCATGTGCAGTTTCAATGGCCAATCAGCTTCCTTGTTTCTTCCAGGTTGCACTTTGTGCTCACAACCAATAGGCTGCACTCATTTTGATCTTAAATCTCTTTATTTAACAATGATGAATATATAATAGTCCTTTCTTTTTCTTCAATTTCAAATTCAGCTCAACAACCATAACCTTCCTTGCTTAGTGTTGTTAAGTAGCAATATTTTTACGTTGTGGCGGGGGAATAACTAATGGCAGGTAAAAAGAACATAATCTAACGTTAACTAACTAGGCTGAATGACATTATTATTCAAATGGCACTTTTCAAAGTTGCCCTGTCACAAATAAAGACGAGGATTGCAGTTGCATTGTCACCAAGCCATCAAATACTGTGAAATTGTGGATTTCTTGAGTGTTGTGAAGGGTTTAAATTAAATGTTAAATCTTTAACTGATAAACTAATATAAAAGGAAATCACCTACTGGAGTTTTGGCTGGAATGAAAAATGTATAACATAGTCCCCTGAATCATGAAAGTTTCACTTTCAATAGGTTCACTTCACCCTGAATAGAGTACTCAAAGAGTAAATAACATTAAATCCTGATAATTACATTTCATGCAGTGTGTTTTGTTGCCGTGTTTGAAAGTAAGCAGTCTGCTTCACTCTGAAGTTGAATGAATAACAAAATGATTGTCTTGTAAAAAAGGGAGTCGACTCTGAATCAGGCAAACGAGACGTGAACTTGTCAAGTCTCTAACCGGCGCGTATCTACGTCACTAGAAATTGTCCCGCCTACGTTTTGCTGGGACTGCCACGAAAACTTCACTCTCCCCAAACAATGTTGGGATGTCTAGAATCTGTGTTCTACGTTGTGAAACTAAGTCTTTCTTATTTAAACTACCAAAGGAAAAACTTCTGATGAAACAATGGTGACAATTCATTTTTCAAATGACACCAAAGGATTATAACCCCAGGGTTTAACTGTGTGCGCGTCATTTCACCAAAGATTGCTTCAATAATCTTGCCGCGTTCACTACAGGATATGTTAAATGACTATCCTTGAAAGAGGGGGCAATACCTATTTTTTTGGACCTGTTAGCTCCACCGAATCGCAACCTGTAAGTGTGACTATTTATTTTTTGTCTGTACTTCAAGAAATATTTGTGTAGTGCCCAAGACTGATCAGACAAGCATTAACTAGTTATACTTCTTAAATATAACAACAACACCCCTTACCCAACCAGCAATCTAGTCGCCAGGAGGTCTACCCCCAATCTGCAATTAACACCCAGGCGCAGGATCAGATCTCTGGTGACATAGCAACCCACACCAGACCATGAAGATAAGAGTATTTTACAACCGAATTTAATGTAGGAATATTTTGCTGCTATATTCACTTTCGGGACAGACATACAATCTTATATATATTTATTTATTTATAACCTTTCCATGTATTGATGTTCTTTTTTTCTGTTTTAAACATTAATCCAAAGTATCCATGAATGTGTGTATAACTACTGGAATTATTAGATTTGTAGTAACTCATTTAACCAAGATGATATGTAGATCATGTTTGGTGTCTATGAGCTACATTTGTGAATTCCTTGATGTTAATGTTTGTTGTGTTTTGGTAATTCTTTTCATATTAGTTTTATCAAACTCCTAGAAGTCTTCTTAGTGAACATCCAATCAGCTTCCACATGCAAAACACCATCTGAAAGATAAGACAATGAACTTTCCTTCCAATGTTGCCATCTCCTGATTGGGTCAGTCACGTCTGTAGGATGTGACATCCTTACAGTTTAAAAGAGACCACGAGAAGAGTCTCTTCACTTCGGATTCTTTAGGTTTTTCGGTCCGTGGGGATTTGTCCAATCTCTCCTCTCTCTTCTTGCGTTTTGCATCTCTAAAGGATGGACTAGAAGAAGAATTCACCTTTCAACCATAAGTTTGTGCCAGGCTGCGACCTCGTCTTTCCAGATACAGATCTTCTACCAAAAACTGGTCCTCTCTAATCACTTCCAGTCAAGATCAACTGGAGTCTCAACAAACTGCATCAGGACACTTTCTTTCTTATGATGGGCAAGACATGCAAGTGTCATACTTAGTCTTATTTATCGATGCATAGAGCATCATTGATCTTTTTAACAAAGGTGCTTTACAAGAAGAGGCTATTGATCTTCTGAATATCAAATACTTCCACAAATTCATGCTCTGTTCTTCTCTCTGCTTCAACTTCAACCTTCTTCCAATGCTAAACTGTATGTGTGTTTATGTTAGATTAGTTTGTGTCTAGGTCATAAACCTGTTTTATTTCACACGTGACGTTGTTTTTAGTTCATGCTCATAATACGGAGTCCCTAAAAACGCAGATTCTTGCTACCTCCTCGTAATGCTAAGTGATTTCCCCAAATCATGAACTTTGATTCCGATAAGTATAATTGATCATAATCAATTGAATGCATCCCAATTTGGACTGATATATGTTTCCCCTACAAAGGGTGGTGGAGAATATATTGCTTATAACTGTGATCAAAGCTCATGATAATAGAATAGTGTTTAAATAATAAAATAATAAAGTTCCTAATTGAATCCTCTACATTTGTGTACCTTATGTCTGTGTTTAGCTAATGCATATAACGCTAACTTTAACATGTACCGTTATTTCTGAGGTATTACAGTTTGTTTATCTAGCTATAAACTCAGAAAACTTAAGTGTTCAATCTATTATCGTCTATCTTTTATCTACTATCGTCTTCGGATCTTTCTTCGTCAGACTCTGGCTCAAACTGGAAGGTAAAATCCCCGCCATCTCCATCTATAGACAGTATATAATATCCAACCACCTGTAAACTGTAATCCAGTAATGATGGTAGGCGTTCCATTTGCGGCACATGCTGAACGCATTTGAACAATCACAACAGACTACACCCTGTGACCAATCACATGACACTAGGCTAATGGTCCCGGATAGGCGGAGATTAGACTGATGAATCGCAGAGCGAAAGTTTCCCCTTGTCCCAACCTCTATGGACTTCCCCCCCATGGCCTCTGTTGTTCCCCTATCCCCCTCTTATGTTTTTATTTTTGCTTCGTCACCCCAACCCCAATTTTATTTTTCCAGTCTGCCTTTTATTTCAGTCACTATGTCTTGCTGGTTCATGTCACTGTCTCAGTCTGTCTTGTCTTGTAGGTCACCTTGAGGAGCATCAGGGTGTCGCTCCTTAAGGCGGGGGTTCTGTCATGATTCTACCTCATCATGTCATGTCTTTCTTGGTTTTATGCGAGAATCATGGCAGTAACCCTTGTTTTATATGGAGAGACATTTTGACCGAATTGGTGTTCCATATGCTCTCTCCGGTCTCATCTTTTTTTCCGCCCTCTTGTATTCCTCGTAAGTGATTGTTAATGATTTCATGCCCCGCACCTGTCCCCTCTTGGTTTGCTCCCATTTAAAAAACTCTTGTATCTATTGTCCTGTGCTCGTTCGTTGTGCTTGTATCTCTGTGCTTCTCTGCATGTTTTGGTGTGGATTATCCAAATCAAATCAAGTCTAGTAAGTGTTTAGTTTAGTTGGTCAAGTGTTGTTTAGTCTAGTGTTAGTAAGTCTACGTCCTGTCTGCCAATCGTGTTATCCTGTTTTCTTGTTTAAACCCCATCGTGGGTCTTTATTTTATGTCTAATAAATCCTTTTTGTCAACCCCTTAAATCGGAACCTGCAATTGGGCTCTTCCCCCGTGATTTGTGACAATTTGTCTGGAATCTGTCGTTGTTAAAGGTTTGGTCTAATGTCTCTTGTCTTTAGTTGGTTTTCGTGTCTCTTGGTTTTTTTGTTATTTTGTTTACGTTGATTAAATCTAAACTGGGATGAGAATCAGCACCTCCAAATCTGAGGCCATGGTCCTAAGTCGGAAAAGGGTGGCATGCACACTTCAGGTAGGTGGAGAGTTCCTGCCTCAAGTGGAGGAGTTCAAGTATCTGGGGGTCTTGTTCACGAGTGAGGGAAGGATGGAACGGGAGATTGACAGACGGATCGGTGCAGCTTCTGCAGTAATGCAGTCGCTGTACCGGTCTGTCGTGGTGAAGAAGAAGCTGAGCCGCAAGGCGAAGCTCTCGATTTACTGGTCAATCTACGTTCCTACTCTCACCTATGGTCATGAGCTGTGGGTCATGACTGAAAGGACAAGATCCCGGATACAGGCGGCCGAAATGAGCTTTCTCCGCAGGGTGGCTGGGCGATCCCTTAGAGATAGGGTGAGAAGCTCGGTCACTCGGGAGGAGCTCAGAGTAGATCCGCTGCTCCTCCACATCGAGAGGGAGCAGCTGAGGTGGCTCGGGCATCTTTTCCGGATGCCCCCTGAACGCCTTCCCGGGAAGGTATTCCGGTCATGTCCCACCGGGAGGAGACCCCGGGGAAGACCTAGGACACGCTGGAGGGACTATGTCTCCCGGCTGGCCTGGGAACGCCTCGGTGTCCCCCCGGAAGAGCTGGAGGAAGTGTCTAGGAAGAGGGAAGTCTGGGCATCCCTGCTTAGACTGCTGCCCCTGCGACCCGGCTCCGGATAAGCGGAAGAAGATGGATGGATGGATTGATGGATGTGGATCCAGTGCCTTGCCTTCCTTCGTTGTTACAGCTTGAGTTTAGAATGCGGTATTAAAAAAAGGGGACTCGAGGGGACATTCTGATGCAGCAATTTCGGATAAATAGATAGGTGCTTGATTATGCAGCGATTTAAAAACTCATTCTGAATTGATCAGGCAGCCAATTGAGGGCCTTCAAGAGTGGAGTGGCGTGATCCCATTTTGTCTTCTTTAAAAGGACTCTAGAGGCAGTGTTTGGACGAAGACGTGTGATTTGAGCTTTGGATATGCCACAGTATAAAGAATTACAAAAATCAATACCCGATGTAATAAAGCATAAATCTCCATCTATAAAGTCTTGACAGTGAGAAAGTATTTAATCTTTGGAAGTATACGGAGCTCCAATCAATTTAATCAATTTAATCAAATTTTTGCAAATCATCTAAAAGAACACCAAGATTCCAAACCTGCGAGGACCTGAAAGCTGATAAAAGTCCTAGGTCAGGATTTTGGGTATTCATATTTTCTGATGTGCCAAAAACAATCACCTAGAGATAGCCAGGATTTAACCTATATATATATGTCATAATTTAAGCTAAATAAAGTTTCATAAAATTGGATCCATACGTTTCTTTTTTAAGTTTTAGAAATATAAAAAAAAATTTTTTGTTATAAATCACACGATTGTAAGTTCAATGTCAGAGTGAAACCTGATATTCACTGTGAGCTGGACTGGCATCTGTTGAATAAATTTTTGCCCCTCAAAGAGAACAGTGCCAAAGGCATTGCTGAGCACCAGAATACGTTTGGTATAGTGCTGGGATTTGTGGATGGAGGGTATTTCTTGAATATCAGCTGTGTGCCCGCCGATTGCGAAAAACGCAGCTTCGCTTGTCAGGAGAGAGCTTGCTGTGAACGCACAGGCTGTCCACATGCTCAACTGCGTCTTTGAGCGATTCAAAGACTAGTGGAAAATGCTTTCTGCAATGGATTCACAGCGTCCTTCTCTTTTCAAGCATGACCTGAACAACTTGTGGAGGATGAACATTCTCATGAAAGATCAGATGTTCATAATTGAGTTGTTCATGACATGTGTGAGAGAAGTGGACCGTGATTATGTGATGAAGTCAGTATTGACATTGACTTTGAATTTGGAAAATAGCTCCTGGAAAGCTACCATCTTAAAGATTTCAGGTCCAACCCAAGTAAAACATATCTGAAGCATCTAAACGTGTTCTAAAGGTGTTCAGGGTTGTTTGATAATTGCTGATAGGTGTGTTAAAGCGGGTTGGAGCTGAAGTTTGCTTCATTGTTCACAGCTGCAAATAATTGAAAAATTTAATTGAATCATTTGAAATTTAACTAAGAAAACCCACCTTAGAGATATTACTATTTCTACCAAGTGTACAGTATAAAGATTTTTAACTGATCTTTATCTTTGCAACAAAAGTCCCTCAACAACCGCGCCCATCCTTTACTACCCCCCGAAGAAAAGAAGAGAAAGCCACTAGGCAGTTTTTTTAAACCAGCAAAGGGCAATGAGGCAGCAACATCATCTGATGATTCTTAAGTGCATGATAATGACATGGAGCTAGCCTCATTTCTGCCTAAACGAAACATTGACAGCAAAGATGACCCCTTAATTTGATGGAAGGAACACAGGGGACAATATCCCAAACTGTCCGTGCTGGCAAGGACATACCTCTGCCTCACCTCAAAATGTTGATAGGCTAGGACACCACTCATACAGTGGTGTCCAGTGGGCAATACATGTGGTCCACTGTAACAGATACCCTGCACTTATAGTACCTACTCTGAATTTCAAAGAGAGTTTGGGAGTGTCTTCGATGCCAACTACTTAAAAATGGATCTGTTATAAAACTTACAGTAAAGACAGTTACAGTTAAAGGAGCGGTTTTTCGAATGGTTCCACTAGATGTTGATTAAGTCTCTGGTGTCCCCAGAGTGTGTTTGTGAAGTTTTAGCTCAAAAAAACACCAAACACATTGTTTTTGATAAGCACACCGGTTTCCCATGGGGCAATTCTCGAAGCCCCTCAGGTCCCTGTTGGGAGAGAGAACTGCGTCACGTGTTTACAAACCAATCACACAGTTTTCTGAAGTGAAGATACTCAAGACAAACGCATCGCTATTTCTCTAAATCAAATTAACGTTACACAGAACATTCCTGTCGCATGTTTACTAGCCACACACATTGCTTTCTGTGGTGAAGGGACAGACGTGTCACTGTGACATTTTATCTACTTTAAGTTGCCGCAGGTCCCTGGGGTCTTACTTAAAAAGTACATATACTTACAATGTCTTTATTTGCAGCTTTGCCTCGTTCAGTGTGGATGATTTCCATTGAAAACTAAATAAATCCATCGCTCTCTTGTCTCTCGTGAGTCTGGGAACATTGTTCTGTGCAGTCAACAACACAACAGTTCGTAAGCTTTGCTACTTTTGTCATGGTATTGAAACTTCACACATGTGAAAACATCAATGGCGGCGACGCGGTGGGTGGACCCATTCAGAACAAGGGGCGGATATATTATAATAAGAACGGCTACTTACGTCAGTAAGAGCGCGATTTCTGAAGCATTCGTTTTCTCAAAGGCTTGCAGAGACAGGCTCACATACAAAAAGTAAATGATTTGTCTTTTTTCACAGTTTCTGAGTTGGCAGGTGGACAAGAGACCCGATTTTAGCATTTAAACATGGAAAAAGTCAGTTTTTCATGAAATGTCCCCTTTAAGGTAAATTATACACATGTTTAGCTAAAAAGGGTTCTGAGAATATTCTTTATGTACGGTAATAGTGTAACAATTAGGCTTCTGCTTAAAACAAATGATTTGTTTGGGGGGACCATTAAAAGTCACCATAAGTGTTGGGCAAGAAGATGTTAAAAAGGAATGATTTATACTTGCATCACTATAAAAGTAACAAATTACTAGGGAATGTTACTATTGTGTTACAAATATGTTAAATATATTTAATAGCCCCAATATTAAATATATTAAATGAATGAAATGTAAACAAAATAGAATAAATTATTTTGATAAGACATTGTACACAAATCTGCACAATTTAAATATTACTCTGGAACAATGTGGGAGACACCTGCTAAATTCAATATTATATATTCAATATTATGATTGTAATTATAATTTTGCTCCAATATGTAATTTGTATAACAGTCTGTGCAATCATGTGGTCATAATGTCCAAAAGATACTAGAGGTGGGACTAGAGCACGAGCACACAACTCATCATCACATTAATCCCTTCATGTTTTGTACATTTTGTACATTGCCAACAAAACACAGACGTGTGACTTAGTTTGACTTGCCACGTGTAGTTCATCAGTCTAATCCCCTCCTATCCGCTAGCCTAGTGTCATGTGATTGGTCAGATGGTGTAGTCTGCTGTGATTACAGTGTCTCTTAATGTTGGTTTTAGACAAAACATCTGATTCTGCCTATGTTTCTGAGATGGAAGTACGCTGATTTGCTTATTGCTTTGACATGACTGCTGAAACTAAGGTCAGACTCTAAAATGACACCAAGATTTTTTACCTTGCTTTGTGTCTTTAGACCTCTTAAGTCAAGGTATGCGTTTACCTTGTTAGTTTCATCCTTGTTATCAAAGACAATTAATTCAGTTTTGACACATCCAGCTGTTAATTTCATCAATGCACTGGCAAAGAGAGTCAATAGGCCTGTAGTCATTGGGTGAGAGGGCAGGTAGATCTGAGTGTCATCTGGTTGGCTGTGGTAGGCAATTTGGTACTTTTCATTATTTGGCCAAGTGGGAGCATATACAAATTGAAGAGGAGCGCTCTTCAGGTCATGGGTGTCCAGTCAGATTTATGGTTGCCTATGTTCACATAGTAACCTCTCCCTTTAAGGTATGACCCAAACCATTTAAGGACCAACCCAGAAAGCCCTACCCAGTTTTCCAGCCTATGTAGGAGTATGGTGTGATCTACCGTGTCAAATGCAGCACTGAGATCTAGTAAAACCAGAACTGATATTTTGCCTGAATCAGAATTCAATCGAATATCATTAATTATCTTTATGAGCACTGTCTCTGTGCTATGATGCTGACGGAAACCAGACTGATAATTGTCCAGGTACCCGTTTGAGTTCAAGAATTTGGTCAGCTGATTAAAGACAACCTTTTCAATGATCTTGCCTATAAAAGGAAGATTTGATATTGGTCTGTAGTTAGACAGTAAGGTCTTGTCTAGATTGCCCTTTTTTAGAAGAGGTTTGACAACTGCAGTTTTAAGGGACTCTGGGAAAGTTCCTGAGAGCAGTGAGGTGTTTAACTGTTCAGATCTCCTATAAAAATAGCAAACACTCTTTTGAAAAAAGGATGTTGGAAGTGTGTCAAGGCTGCAAGTTGACACTTTAAGATGCTGTAACTTTTCCTACAAGTTTTGTGTTCAATTGTCTGAAATTCAGAGAGAGTGAGTTACTTCTGATATATTGAAGTCAGACTGACCTGACTGCCGCATGGAGCTTTGCTGATTTCCATTCTGATATTATTGTTCTTCTCAAGGAAAAATGTTGCAAACTCATTGCATTTGTCATCAGACAGCATTTCCCTGGGAACTTGACTAGGGGGATTTGTTAGTCTCCGTACAGTTGCAAAAAGAGTGCGAGTGTTATTTATTTAGCAGTTTATGATGTTAGAGAAAAGTTCTGTCTAGCTTTGCCTAAGTCAACATTGAAGGCATGCAGACTGTCTTTATAGATGTTATAGTGAACTTCAAGTTTCTTTTTTCGCCACATACGTTCAGAATTTCTGCATGTTCTTTTCATGCTTTGTACTGCTGGTGTTTTTCTCCAGGGTGCTTTACGCCTGCCAGTTATCGCCTTGACCTTTACTGGAGCAATGGCATCGATAGCATTTTTGACTTTTGCATTAAAGCTATCGAGGAGAACATCCATAGAGTCTGCAGATATACTCGGTGACAAAGACATAGCATTCATAAATAGCTCACTGGTGTTCTCATTTATGAATCTCTTTTTTATAGAGACGGGTCTATCTTCAGTGGCAGGACTGATTGATATATCAAAGAAATACATAAATGATCAGACAGTGCCACATCTCTAATAATAGTGGATGAAATGTTTAGACCTTTGCTCATGTGCAGCTCCAAAGTGTGTCCACGATTGTATGTGGGACCTCGCACATGCTGGATCAGGTCAAAAGTGTTTAAAACATTGAAGAGTTCATTTGCAGTGTTGTTTTCCGTCTTGTCTACATGAATATTAAAATCTCCAGCAAAAGCAGTCAACTTCAGAGGAAATTGCTGAAAGCAGTTCTGAGAAATCATCAACAAAGACTGGAGAGTATTTGGGAGGTCTGTAAATAATTGTAAATAGAATGCGTGGTGCAGCTTTTAAAGCAATACTCAAGTATTCTGCAATGTAAAAATATTCAGTGGTATCCCCATAATGTCTCTGAAGTTTCAGCTCAAAATACACCATTTATCTTTCATTACAATATGTTGAACATGGCCATTTGTGGCTGCCATGGAAATGGTGTGTGTCTCTTTAAATGCAAATGACCTTCTGCTCCCCTCCCCTTATGCAAAATATGAGGTAGAGCGCTTCCACATGTGCTTTGGATGACATCAAGACAAGCATTATAGCGGAAAGCGCAATTACGTCTGTTAAGCCTTCCCCAACTAAAACCATACACTAACTGCAATAAAAATCTTCTTAATGCCTTGTTCATAAATACGAATTAAATGGAAAAGACAAAAACATAGATAGAACAACATTTGCTGTATGAAATGTTGGCCAGTGATGATTAATCATGTGCATGCATATGACTAACAGACATAAACACGGATATAGGCATAAACATGCATTCACAGTACTTGCATATGTCAGGCAGGTATGCAAAGATCAGCAACCAGGTGTTATAGGTTGTAAGCAGCAATTTCTGCGTAACCTTATTGTCTTACAAATGCGATCTCTGTTTCTATCCGCTCGAAGTATTGTCGCACTTAGGTCATACGGGAAAACTCAGAATTCACTGAGAAAGACACTGCTAGTACGTTCTTTCGTTGTAATGAATAAGCTTTAAAGAAATTATGTTGGTCACAACGCGATGCGTTTTACCATTAACGTTATGACATGATATGTCTTTGGACCATGTCTCAGGTTTAGCCGCGACTATGTAATCAACAGCTGCTAACATGCTAAACACATTATTTAGGAAAGGCAATTTAAAAACGTTGAGTAAAGCTTACTTCTTCCCGAAATGAAGATTGATCGCGAACAGCTTGTACCGATCCACAAATATTTCTTGAAGTTCAGACAAAAATAAATAGTAACACTTACAGGTTGTGATTCGGTGGAGCTAACAGGTCCAAATAAGGTTGGTATTTCCCTCTTTCAAGGATTGTCTTTTAATATATCCTGCAGTGAACATGCCAAGATTATTGAAGCCACCTACGTGCACACAGTAAAACCCTGGGCTTATACTCCTTTGGTGTTATTTGAAAATGAATTGTAACCATCGTTTCCTATGAAGTTCTTCCTTTGGTAGTTTAAATAAGACACACTTAGTTTCACAACATAGAACACAGGTTTTAGACGGCACACGCATCACGAACGACAGTGTTTTGGGGGAGAAGAGTGAAGTTTTCGAGGCAGTCCCAGCAAAACGTAGGCGGGGACTATGTATAGTGACGTAGATACGCGGCGGCACTAGTTCACGTCTCGTTTGCTTGATTCAAACTCGACTCCCTTTTTAACAAGCCAATAACTTTGTTATTTATCCACCTTCAGGCTAACAACTTTGCAGACTGGTAAATTTCAAACACGGCTACATAACAGACTGCATGAAATGTAATTTTCATGATCTAAAACCCTCACTCTTTAAAGATTGCGAGTGCAATTGAATGAAAAAAATAATGGTGTGCATGGATAAATCATTTATAATAATCACTGCAACACTGTAAAAAACAACCTGGTCAACCCAGTTCTTTGTACACTATACAAAAGATGCGCAATTGCATGTTCTTCATAAAAGCACTGAGTCAAGGCGGTGCTGCTCATCTGTGGTGGCTCTGAAACAACTTACATTTACATTTAGTCATTTAGCAGATGCTTTTACCCAAAGCGACTTACAGTTGGGGTAAGCAATGGAAGCAATTGGGACAGCGTAAGTACAACAAAAGCATAAGTATAATCAAAAGAAGACTGGTCTCATATAACCTAACACAGTATACAGAACCTTTTTTTTAAAGAGTAGAGAAGAAAATAGAGTCAGAACAGATCAGTCAAATGTTGACGGAACAGATGTGTTTTCAGACGGATCTTAAAGATGGCTATAGAATCTGCAGAGCTTGTTGAGAAGAAAGGAGGGAAGAGCCATGTATGGAAACAAGGGGGATGTATGCAAACGATGTACTTGATGTTCTCTCAAAAGGAGGAAACATTGAACTTGATAAAACTTCTCAAAGACCGATTCCCGGACCAAATGAAATAGTTGAAGCAGGTGGATTTGATTACATTTTATATGTAGCGTTTACGTTATTGTCACAATCACCAGTTGGAGTGCCCTGCAGAGCCACAAGAGGGCTACACTTACACACTACACTTCATGAGCCATTATTAGACTCATTATGTTGATCACTATCACCGGTGCCTTGTTAAACTCTGTGTATTTAAACCTTGTTGTCCCATTCAATCAATGTGAAGTCTTGTATGTAACATCTGCATTTCTGCAGGTTCTCTGTTGGATTATTTGTGTTATTTATTTGATTCGTTTTGTGAACCTCTATTGCCTGCCCTGCCCTGCCCTGCCCTGACCTGACCCTTGCCTGTTCTGGATTATTAAAGGTGCATTTACATCTTCATCCTTTGGCGCTACTTCCTAATAGCGTAATTGGAATTAATTCAAACATGCATGTTTAAGCCTCCAGAGTCAGAATCCAATTCAGAGGAGATTGACCGGCTAACCTACCTCATCCCTCTGAGTCTGCAACAGAATGGTAATTGTGTCTTCCTTCATATTATAAAATTGTCAACTCAAATTGATGTCAATCCCTTCAGTCACTCTGTGATTTAAACTGCAGGTGTAGCCTAAATGTGGTGAATACAGGACAATGAGAACATATGAGAACGTCTGCAGTATGTAAAGATAAACGCAAGTATTTTCCACAATCATCATTATAAGTCTGTCTGCATGAAATTTATTGAACATTACATCAAACATACCATCAAACTTAACTTTTCAAAATCAGTTTTATAGTTCACCATTTAAATAATAATGGTGTTGTTTGTCTATTTTTGTCATTAGGAAGTCAACTCAATGGAAGAAGAAACAGTGGCCCAAGCACCAGTTTCCAGAGTTAAGAAAAGTTATGTTGCAAGATCCCTGAAAATAAGTGCATCAAATTCTATAGTTAATATTATTTCTAATGTTCAAATACTGTGTGTCAATAAAGAGCGTATACATGCTGGGGGATTGACCACTAACACAATGCAGAGTTTGATAGCACGTTAGTTTTGTAACGTCTTGAAAATCACATGTGTTGATAAAATGACTTTCTAAAAAATATTTAGTTTGATTTAAATAGGCACTTTAAAAGGGCAAACAAAGTATAATGTCAAACAAATAGTAAACATCTCACGGAGTGCATCCCTCATCTTCCTGAGCAACATCCACTGTCTTGTAGAAGTCATTCTGTAGCGCTCTTATTAGTGGGCTTCTCAATGCATAGCTTTGGATTTTTTTGACAGGTGTATTTACTTCTTTGAGACATGTTCTTCAAATGGTTGATAGAGTAAACTGGCATTAAATAAACATATTTCAGCCACTTGGATGTGGCCAAGCATTTAATTACAGCAACACCAGCATTTAGTCAGCTTTAACGGTAACTTGGAGTAAATATGATAGAAGGAGAACAGCACATGCGCATGGATGGACTGAACCAGACGGTGAAGACGGGCAGTTTAAAAAAAAAAACATTTAAATGTGAAAACAAAATTTCCACCAAAATTGCTCCAGCTTACGCAAACATGTATGAGCTTGTGGGAGGAAACAGCGTTTCTCAAATGTTATAAGAAATCTTTGGAATATTTCAGATATCTCAACAACATTTTCAATCTTTGGCAACACTCCCTGGAAGACTTTGAGCTATTTCTAGAGATATTAAACACATATAAACACACTGCAATTAATGTCACTCACAATATTCAGCAGGAGAAAATATTATTTTTAGGTACGTAGGTGTATTTTCAACCTCCTGCCCAATTTCCCCAAACTATAGCCACAAGGGTTTATTTTAACCACACGGACAAACAACCTCTCCTTTACAAATCTATGAAGGCATTGCAATGCCAAAAAGAAACGAGCGCACTGATGATGCTTGCTGCGCGCGGTACATAACTTCCGCGAGAGGACAACCGATCTACACGCGAGGAAACGGGGTCCGCGAGCTCGTTTGAAACATTCGCGCGCATGGCATCCAATGTGCTCGCAATACAAACCCTCGCGCGTGCATTACATCTTCTGTGCGCGCAATTACAAGCGCGCTCGCGCGCGAAGGACGCGCATATATAGTCTCGCGCTCTCCCCTGCTGCTTTTGCTCGCGCGAACATTTTTATTTTTGGCAGTCGCGGGGCGGGACTTGCTGTTTGGTGTAACCTCAAACGTCATTGGTTACTTCCTGTTTTCCGGAAGTCACTTGTGATTGGAGCTCCATATCATCAATCTCAAGCTTTTAGACAGTCCCTTAAAAGAATATATTGTGCTCTGATAAGATCGGCCATTGATTATGTCAGTATGGTATATAGCTCTGTATGTAAAACACAACTTTTAAAAGTAAAGGCAATACAATCACAAGCAATGAAAATGTGTTGCGGAGCTTGTAGATCATCACCATTATCAGAAGTTCATGTAGAGATGGGAGAGATGGCTCAAGAAATATGTAGGATCAAGTTAAGGATCCAGTTAAAAATGGTTTTGAAGGACTGTTGGGAAAATGAGTATAAAAAGTTGACAAGCTTTGTGTGAAAGGCCAATGAGGAAGCACAGAAAATGGGTTTAAGTGACATACATATTGCCCCTACAGTGCTAGGTCAACCATTCCTTGGCTCCTCCCAATGCACTTGAGTGATATCCAATTGCATAAAGAAAAACATAACAATGAAACGAGTGTATTAGAAAGTTCATTTGTACAGAAATATTTAGATCTTACTTATTATAGCATATATTAGCAGTATATATTCCTCTATTCAAAATGTTATTAACTGCAGAACTAATGGCAATCGTGTTGGCACTTCAGTGCATAGAAGAAATACAACCACCAAAGACAGTAATATGGACAGATTATCTTTCAGCAATAAACAGTTTGTCAAGTGGAAAATCATTAGCAAGACAAGATATGATAAATGAAGAAATACAAAGTCTTTTTATAATAAGAATGTATGGACTTCTAGAAGATTTTGTGTGGGTACCATCACATATGGGTGTGAAAGGAAATGAGGAGGCTGATCATCTGGCTGAACAGGCTTTAAATCATTCTCAAATAGACAGTGAGGTGACATTATGTAAAACAGAAATAAAGAAGGAATGGGAAGAAGGAACAAAAGGTTGACATTTATATGGCATACAAGAGAAAGTTGGTTCAGAGAGATGAAGATTAGGAAACAGGAAAGAGGATGTATTAATAACAAGAATTCGTATTGGACATTGTTTATTAAATCAATGCCTGCATAGAATAGGAAAACATGAGAATGGAAATTGTGACAAATGTGGGTTAACAGAAAATGTATAACATGTACTCATAATATGTGAGGCTTATGAAAGAGTTTCAAAGAAACATTTCCAACTAAGTCAAGCTTTAAGAAATAGTAAATAAATGATTTGTCAATCCAGGTTTTGTTAGGTGATGGACAAAACCAATCAAGAATATATCGAGAATTAGTTGTATATTTAAAAGTAACAGGGTTGATTAATAGGATATAGGAAACCGTTATTATTTATTTTTTATATATGTAGGTTCGTCTGCAGCTTATCTGCTAACGCTTCTCTTTCAATTGCAAACCTTGGACGTCCTCTCAGACCAGTAGTGGAAACCACCATTGCATGTGGAGCTGTGGAATATGGTGGCTGTCTGACAATTTCAAACACCTCTTGCAGAGCCTGAATGATGTCAATGGGTATTTCCACATGTCTACTGAGTGCTGACATGAGGTAGAGCTGCTGGCGACAGACAAATTCTATGTACTCAGGGTCAAGAGGTGATCTGAGAAGTGCTCTCTCAAACTTGGAGAGAGGCTCCTCTAAAAGATGCCTTTTCAGAGTTTGCTGCAGAATACAGAGAAATACAATATGCTTTAACCCAACCACATTAGATATCAACATATCACATCATGAACTTTATCGTCTTTTTTAAACCCATTAATAACCTTATGAGCACAGTGTCTAAGGATGGGTTTTGACTAGAAGGGATACAGCTACCTTCACTGGGCATGCAGACTTCAATACCGTATAATTTGTTGTCGCGCTGAAAACAGTTAATTTATATATTTTTATTATTGTAAGGTTAGGTTTAGGGTAGGTGTAGGTGTAGGCGTTAGCTAATGTTATTTCTTGTAATTATATGGTGAGATTTTGCACCACTTCCGTTGCTGTATCACTTCTATCACTTCTTAGGTACAGTAAACCCCATTTAAACATACCATATTTTCGAAATTGACATTATAGTAATACCCAGGACAACAACATTGGATTTGGTTTTGAATGTACTGTTGGTTGGTATTTTGTTTAAAGGTTTGTGTTGTCATAAAAATCATTGTTGTTTGGGAAACTTAACTATAGGGGTAGTTCACAGTGGAGAGCAAGGGTATTGTGGTAAATTACACCAACTATGACGTGTTCCCATTTGCTGCAATACCTACATCTTGCTATAACTAGTTATTTGATGACAAGATGATAAAACACAACGCAGTGTTATAAATATAAAATTAAAATAGATACATGTCGACACATTTGCAACGCTATAACCGTAAAACACTGTGACGGGTGAAGCAACGACACGTACACGTGGATAGGTTTCTTTTGAAGTCCCCAAAGGGGTTCCTTTAATTCAACAATTTTAAAGATTAATAATAAGTCCAACATAAATACGCCACGCGTATATATTCCTTCAGCGTGGGGGAGAAAGTCGTCCTTCCTGCTTCCCTGTCACAGGGGGGTATGGCCGTCTTGTTTTGAGGTTTCTTCCGGTACTTCCGGGTTGTGGATAAGAGGTCCTGCCGGTCGTTACTCGTCTGAGCCTGGGAAGAGGTAAGAAAACGGTCTCTTTTATAGTCGCTGAGTTGGTCTTAAATGGTAACGACCGGCAGGTGTGCCACTCTGATCCGCTTAATTTCCATGGCGACACTGATTGCGCCAGGGGAGACTCGTCACACTCCCCCCCCAAAGTGTCGACCTGGTCCTGTGGAGAGACGAAAAAGAATAATGGTAGGGAGGGGAAGTGTCACCTGACCGGGTTGTCCATCCTGACCAGATCCTAGACAGACCATCTGCATTGCCATGGGAGGCTCTGGCCCGATGTATCACCCTGAAGTGGTAGTCCTGGAGCGCTAGGAACCACCTCGTGACCCTGGTGTTGGAATTTTTTGCCTTGCTCATCCACTGTAGTGGCTCCGTGGCTCCGTTTGACTTGGTGGTCCGTCACCAAGTCAAACTTACGTCCCAGGAGGTAATACCGCAGCTCCAGGACTGCCCACTTTATGGCCAGAGCCTCCTTCTCCACCGTGGCGTACCGGGTTTCCGCTGTGGTGAGCTTACGGCTAATGTACACTACCAGATGTTCTGCTCCATTCCTGTTCTGTGACAGTACAGCCCCCAGTCCAGTATCTGATGCGTCTGTCTGGAGGGTGAAGGGGCAGCCAAAATCTGGAGCATGTAGGACCGGGGATGTTGTCAGTGCTTCCTTCAGCGTCTGGAATGCTCGTTCCGCCTCAGGGTTCCATTTTACCTTGTCCGGCTGCCCCTTCCTGGTCAGGTCGGTCAGGGGACTGGCTATGGACGAAAAGTTGGGGATAAAGCACCTATGATATCCCGCTAGCCCCAGGAAGGCACGTACCTGGGACTTGTTTTGGGGTTGGGGGGCGTTTCGTACGGCTTCTACTTTCTTCGCTTGGGGTTGAATCAAACCCCCACCTACCCTATATCCCAGGTACTGGGCTTCGGCAAGTCCGAGATGACACTTCTTTGGGTTTGCCGTTAAGCCGGCCTTCCTGATGTCCGTGAGCACTCTCCGCAATCTGTCCAAATGGTCGTCCCAGGACCCCGAGTGGATGACGAGGTCATCGATGTATGCCGTGGCGTATGCCTGATGGGGTCGTAGAAGGATGTCCATCATTCGTTGAAAAGTAGCAGGTGCCCCATGTAGACCGAACGGCAGTACTGTATATTGCCAGTGTCCTGACGGGCTACTGAACGCCGTCTTCTCTTTGGAGCCTGGAGCTAGGGGCACCTGCCAGTAACCCTTCGTTAGATCGAGCGTGGAAATAAACCGGGCTTTCCCTAACCTGTCCAGGAGTTCATCCACTCGGGCCATTGGATATCCGTCGAAAGTGGATACTTCATTCACTCGCCGGAAGTCATTGCAGAACCGGAGAGTGCCGTCTGGTTTGGGGACCATGACGATGGGACTGGACCATGGGCTGCGGGAGGGCTCTATCACTCCAAGTCTTTTCATCCAGCTGATCTCTTCCTCTATAGCCAGTCGACGAGCCTCTGGAACCCGGTAGGGCCGTTGCCTTACAATGACTCCTGGGGACGTCCGGATCTCATGATGGGTTATCCTAGTCTGCCCGGGTTTTTCCGAAAATACATCCCGGAACTGACTGACCAGGGATTGGAGATCTTTCTTCTGGACGGGGGACAGCTGTTCTCCCATCTGAACCAATGGTGGATCTTCCGCGGCGAAGGCTGCCATCTGGGTTGGCGGGGGTATCCATTTCTTCAGTAGGTTTATGTGATACAGCTGAACCTCCCGTCGTCGCCCCGGCTGGCGGAGACGGTAGTTGACCGGACCAACCCTCTCTATAACGGTGTATGGACCTTTCCATGAAGCTAGGAACTTTGACGTGGTGGTAGGGGTCAATACCAATACTCGGTCACCTGGTTGAAACTCCCTGGGTTGGGCGGGTCGGTCATACCACCGTTGTTGGGCGCGCTGGGCTTCGGCTAGATGTTCCTTTACCATAGGCATCACACGGTCTATCCTGGCTCGCATCTGCTGTATGTGCTCAATTACACTGCGGTGTGGTGCTGGTTGCTGTACCCATGCATCTCTGGCGACATCCAGGAGTCCTCTGGGTTGACGGCCAAACAGCAGCTCGAATGGAGTGAAGCCTGTAGATGCCTGAGGAACTTCCCGGATCCCGAAGAGCACATAGGGTAATAGAAGATCCCAGTCGCGCCCATCCTCTGCCACCACACGCCGGAGCATCTGCTTCAGGGTTTGATTAAATCGCTCCACCAACCCATCCGTCTGAGGGTGATAAATTGACGTCCTGAGCTGTTTGACCTTGAGCAGGTGGCAGAGGTCCGCCATTAGCCGGGACATGAATGGAGTTCCCTGGTCAGTCAGGACTTCCGTGGGGATACCCACGCGGCTGAAGAACAAAAAAAATCCTTGGCTATGGCCTTGGCTGTAGCCTTCCTCAGGGGTAGCGCCTCTGGGTATCTCGTCGCGTAGTCTACGATGACCAGGATGTATTCGTATCCCCGGGCAGACTTCGGCAACGGTCCTACCTGGTCCATCCCTATGCGCTCGAAGGGTACCTCAATCACTGGTAATGGAATCAGTGGACTGAGGGGAGGACGCTGGGGAGACTTCTGTTGGCAGGTAGGGCAGCTTTGACAGAATCTCTTGGCCTCCCCTTCGAGGCCGGGCCAGTGTTAAAATATAATTAATTATTTTAATTTGACATGCGCGCGCGAATGTTTCAAACGAGCTCGCGGATCCCGTTTCCTCGCGTGTAGATCCGTTGTCCTCTCGCGGAAGTTATGTGCCGCGCGCAGCAAGCATCATCAGTGCGCTCGTTTCTTTTTGGCATTGTAATGCCTTCATACAAATCAAGCTATCACCCAAAACACACGTAAAGGGGTCTTTAAAAAAATTTGAGCTCATAAGATTCCATAGGATCTGTACCTTCCCAGAGGACGTGGAGGCAGCCACCGACACTCTCGTTAAAGCCCTGGGGCCCAGGAACTACTTGAAAAGGTTCCTTACAAAAATCTAATCAGAAGTTAGGAAATTTTACCAAAATGATCGTTTGATTACAAAAAGGAATAGAAAAATCTCATACCCATGGTTGTGACTTATTCCAGGTTCCTGTACGGAGAGTTGAAGTCACACTTTCTCAAGGCGCAGGAAAAACAAATAGCCTTGAGGGACTATTGGCTGTTTATGGCATATAGCCTATATGTTATATGATAAAGCAGAAACAAGAACTTTAACTCTTTCACCGCCATTGACCAGTTCTCGTCATTTAAAAAAAGAAGAGTTATTACTGCAATCAGTGTTTGTACTGTTTTACGGCAGGTGGCGCTATTACACATCTTTGGGAAAAAGTTCAGAATCCCAGAACGTATATTTCTTATCGGTTTTTAATGATTGTTCTGAGTGTAATCTGGGCAGAATCTTTGACAAAAAACGTTAATTATCTCAGCTTTTTTATCAAAGTGATGTATTTTTGAAGAAACCTACCCACATATACGGAGTGATAAAAAAATAACAAAGGAAGATAGAAGAATACAGTTTCTTTTGTTTAAAGATACATTTTATTTCTTTCTGTCAATCATTTTATGTAAAGCACTTTGAATTGCACTTGTGTATGAAATGTGCTATATAAATAAACTTGCCTTGCCTTGCCTTAAAGGAAGAGACTGTTCTTTCATTGGACATATTGTTTGTCCATATATTCTTTACAGAAAATGTACTGTGGGCCATTAAAGTTTGGTGAAAATGTTTAAAAAACGCTGGCGTAAGCTGGCAACTTTTTTTAAAAAGGCTGGCGGGGAATGAGTTAAAGATATACTGCTGAGAGCAAAATTTACCTCCAGGAAACCTAAATCAGACCTAAAAACATAATTTAAAAAAATCACAAGTGTTATTCAACAACATTACGGGAGCATGCAGATTAACCTCATGTTGAAAACTTCCAACTTTTTCTATTTGATTCGATTTAAGCTGTATAATAAATTATATGTGGGAGAGGTGAAAAATACCAGGGAATTAGATTAAAACAACACCTGTATTACATGTAAAAAAATGATAAAAACACAGTCTTTCACGATCATCATAAAGCCCATTCAATTGATAACCGGTGTATAATGACGCTGGAGACCGACAGCATGTGGTCTTGAAGTCAGAGACAGGCGGCAGAACGAAGATGTTTTCGAGCCTTCAAAGCTACCGACCCACACTGTTTGAATGAGAAATTTTTGTTAATTTAATGTAAATGCATTGTTTTCATGGATTTCGTTTTCAAATTAACCTACCCATTCATTTTATCTTCGCTTCTTCGTGCTTTTAACCTTGTAAAAGAACCAAAGGTGTGCAGTTGGAGAGGTGGAGAACTTCTCGCTGAAACGGTAACAAATTTAGTCAGTGGAGGATTTTTTTTAAGCCCTTGCGTCGTCACAACGTTACCACGACCAGAAGAATAAGTCACGGTTACGACACAAGTTTGGTCATAAGATTTCATTGACGTTATGTCATGTATTTTGGCTAGCTGGGTACCTTGCCTTCTTACGCCTCATTCTTCGTTGTTCCACATTTACCACGTGCGAGCTGAACTGAGCTGCGCCATTTTGCTCCGGACATTTCCGGAGTTTTTCCTGGGTCACGCGGAAACTTTCTTGTGTTTTTTATTTGCCCTGCCATCCTTACGACATCTCACTGTCCTGTCTTAGCTGTTCACTTAACCATTACAGCTGTGTTTCAAGTCATCACATCAAGGTTGTCGTTGTTACAGACCGGTACAACGGTTCGGTAAGCGCACACGCGCACACACACACACACAAACACTTCACTGATAAAGAACTGAGTTTTGAACGAACTGAGTGTTTCAACTTTAAATTTGAACTGTGTTTGTAATATTTGAATCGTAAAATTGATTCATGAGGATCATTTAAGTTTAGTCAATGTTACTTACTCAATTGAAAGTAGTTCTTTGAAGTGAATCATCTGTGTTGATCTATAATAGCCATCAATACCTGTTGTATGTAAATAAGTTTTTGGTCTTGTACTGCCATTTATTTGAGGGAACACTTTTGAGGTGTTAAGAGATTTGCTGTGAAAGTGTTAATCATTTGAAGCTATTTCAAGGAAACAAGAAATCTTGAACTGTTTATTTTAATTTGACATTTTTGTTATCTTTTGTTATTTTGTTATTGAAACAGACCCTTCCAGCAGAAACATAATTTACTAAGAGACAGAAAATAAATTACTAATTGAAAAGGTTAAGACATTGGACAGTTATTTTTGAACTTACCTTGGGGTAGGGGCGTCTCACTTACACTGTTAGGATTAGGTGGGTGGGGATGTGAATTAAATTTATTCTTCACCTCATGCACTTCAGGAAGCCACCGTATTGACATACTCACCTGAAGCCTACACTGCCTACTCCTGTAGTCTATTCGAAAATAGTGTAAGGTAAAACATATACACATAACGTGCATACTGAGGCTCAAAGCACTGGAGCGGGGAATAAGATCCTCGTAGTGTTTTAATTTTCCCCTACGAGGCGCGATTTACAGTCCTGTTACATATAAAACATAAAAATAATCTCAAAATGGAGATTATTTGGGCTGTCGGCACTTAATATGGAACGAATGTTGAAATTACATTAAACTGTTGAGCAACCTTAAAAAATTAAAAAGCTAATAAAAATCACCGCTAGGTATATTCCTTCTCTGTGACAGCCACACGTTCACAACAAAAAAAATATGCACATGACATAAATCTGATTCCAGAAAATCACTCGCCGTGTGAATGAACCAAAATCAACATTTTTCAGGATCTCTGTGAAAAAAAGTTTTTATTTTCCCTGGTAAAATTCTCTCTGCACCAAACATCCGACTTTGTCTCACACAGCACATGTGCTCTTGTGTATACATACACAGATATTGACTCTACTTTGTCCGTTTTTATTGCAATTATCAGACAGAACAACACCTACCCAAAACAATCCTACATAAACATAAAATGATTACATGACTTTGTGTTATTATCATTGCTGGGGATACCTGGGAAAGCACTAAAGGGTTGTCATGCTGTCTTGTGTTGTGCTTCGTATTCATCAAGAGTACGCCGATGAAGATGGGGAGTACACAGGCTTTGAACCTCCCTAAAGAGACCCCCCAAGCCGTACATGACAGCACTTCCTGTGTATCCCGGAAGCCCACCTCCAGATTGACTCGTTTAACATTGCTTTTAAAACCCATGCCCAAACAGAGACAGGTTATTTATTTTACAATCTGCCACTGATGAACTTATCGTAACACTGTGTCAAGTGGCCCTTAAATGTTCTTCATGGTAATATACCACACCGCCGCAAGACCAGAAGCTAAAACCTCAGAAAACTGTGCTTGAATTTGTGGCGAACAAGATTAGTGTTAGAAGAAAAAAACAAATAATAAACTAGCAGGGTGGTTTCCTACTGCCACTCTTAAGCATCGCAAATTCCATTTAATTACAGCTTGATCAGATCTAAATAATAGCAGGCAGAGGATATGTTTTAGTTCCTCAGTATTACCTCGATAAACTAATAGTGTATACAACAGGTTGTGGAGGATGATTTTGATACTGCTATAAGGCACATCTTGCATGTATCTTAAGCCACATAGCGATCAAAATTGTCACTATAAATGTTGAATAATGGCTTTTCTACATACATCACAACGTCCAAATTAAAATCTCCCTACACACCTGTACTTTTACCTAAAGGAACTCCTGGTTTTAAATGAACTATAGCACTAAACACGTTAAAACCATCTTGGAAAGGCAAAACACACGCGATATCTTCACCCACACCATTGGGTTCCATTGTTGGGCTGACGTGTGGTTCCTTACTGGTGCAACGGGCAGAAAGCAGAAGACTGAGTCATTGAGAGGAAGGAATCACAAGTTAACGACTGTTTGTCAACCCCTGATGGTTACTGAATGTACTTTTGGTATTGAACATCTTAAACTTCAATACTGATACTGTGGGACATTTACTGGATTCAAAAGGAACTCCAAGTTAAAGAAATGCTTTTCACTAGCTCGATGACTGATCCTTGCCATTTATTGAGAAATCCAAATGTGTTCCAACAATCTTCGATCAGCACAACGTTATCACTAATGGTGAAAAAATTCGGAGACCACTAACAAAGCTTGGGCTGACCCTACTAATGAACCTTTGAAAAGCTCATGTGACGGAATCTTTCTAAAATATTTGTTCCAAGGCAGATTGCTTTTGTACAGTTGCTGTTGTTTTAGGATTGTTGTGACTTAGTCAGTAATTTGAGAATCCTTTTGACTACCCCCAATGTTCCACAGATTTAGAAATGCTTCATGAAATACATTGAGCAAAAACATAAGCAACTAAAATTAGGATTGATCATTTTTAAGTCAGGAGCTACTTTATGAACTGGGGCCCGAGGAGGACATTGACCATCCACACAAACACAGATATTTACAAAACGGCACTCTTTTCTGTGCACTTTGTCAATTCATCCACATGCAGGGTTAAGATTCTCAGAAACTAGTTGCAGTGCTGTTGTGGAACTGGTGAAACTAGACATTTTGGTTGTGACATTGGCATGTGCACCATTATCTCTTCAGGCTTTTGATTGATCAACACAGCTTAACTGTAAGGACTTATATTGCCACCTGTTGGTTTGGCATGGTCTTGACAGCGCTTCATAACATGTTTGTGTTTTCACGAGGACAAGAGATTATTATATGAAAAGTAAACACCTGTGTACATGTGGACAAGACTGTAGACAGAGGTGAGATTTTCTATCATAATTTCAGAAGGTGAATCTACTGTGTCATGTGCTTGATTTCATCAGTCTAAATACAAATTGCACATACATAAACTAAAATAATCTTGCTCAATATCCATCTGTGCTTTAATTTAGAGTGTGAATATATTTTTGTTTCCTTGTTAGGAAACTTAAATTTTTTATTTTCTGACACATGAGAGAAACTCTGAGAAGTGCACTCATGTGGAAAAAAAACTACTTAAATAGCTTGAAGGTCTTTATTTCAAATGTCTCATATTTTACTTCCTCTTCTAAACATAATGCATCAACTGAAGCATTCATTTAGAAGATCTTCTTAATTAAAATTTACAATTTCTAAAAGCACTGGAACTTGGAGAAAGTGTTATGTAATGATAGTGTATTTTAATGTTGTATCATGATTGTGTATTTAAGTACTGAAACACAAGCGCTTTTAAATGTGTACAGCTGCTGCTCATCATCATCAGAACTCGTGTGCTCTCATTGGAGAATGTCAAACACATGACCCCACACATCAATTATCTCATTAAAGACAGCTGGGATTCATACAAACATCGTTAGATTAAAGCTTTATAAGAGCACCTAACTGGATGGTCGGTTTTTCATTAAAGCACTTTGTTGAAACAGAAATGATAATATTAAAATACATCAAGAAATAAACAAGGCCATAGATTAAATCAAACTGTTTTTGTAATTTGTAGTTCACTCTGGTGCAGAGTATGCTACAAAAACACATTAGGGGGTAATACAGGCCAGTTATTTTTTGGTAGTAATGAATGTGCAACTTCATCTATGTATTTGTTTTGTTATTCTCAGTTAAGGGATGTGTTGGGAATCTGAAATATAACATCAGTACAATTTCAAACTGATTACATTTTGATGCATACATTTAACCATTGAGTTATTGTATGCCAGCTCATGTTAAAAACATAACATATATTTTACCCAGAACAGAGGTTGAAGGTCTTTAGTACACTGCAAATCTGAAATCCAATCTGGAATTTTATTGACCAGCTTTAATGGAAACACATGACCGCTATGAAGTGAAAGTTTCTGTGCAAATGCAAACAGACTTTTATTCAATTTGAAGATAAAGACCAACCCAATTTTCCACTTTCAGGGAGGGATGTAGAGGGAATTTCTGCTAAACTAATGTGCATAATTGGATATTTCTGGTGTTACAAAACAAACAAAGCAGTGTCCACAAGAGCAAACAGAACCTGAATGGCTTAAAAACTGTTTCTGAGATCTAAACAAGAGAATTTCGTAACATGATGAAAAACGGGTCATCGTCCATAATCCACACTACAACACGAAATGGCATTTTCACATTTATCCACTTGAGTGTGTGTTCCAAAATCTCTACGAAATGCCTAAACAGAGGGCAAAAGATGTTTTTTTCGAAGGAACACTCATTAGTGTGGACATAGTCAGGAAGAGTTCTTAGGGTTAGAAGTAGGGAGGATGACTTCAAAGGGGCTTAAGAGTTCTTAAGCAGAGGATAAAACTGCTTGAAAGATAAAGAGGGAAAGAAATCCGTTGAAAACATATTTAGGCTAATTTACTTCCCTTAAATAATAATAATATACTGTTATGTATTGCACATATAAACTGAATTTTGGTATGCGATTTTATTTTCTTGACCTGCTTAGAAATCTGGCAGCTGCATTCTGAACTAACTGTAGTTTGTTTATTGATGATGATGGATATGCGTTGCATATTTCAAAGGTGGAAGTCTGTTTTTGTGACCATTGAGATGTGATTTCCAAATAACAGGTTGCTGTCTAATATAGCGCCTAGGTCTTTAACTGTATTTATTTGAGGAACCGTTCAGCCTTCAATTTGCAGGTTATAATCTGAAATATTCTATTTACATATCTTTGGTCCGATAAGTAATATATCTGTTTTATTAGTTTAAAAGGAAATTACTAGTCATCCAATGTTTTATATCTGCAATGCACTCTGCCAATTTGGATAGCTGGAAGGAATCATCTGGTCTTGATGAGATATAGAGCTGAGTATCATCTGAATAACAGTGGAAGCTAAGCATGTAAATAGAGAATAGCAAGGGTCCTAAAACTGATCCCTGAGGTAATCCATAATCAGTCTTGCATTAGATTTGACGATTCCCTATTTAAATGGACAAATTGATATGTCCAAGTAATTTTGAGATCCTGAACCAATCTTACAAGGTTTCTTTGCTGCTCCATAATAATCTCAAGTTTAGTTAAGGAATCTTGAAGAAGTTCTGAAATTGAAAACACAGAAATTGTATCGCTACCACACCATCCCTTGTAATGACATCAGGCTTATACTAAAAGTCATTTTGAAATAAAGTGTACATCTCTGGAATGAATCGTTGCTTGGGAGGCGCTTTGTCTGTAATCTGTTACAACAGTGATTCCACTGCCTGCTCGGGAGACTGTAAAGTCGTGTCACTGTTATGTTCTGGCAGAAAATGGCCAAGTGAGCGTCTGTGCAGGCATGTGGGGAGGAATATGGTGAATATAAGTATGGTCTCGTCCTTGGAGGAGAACGCATGGAACGTGCGGACTGGGTAGTTAACTGCGAGGTGGAGGTCCACCTGGGGAAGCTCATGGGTTACCATGTGTGGGAACCACTGTCATGAGGGTATAGCAGACGGAACAGCACACGGTGGGGGTGTTACTGCGTCTGATAGCACCAGGTCCGGTTAGAACTATCTTTGATAGGTCCTATGGTATCCCGGCCTAAGGGGGAAAGCTGCTCTGCCCAGCCAACCCCAAGGGGGTGCTTGCTTAGTGATGGATGGAATGCCTATTCTTAACCAGTGTTTGGGTAAGAAGGAAGACTGGTGAGGTACCAATTTTCTTAGCCATGTGTTTGGGTACGTCTCCGGGCCTGGGTCTCAGGATAACGTGAGAGTTACCAGGGCCGAATTCAAGGCAATCCGGGGACACAGAGAATGCTTGGAGGTCCCCTACCCTCTTGAAGGAAGCGAGCGTCAACGGGGGGGGGGCGTCTTACTCGGGTGAGGAAGCTCGGAGCCTCCGAAGGGCTCTTGGACCCACGTTAGGGTCCCAAGAGGGTATGGAGCAGAGGTGAGGTGGATTCTGCCCTCTCGCGGCCGTTAGGAACCTGGTGACCAGGTCGTGTTGCCCTAGAAACTTCCCATCAACTGATTCGTGATGAGTGGCAATAGCGACTACATACACTTCCAGTGTGGAGGGAGATGTTAGTCTCCAGTCTCGTGAGAAGGGGAACACAATCCTGATCAAGCACCTCAGTGGGTCTTTCTCGTTGAGAAAGACACCAGGACGAGAAGATGCACCGTCTAGAGGTGTGTAACCGCCTAGTAGATGGGCCCCTAGCCTCGGTGATGGTCTCAGCTGTATAGGGGGAGTAGCCATCTCAGGATCTTCTCGTCCTGTCTAGAGACCAGACATGGGTGTTCCAGAGGTCTGATCTGGGATGCCAGAACGTGTCCTTCCCCTGAGAGAGCAGGTCCTCTGTCAGGGGAATGGTTCAGAATGGAGTCGCTGTCCAGAGCAACAGCTCTGAAGCCAAGTGTGGTTAAACCAGTGCGGTGTAACCAATAACACTTGGTGCTCCTCTTCCCTGACCTTGCACAGTGTCTGTGCAAGGAGGCTCCTGGGGGGGGGGAAGGTGTGCTTCCGCCCATCCTGTGGTCAGCTGTGCGCCAGGGCATCCGTGCCGAGTGGGGGCCTCGGTCAGGGAGTACCAAAGCAGACAATGGGTGGTGTCATGGGAGGCAAAGAGGTCTATCTGTGCCTGTCCGAACAGCACCCAAATGAGCTGGACCGGGGGTGGAGTCGCCACTCTCCGCAAGGCGTATACTGACGAGGGAGCGCGTCGGCTGTCAGGTTCAGTCTGCCTGGGATGTTTGTGGCCCGCAGGGAGCGGATCACCTGCTAACTCCACAAGAGGCGTCGGGCAAGTTGTGTAAGCTGCCGTGAGCGTACGCCACCCTGGCGATGTACGCTGCGGCTGTCGTGCTGTCCCGGAGGACCAACACATGCTGTCCCTGCACTAGAGGCCGGAGCCTTCTCAGCGCAAGCAGCACAGCCCACAACTCTAGGCAATTGCATGCAAGCGCAGACGGGGACCCGTCCAGCGTCCCGCTACTGCGTGCCCGTTGCACACTGCACCCCACCCCTGCAGCGAGGCATCCGTCGTCACCACGACGTGCCTCGTAACCTGCCCGAGGGGAACCCCCGTCGGAGGAAGGTCATGGAAGACCAAGGGGTTAGGGTGCGTCTGCAGCAGGGCGTCATCACCATGCGCCTGCTGCCGGTGTGCCACGCTATCCTCGGAACTCGACTCTGTAGCCAGTGTTGAAGCGGTCTCATGTGCATCAATCCGAGGGGTATTATCCCCGCGGAGGACGCCATGTGTCCCAGGAGCCTCTGAAATTGTTTCAGGGGGACTGCCGACTGCCTGAAGTGTTCCAGGTAGTTCAACATTGACTGGGCGCGTGCTGGGGACAGCTGCACCGTCATGGTGACAGAGTTTAGTTCCATACCGAGGAAGAGGATGCTCTGCACTGGGGAGAGTTTGCTCTTTTCTCGGTTGACCTGAAATCCCAATCGATCTAAATGCCGGAGCACCAGGTCCCTCTGTGTACACAACAGATCCCACGAGTGTGCCAGGATAGTTTAGTACCTGCACACCTTTTTCCTGATGGGGAGAAAGGGGAGCTTCCACGATCTTTGTGAAGACGTGTGGAGACAGGGACAGACCGAAAGGGAGGACTCTGTACTGATATGCCCACCCCTCGAACGCGAACCGTGGGAACGGCCGGTGTCAAGGGGATCGAGACATGAAAGTAAGCGTCCTTCAGGTCGATTGCCACGAACCAATCCTGACACCTGATAGATGTCAGGATGCGCCTCTGCGTGAGCATCTGAACAGCAGCTTGTGAAGGTGCTTGTTCAGGGTACGCAGACCGATGGGGCGCAACCCGCAGTCTTTCTTGGGAATGATGAAGTGCGGGTCGTGACCCACTGAACATCTTGGTTTGAGGGACGAACTTGATGCCTGTTTTGCCAGAAGGGTGGTGATCTCTACCCAAAGTACGGAGGTGTCCCTGCCTCTGACAGAGGGAGAGAAGATGCCCTGAAACTTGGGAGTCTCTGGCGAACTGGATCGAGTAACCAAGACGGACCGCCCGCAAGGCCAGCGAGACAGTGTGGGCAGCTCTTGATCTCCCAGGGACTGTGACAGGGTGACAGGGTGACCAAGGGGATGGTTGGCTTTCTACCACCAAAGGCCCACTGTCATACATCGCAATCTGCAGTTTTAATTCTTTTCACTGGCTGCAGCTGCGTCTGCGTGCTTGCGCTTGGTGCTGCTGAGTCACGTGATAGCGGACTACAAAACACAGCAGTGCAGGGTGGAGCAACGTGTGCAAAACTAGGTGTATGGGAAATAAATAGTTCTTTATTATACAATTATTAGCCAAATTTGTAAATAAATAAAATCTGTAGTAAAAACACATTAGTGTCTATGTTTTAATGTTAGGATCGATCCTTTTCGATACAGCCTCAGCATCAGAAGTATCGATATTTCAGGATCGATCCTCCCACCCCTACTGCTCGCCTATCTTCAACATACACCGCTTTAAAAATGCACCTTCTGAAAAACACTTTGAAGCTTGGGCGAATTCTTCAGCCACAATGAAGCTGGCTTTCACGGCTGCCTCATTTTGTGCAGAAGCATTTGCAAACAAATTCTTCTGAAAATGCAAGTTTTTTTTCAACTCTTGTACCTTTTGTTGCTTTTCTTGGTGACTAAGGTTAGCATACTTTGATCCATGTTTGGTTTCGAAGTGCAAATTGTATTCTTTAAGCACAGCCACTGCCTCCTGGCAATGAAGACATACCGGCTTGTTTCCATTAAGCACAAACATGTATTCACTTGTCTTGTTTATTCTTGGTCCTGGGGCGGAGCCATGACATCAACTCTCAACTCAACTTTATTTATATAGCGCTTTTTACAATTTTCATTGTTACAAAGCAGCTGTACATGAGACACATTGAATACAAGAAAAACAACTAAAGGCATATACCTGTGAAAACAACAAAAGACAGACATACAAATGCTCCAAACACACAATATGCATACATACTTACACACATTGACATAGACGCACACACGCACAGTGAAAGCACACATTTGAGATAAAGGAGAGAGAACCACAGGTCAAATATTTAACGGATTATAAAGTCTTTTATGCAATATTAATTATGTCTAACTTCTAAATTCTAAAGCAGCCCCCCCGGCCAGGCAAATAGTGCAAAATAATATGCAAACGGTGGCGAGGAACCCAAAACTCCAATCGAGAAAAAAACCCTCAGGAGAACCCAGGCCCAACCAGGGGATTCCAGTTCCCCTCTGGCAAAAGCTGCTGCCTCTGCACAAGCTCAACAGTGCTTGCACAACAAGGCTAAATGACAAAAAAAATATAAACTTACTAATAAGGTAAATTTAGATTTAAGATTATCATTAACAATCTAATAGCATTTGAAGTGTTGTAGAAAAATCATGTCAAGTCACCGCTTCCCATTCTCAGCTCTGCCATCAGGTCTGGGCATGAACTGCCTCCTGCGGTAACCTTGTAACAAAGAGACAAGACCGGCTGAGAGTAGAGTACTGTTCTGCACTCTTTGATGCAACAAGTACATCATTTGTTGTTGGATGTGTTCCTGGTTCCGGTTGATCTAAATAATGCAGCCTAAATCCTCTGAGGATTCATATTATGGAAGTGTAGTGTATGCAAGATTAAAAAGATGCGTCTTTAGTCTAGATTTAAACTGACAGAGTGTGTCTGCCTCCCGGACAGTGCAGGGAAGAATATTCCAAAGTTTAGGCGCTAGATAAGTAAAGGATCTACCACCTGCACTTGATTTTGAAATTCTAGGTATTACCAACTGACAGGACGCCTGAGAGCGTAATGCACGTGGAGGATTGTAATACAATAGAAGGTTGACAGAACCGGGGTTATATGCTCATACTTTTTTGTACGTGTAAGAACTCGAGCTGCCGCGTTTTGAACCAGTTGCAGTTTTTGTAAAAGGCCTGCAGGGTAACCACCTAAAAGTGCATTACAGTAATCTAGTCTTGATATCATGAATGCATGAATTAATTTCTCTGCATCTGACAGTGACAGCATATGACTTAGTTTAGATATATTCTTTAAATGGAAAAATGCAAGTGTTTACAGGTGTTGGCGCCATGGCTCTCAAATAACAGATTACTATCGAATACAACGGCAAGATTCTTAGCTGAAGACAAGGATTTTATGGAGCATCCGTCAATAGTTAAGCAGTATTCTTGGTTGTTCAGTATGGCGGTTTTTGGTCCAGTAAGTAACACTTCTGTTTTGTCCGAGTTCAGTAGTAAAAAATTGTTACTCATCCAGTTTTTTAAGTCAACTATGCATTCCTTTATTCGATGGAACTGCTGGGTTTCATGAGGCTTCGAGGAAATATAATGTTGAGTATCATCAGCATAACAGTGAAAGCGAATTCCGTGTCGTTTTATTATATCTCCTAGAGGTAGCATATATAATGCGAATAGCAGAGGCCCTAAGACTGAGCCCTGTGGTCCATCGTACTGGACGTGCGATTTGCGGGACACATCATTGTTTTTGCTACAAATTGAAAACGGTCAGATAAATAAGACTTAAACCATTTCAATGCTATTCCATTAATGCCGACGTACTTTTCGAGTCTGTGTAGGAGTATGCTGTGGTCAATGGTGTCAAATGCAGCACTAAGGTCTAGCAGCACCAATAACGAAATACAGCCATGGTCAGACGCTAAAAGCAGATCATTTTGTAACTCTGATCAAAGCAGTCATAATGACATAGTCTAAGGTTCCTCGTGGAGAGAGAGAGGTTGGTCTTTAGAAATCCTCTCACTCTCTCTCCGTGTCTCGTCGGTTTTTCCCGCCCTTTTGTCTCATTAGCTTTCCCATCAGTGTTTCATCACCCACACCTGCCCCTTGTTAATTATCCTGTGTTTTTACCCTTTAAAACATCCTCATGTTCATTGTTTTGTAAGCTTGCATTGCACATGGTTCCTGATCTGTGAGTTGATCCGTATCTTGTCACTGTTCCTTGTAAATGAAACCTGGTAAAGCATGTTTCCTGTAGAGTTCTTAAAAAAATTCTGGGGAGTGCTGGGCGATGATTTCTTGGCTGTTCTCAAGGAGAGTCTGGTTGAGTGTTCACTCCCTCTAAGTTGCAGGAGAGCTTTGGTGACCTTGTTACATAAAAAAAACTGGCGTCCTTTAAGTTTACTTTGCTCTGATCTAAAAGTCTTCTCGAAAGTCTTGTCCAACAGACTTAAAGATGTGATGGGGCAGATTATTCATTTTGATCGGACCTATTGTGTGCCTGGCAGGGGTATTACAGATAACATCTCCCTCGTTCGAGATATCTTTGTTTCTACCTATAGTGATTTGGAATCTGGTCTTGTCTCTATTGATCAGGCTAAAGCATTGTACCGGTCTTGCATCTCTCACGGTGGAGCTTGGAAGCATAAAAGTAGGAGCGACAGGAGTGTACAACGAGAGAGGACCAGGCCGGGACATTATATTATGTTCTATTATGTTTGTACTTTCGTTTTGTTGTTTGTTTATTTTATTAAAAGTTTGGTTGAACGTTCGCCGGTTCCCACCTCCTTCCTTCCCTACTTTGAACAGTATTACATTGGTGCCGAAACTTGAGAGGAAGGAGGGACATGCTGCCAGAGTGACCTCTCTATTGAGGGGGATTGCGGATCTGAGGAGTTCGGGCAGTGCGGACAAGGAAAGTCTGTGAGGGGCTGCCCGAGCCGGTGGTGTTTGAGAAAGGATGCATCGGTTGGGACGGAGAGCTCACTGCCGTGCTCCTGGGCCGAGAAGGGTTGGCGGCCATCCAGGAGGGAGCGTAGGAGTCGTCACTGTTGCCCGTGGGCCGGAGCCTGCTGCCGTCTGCCGTGAAGGGGAGGAGCAGGAAACGGGGGAGGAGCTGTCGTCTGCCCTCAGCCAGAGGAGCGATCGCCGGCCACCAGGGGGCGGAGGAGGATAGTGGCGTCCACCGACCATCCAGTAACAATGCATGGCACCACAAGGAAAACCTTTCGGCTGGCTGTGGACCGAGCGGCAGTGTGTCTGGGAACCAGACCAAGGTTTTTTTTTCTGATTGGCAAGCACCTCCTTCAATTCCTGGAGACTGATAGGTTCAAAAGCCTTTAAAACGGCGGAAGCCGATGACATGATCGGGGACAGAGAAGGGAAAATGACAATCACACCATTTGAGGAATAAATACTTTTTATATGGTAGATCTGAAAAGTATTGTGTTTTTAATGTTTTAATTATAATAATAATAACTACAACAACAACAATATGAAAGAATAATATAAAAAACAATACTAATGACATTGCTTTTTTACTACTACAACTATTAATAATAATAATAATATACATCACTAATAATAGCCCTACTTGAAACGGTTCCTACGATAATTAGCTTAAATAGCTACTCACTACTAATAATCATACGCCGATTACTAATGTTGCTATAGGGCTAATAAGTAAAGAATGCATTGACGATGGCATCTCGGGCAGCATATCCAGCCTGCTGGAAATCTTCAGGGATAGGTTGCACTTCAGGACCCTGTTCTTCCTCGTGCTCATTCTCCTCTTCGATGGCAGAATACATCTTCGATATGTTGGAGAGCACAACACAGGGTACAATTATTTTGCAACCCCTTTGAGGCTCAACACGCAGCTCGCTGTGCAGGCAGTGAAACCTGCGTTTCAGCTGTCTATTATCAACCTTGTGTGGGTCAAGGCATTGTTGTATCTTTCCTACAGGGGAAAATCCATGATCGGCATCAGTACCAACAACGGTATAAGATAAATAACAGGAAAGTAAATTAGTGGTCGACAAGGTGCAATTCTGTTATAAAAAAAATCATACTTTAAGTTTTTTTTACTATTGGATTAAAACGTTTGCACACCTTACATACGCATGCAAATCTTTAAGAGACCAAAGGTACATTCGTAAAACAGACATAAGAATTGGTTATTGACATGCCTGTGCAGCATTAAGTGGATTCATGAAGGGTCTCATGAGCCAATGGCGGCAGGGGTAACCACTGTCCCTGAGTAGGACACCAGTGTGCATTCCAGCTTCAAAATCTCTCCTAATCTTGCTCTCTGCTAAAATCCTAGAGTCGTGTCCATTCCCGGGCCACGATGCAATGACATTTGTAATTATACACAGATGGTCACAAAACAACTGCACATTTATTGAATGGTAGATTTTTCTGTTGACGTACTGATCTTTGTATGTCCGTGGCGCCTGTATTATGATGTGTGTTCCGTCAATTACACCACTTATTCGAGGAAGAAACCTGCTTTCCGAAAAAAACTTGTTTGAGTGATCTCTTGTTCACGTCGAGATGGAAACTTGACAGTTTGGTTTAAATGACTGCAAAGAGCCCCTGCAACCCGGTGAACCACTCTACTGACAGAAGACTCCCACGACTGACTGAAAGCTCCCAGTTTAAAAAAAAACACAGCGCTATTAACAGTTGTAACACCGGAGGAAGTGAGTTGTTACGCTGCTTAACATGGTCAAGGTCACCCTCAATTTTGAAAACTATTTCAAGTATCCCGTGACGATTAAATCAATAATCCTCCAACATTTTTCATCACTAAGACGATCCAAATAGTTTTCCCTGTCGCGAAATAGGGGCTTTATGCAACACTTAACGTTTTTTAAGGGATTACTTAAGTGAAACGTAAAAACCTCTTAAGTATTATTTAGGATTATTTTCTACAACACCCATAAATTTAAGAGAACTTTACACTTAAGGTGCTTTTGCTCTTGTCAGGCAGCAAATAGAACTTACAGCCCATGCGACAGAAGTAACTTCTGTGGTTGGAGGGTCAGGATGTCCAAGATATGACATTTATGGAGACTTTGTGAACTACATTTTTAAAGCACTACATAGCAAAGCTTTTGTGTGTTTCATGTCTCACTGTCTGTAGACATGAGAGAATTTGGATTTTCTACAAAAACACACAGCACCCCTAAGTGACCAAGAATGGTATCCACTTCCACTGTTATGCATACAACACCCAACCCAGCGGGTCATTTCCTCCACCTTTTCTGTCCAGTTGTCTAGCTGAAATTAAAGATTGGCATTCATATAATTTCCTGGAATTTAATGGTGACAAAACGGAGGTCTTTCTCGTTGGTACGAAATCTGTTCTGTCTAAACCGAAGGATTTTTCCTTGCACATTGACAATAATTTTAATAATAATACAAACTAGACAAGGCACAGAGAGTTATCGTGACATAGCCACCCATCTAAGGAGCGGATTCTAGACACTCCACAAAAAAAACACTAGTGATCTCATTCTTTTCCACTGGCCAATTACATCAATTGTGGATATCAAGTAGGGCTGGGCGGAATGAGTCAAGTTTCTCTGATAAACAAACAAAAGGGCTTAATATATTTAAATAACTATTTAACACTTTTAGAATTGAAATTAGAAATATAATTTTTATTAAGAATTTAATAAAGGTAGTGAATAAAAGACACTCAACTTTTAGATCAGCCATATTTTACAGACTTATTATGATTATAACCTTCCCTCACGGAAAATTTTCTTAAAATAAATAAATGATACTTCAATTACAGAAATAACCCTTGCAAAAAATGATGTTTTATAAAAAAAGTTCGGGAGGAATAATCAAGCCTGGCTGGTTCGCAATCAGTAATCAAAGCTTTCCTGTAGCTCAGTGGTAAGAGCATTGCGTTAACAATTTAAGGTTTAGGGTTCGATCCCAGGGGATTGCAGATACCTATGTAAAATGTATAGGATAAAGCAATGCAAGTCGCTTTGGATAAAAGCGTCTGCCAAAGGCCAAAGGACCTGTAAATGTAAATCACGGCTTCCACCCTACCGGCTTAAGTGAGCCAGCTCAAAAATAAGCAAGACGTCTTACCTGCGACATCTCTACGGTCTTCAACATGTCAGAGACCCAGGAATCTGTTGTTAACGACAGCCCAAACCAAAAAGATACTCTGGCGCCTTCGAGTGCTCGTCAGCATTCCAGCCTCAGCCCGGAGGCAATAATCCAAAATCCGGAGGCTCAAAACAAGGCAACCGGCATAGCTGACCAAACGGAGCCGCTCTTCCGCACCAAGCCAGGTCAGGCTCCCTTCCTCCTCACCAGTGTCATCAAACGCTTCGGCACATTTGATAACCCCAGCCATCGGGAAGTGGACACTCGCAGGACTGCGACTAGCTCTGTCCAATCGGGATGTGAACCTCAGCCGCCGGTTGAGCAAAGCCGAGCTGTATGACATCCACGTCGCACTGCAGTCAGAAGACCCACCAGCCAGATCTTCCCCACAACAGGAAGACGCGAATGAGCCTGTTCAGGTTTTCAGACCTCCTTCAGCCTGAGCAGGGCCTTCCGCTGCATCAGCAGGGCAAGACAGGACACCCGCTAATGATGTGAATTTTCTTTGCGTGTTCTGAAGAATTATTGTTGAGTCACGAGTTTTGATACAAAAACCACTTTATTAATGGAGTAGGATTGCAATGTCACTCCCTCCTCCGTTTTTGGAGAAGCCCTTATATAGTGTGCTCAACACACACACATTCACACACACACATCCTCTGAGCCCCCCAATATAATGTAAAACAGATGTGTTTCCCTCCCCCAGCTTACCTAGGGTCCTTTGTGTCAGCTAGCATTCGACACCTCAGATAAGAAACTCTTAAAATGATTTTATAATGGTAAACAAATGTAGACATTATTCTTCTATATTTTAGCCAAAAATATCTTCTACACTAACTACTTCTCAGCCCGTTGCTTCCCAGGAAACCTCCGCAGGCGGTTCCAGATGGCTTTCAATTATTCCCCCTTACATCAGCAAGCTCTTGGCCAGCGGCGGCAATGTCGACTACTAATGTGAGGCTGCCGAAATCCTCTCGCTCCGCCTCAGGCCCACCCCCAATTTTCATTGGCCTCAGCGGCTACCATGCCGGTAACCATCAATGCCCCGGTCCTGGAACCACCCCAGTGTCCCGTTACATCAGGACGCAGATTCTAGCAGATGTTGATTTATTTTCACCTTTTATCGCCACTTTCTCCTCCGCCAGCGGATCGCCAGATCACATACGCCAACCTCGCATTCACATTCAAAAACACTTCCCATACTCACTCCCGCACGTTGTCCTTCCCAGAATTGACAGTGACCTTTTCTCGTTTTTCAGATGTCATTTTCATGGTGGTCCATCACAGGAGGCGCGAGCTCGACAATTATCTTGCCGTAGTCACGGAGCTCGCACTCTCTTATGAGGAGGCCCATTTCTACACATACTATAAATTATTTTCTGCGAAATGTGCAATTAGGGTAGCTCAGTGGCACCAGTGCCCTTATTGGGGAGGTCCGAACCCCTCTTCGTAGACGACTCAAACCTACCTGTCACACGCATCTGGTTCCAAAAACATCTAAAGTCAGTTTTGCTGCACTCTTCCATCCCATCAGATAATTTCCCTAGTCATTTCATCTGCATTGGCGTAGCAACTACAGCTGCATAAAGGGCCTTTCACAACCTCCGATTCAAGCACTTGGACGCTGGACACAATCCGAAGCATTAAAGACTTACATCAGGTCTGATCGTGCCCTCATCAGAGAAGCCCACAGGACCCTCATCACCCGAATACCATCTAAGAATCCCCAGCCACCCTCTGTTTCCTCCAGAGCCTGTGCTTCCTCCCATCGATCTGCCGCAGCAGATGCAATTTCATCAGAAGCCAGCGTATCGGCTGCGACCGCCCCCACAGGGGCCCGTGCTTCCAACTCATGCTCTTCCACAGCAGGCACAAATTTCCCCAGAAGCCAGTATCACTGCGGCGACCATCCCCGCAGGGGCCCATGCTTTTTCCCATGTTCTGCCACAGCAGTCACAACCTTCCTCTGTCCTTCCCAATTCCCCCCCCCCACAGGGAGCTGTGCAGAACCCTCTACTGTAGGGCTGCACGATAAGGGCCAAAATGACAATCACGATTATTTTGATCAATATTGAGATCACGATTAATTAGCACGATTATTTGTTGATTTTAACCAAAACAATTTTTTATTGTCACACAAGCTAATTACATTTACTGCCTTCACATCCATATTGTGCAACATTCCTGCTAATGTACAGATATGTGCATCAAAATAAAATAGGTCCTCTTATTCACCAAAATTCAGTGAATCTCCTTAAAGAATAAATTAAAATAAATTAAAACAATAAAGAAAATGTAGCAAAACTTCAACAGGGCACTATTTTACATTTTACAATGTGTAAATATATTTTAGGAAGCAAAATATAAACTTAAGTTGTACCTGCATAATGGATGTGAATAAAAATAAAATATACAATCAATAAGAAACAAATATTCCATAACAGAATGTAACCAAATAAGAACATTTCAAGGCAGAAGAACAATGCCGAAAACAGTACTGTAGTTTACAGGTTTTTGGAAAGAAACACTAGCCTGTCAACATTTTCTGGCTTGAGGGATGAGCGAAGGCAGGTCACCACATTCCCCCCTGTGCTGAACACCCTCTCAGAGGGAGAATTTGTAGCCGGGATGCACAAGTATTTCTTTGCCAGTTTTGAGAGACGTGGGAAGAGTCTCTGATGTTCCCTCCACCAGTCTAGCGGGTCCTCCTCACTGTCTAGGTTACCTGATTGTAGGTACGACTGTAGCTCAGAAGATATAGCTTGTTGTTCTTGGAGAGGACTGAGTCTTTGTGTGGCTGCCGCTGCTCCCTCAGCAGTCTTGAAGAAACTCCCCAAGGTCTTTTTCTTTTTTGTAGTGGGTGCATCCTCAGCAGTCTCACCATGGGGATCAGTTGTTGGGCCCATCTCCTTGAAGAGTAAATAAGATATGATTAATAAATAGCCCTAATAATCTAAACATATTCAACACTCATTTCCAGACATTACATTAAGCCACTGGATTTCATATCATTTTAATCCACTTAAAAGCATTAATTTATCATATATTCTGCAATTATATACATGTATTTACAGCCATGGCTGCAGGTGCAGTCCTCGCCATTTCAGAAGTCAGTCTGGCATGAATTGGTGCAACATTGTCCTCACTGACGTAGCTGAGCTTGAACCGTGGATCTAGCGCAGAAGCCATATCAAGCAGTTCTTGTGTCAGAGGGTCATTGTATTTTTCATCCAGATAGCTCAGGATTTTTGTCTTGATGGTGCAGGTTAGGTCTGTCTCATCATCGTTCACTTTCAAGATGGAGGATCTGAAAAGGTGGAGGACTGGCTTCACAAAGGAAACACTGACATACGTCTCACTGGAAAGCGCATCAGTAAATTCCAATAGAGGGCTGAGGGATTTGTTTATGGCCTCAAGGACATCTGTGTCCTGCCAAGTAGGGATGAGGTGTCTGGCTTTTCTGTCATCGGACAAGACCTGAGAAATCGCCCTCTGCTGCTCCAGGACTCGTGCAATCATTGCTTGCCTTGATCCCCACCTTGTGGGACACTCAGTCTTCAGTGTATGCTCTGGAAGCTTCAGTTCTCTTTGTGCCTCCGTCAGCTGCTTTTTACGTCGCCAGCTGTAAGAGAAACTGCTTACCAGCTTTTTGCAGAGACCCACTGCTCGATCAATCCGAGGATCTCTCATTGCATTCTCTAAAAAAGAACATGAACAAGTCAAATCATATGTAAAATTAAACCACAGATTTGATAAACAACCCGAATCATATTGTTCAAGATTAAAGTTAGTTAAATCTTATGTCAGACAACATGAGTAAAACTGTTTGGTTTTGGTTTCTTAACACTAGCAGAAATAACAGTTGTTGTTATATTAAGCTACTATTGTTATTATCAGTAACATATTCACACACATTAGCAAAATAAGTACTGATCAACTCCAATTAATAATCACAAATAGCATATTATTTCAATTAATTATATATATATTTAATTAATATACAATTATTGTAATATTTTTCTTTAATATATATATATTTTACTTAATATACAATTCTTTAAAAAAAAATTTAATATAACTTTTACTCACCTATTGCTAGATGGAGTCTGTGGCCAAAGCACTGAAGCCTAGTCCAGTTATTTAGATAAGTTGCCTTCACCACATTAGCTCCGTTGTCTGTTGTAATGCAAACAAGCCGATCCTCCTGCAAGCTCCAAGAGGCCATCGCCTCCCTCAGGCCCTGGGCAATTGACTCTCCCATGTGATCTTGCGGGAAAAAAGATGTTTGCAAGCATCGACTCTGCATTGCAAAATCCTCATCGATGTAATGAATGGTCAAACTCATGTACGGATCCATTGTCCTGCTTGACCACAGATCCGTTGTAGTTGCAAAGTACTTTATATTGGCAAGTTCACGCTCTATTTCCCCTCTGCGTTTTCTGTACATCGCAGGTAGTGCCACCTTTGAAAAATAATTACGCGAGGGGATCACGTATCGTTTATCCAGAGTGTTGACCAAGAATTTGAAGCCTTCGTTTGTCACCGTGTTTATTGAGCACATGTCTTTAGCCAAATGAAATGCGACTGCATTCGTTATTTCACTGTGTCTTTGGGAGGTGGATGGTTATGGTGATGCGCTAAAGAGGCTCACTTCGATGGATGTCTGAGTTGATGTTGTGGGATGATTAGTCTTTGCAACGCATTTCTTGGCCCTCATACATTCATCGTATTGAACTTTATGGTGTTTTTTTAAGTGGTTAAAGAGGTTCGTTGTGTTGCTTTGTGGTGCCAAAACAACTTTATGGCACTCTTTGCATATGACCTGTTCTTGTTTTGTGTCACTTGCCTGAAACCCAAAATGTTTCCACACAATGGATGACGATCCGATTCTCGGGACAAGCCCCTCGGCCGCTCCTTCTGCTACGTTAGACATTTTTTCTTTGTTAAGATAGATTATAGCCTGCTATCTGTTGTGGTATTTTCCTCACGCTACTCTGTCTTCTGTCTACATCTGGAAACTGACTGAGCTGCTGCGCGCTGCAGGGAACAACTCTGATTGGTGCATGGACGCACGTGATCAGACAGCGGCTTTACAGCGCGCTAGACTGGCTTTAAAAAAAAAAAAAAACTTTAATACAAAGCGTAAATGAATGACGCATTTTAAATATCGCTCGATCACGCGAATTTGATCATGGGAAGCCAAAATCGTGATCGTGATTAAAATTCGATTAATTGTGCAGCCCTACTCTACTGCAGAAGATTCAAGTTCCCATTTCCGACTCCGCTATATCAACACATCAGGCCGGCTCCCCACTATCCATGACACAGCAAGTACTTTCAGCAGGACCTTCGCATCATCAAGAATGTCATCCGGAATGTCATCCACTCCCCGGAAAGCACGCCACACATGCATGCCTTTCATACTTCTGCTTATCTTTATTATCTGCATAGGGGAACTCGTGAAATTATGTTTTATAAACAAAGTTTGGGAGGAGCCTGAGCATATAATCAAGCCCAGCTGGTTCGCAATAAGTAATCATGGCTTCCCCTCTACCGGCTTAAGCGCCAGCTCATAAAGAAGCAAGACTTCTTACCTGCGACATCTCTACAGTCTTCAACACCCCTCCACCTCCCCGTGGTCCACCACTGAATCTGGGGGTTTGCTCTGGGTGCGGGTCGTTTCTGAGCTAGGGACACTCACCACGCAAAGCACGCATACCTTTCATACTTTTGCATAGGTGAACTTATTTTGCCGACAAGTATAAGAAATGTAAACTGTAAACTCTTGAGGAACTTGAAATGTTCTCTAAAATGCTAATAAAAAACACTTTCAAGAAAATATCAATATCTCAAATAAAACAATTACAAATTGTGTGAAAAGAAAACAAGCTGGGGCCCATTTCAGAAAGGAGGTTTAGTGAAAACTAGAGAGAGGTCACTTATAATCAGACTCACTAACCATGGTAACTTACTCTGTGAACTTAACCTGGTCGGGAGCAGGTTTTCTTTGGTAAACCCAGAGTTTCTTTCCATCTCAACCACCCCCAGTGACGAATATGTCAAATGTGCTTTTATAGAGGATCCTGTATGTGAAGAGCCTGCATTAATTCATATGGATGTACTTCGATTTCAGGAGAGGAATTTAGGACCAGAGTGGAATTTCCCTGTACATATTTTAAAACTGTACTTTTTTTTACAGTGAATTGTTCCCTCACAGCGAAGCACCAAATCGCTTGCAAAACCTTCACTCAATAAGCACGCTGTTTTTGGAAACACTTCAGCACGTTCGAAGTCTTTATCTGATTGGTTGAATTTCACAGGATTTCTTTAACGGTTCGCCTGGAAACAACATGAAGCCGTACGATCTAAGAACTAAGCTGTCGTGTTAACAAATGCTATAAGAATTCATCATGTTCAAATTAACGGTTCATTCTTAAAACTATGCGAGGTTCTAGCTATAAACCTATAATCATTGTTGTTTATGTTCAATTTTGACATGTTTGTGAATGTACATTGGTCTGTTATTGTGGGGACACTTCCACGCCTCTAAACATGAAGCGAAACAAAACGAAACGTGATTGGTTGCTTTACATGTCAGTCATATGGCCTTGAGCAGTGATGGGGATTGAGAACATAATAATTTTTGTTGTTTCATTTATTTATCCATTTACTGATTAATTTATTTGCAAACAACAATGGAGTGTATAAGAGGCTCAGAGTTGTGTTCCAGAAGCACAGGAAGTCCCAATCGTAACTTATCCAATGGGGCCCTAATAGGTAAATAATGGACAAAGTGTACATTCATAACTTATAAGACGGTTCCTCATAGGTAGATAACGGACAGTACATGTGTAACCTATTTGACGTGGCTGACATAGGTAGGTAATGGACAGAGCCTATTAGGGGTCATTATTTAACCTTGTCTAGGACTTATTCACCCTAAACCAACAGTGTAAAGAGGAACAATCCTTCAAAATGATGTGCATTAAAGTTCACAGTTGTGCTCCATAAGCATAAAAATGGTGTGTACATGAGACACCTACGGGGGCACCGTCAAATAAGTTACTACTGGGACATGTGCCGTTCAGACATGGAAGTCAAATCCTACTCAGCGGACCTCCGCCGAGCCCGTGGCCGAGAGGGTGCACCAAACCCGGCCTGAATCGGCCGGCTGCAGCTGATTTTTCTGGAGCTCCAGGGATTTTTTCTCCCTCCACACCATTCTGGCAACCTTATGGCCATTCAGACATGGAAGTCCGACCCGCATCAGCGGACCTCCGCCTAGCCTGTGGCCTAGAGGGTGCACCAAACCCGGCCTAAATTGGCCGGCTGCAGCTGATTTTCAGGTGTTCCAGAGATTTTTTTCCTTTTTTGTGACAGTCATAACTTATTTGACAGTGGCCTCGTAGGTAAATAATGGACATAGCCTATTAAGAGTCATTAATTATGGGGTGGGGATGTACTTTATATTTCCATTTATAACTTTATGAATGTTTCCTGAGTTTTTATATCTTGATGTATTTGCCCTATATAATCCCTCCGTCTTGACTGTCCATACAAATGCTAAGCACAAAGGATAAAAGCCCATCAGTTGGCACAGTCAGGTCATTACCAGGTAGTGTCACAGTGTCTGGAGCTCCTCATTGAAAACCTCAAGAGGACAGTTGCACTGCAGCAGCTGAGAAGTTTGAGGTCCTCAAACCCACAAATTCCTGGATTTAGCCGAGGCCCTGGTGCCGGTCGCACAGCCTGTGGAAGCCCCAGATGAGGAGGATTTCTTCCAATTACTGGGTAGGTGCTCTTTAGACATACATTTATGATACAGAGATGTATCATACAAAGTCAATCTTAACACTGGCTGTTTGTTTTAACAGAGGAAATCCTTGACTTGCCTGACCAGAGGGAGCAACAGACTGATGCAAATGGCCCATCAGACGCAGAAGGTAGAGGCTGAATGGTTGGGCCATTAGTAATTAGTCTCTATTCATTCACTTGAATAGACATTAAGCAAACGTTTTTCTTTTCCAGGTGATGACTGGCACCAAGCTGCTGCGGATTATCAGGAATTTGTGGAGACTGGAGATCTCATCACTCTCTATTTGGAAGACCTGATCACTGCACTTTAACTTAATGTTATTTTAAGACATTTTTGTCATTTATTTTAATGACAAAATTTTTTTTTCAATGACCTTTCCGCTCTTATTTTATAGTGTACACATTTTTTTCACATACATTATAGTGTATATGTGTTCATTTTAAATTGTGTGCTTGTTTTTGTTTGCTGTGTTTGCACTTCTATATATTTTTGAAAAATGTGTGGATTTTCTTAGTTTTATAACTTGTTAAGTTGTTGTTTCACTTATGAAAATATGTATATTATTTGATTGTTTTATTTTAATGTCTCTCACATTTTAAAAATATGTACATTTGTTATGTACATAAAGTTTTATCGTTTTTGTTCAAATCATAATAAAATACGTATATCTTTAAAAGTTTTAGTCACAAGCCCTGTCAATCAAGCTATGTGTGGCATGTACATTCATAACATATTTAATGGGACCCTCATAGGTAGATAAAGGACTATTTATTTAACCTCGTCTATGACTTATTCACCCTAAACCAACAGTGTAAAGAGGAACAATCCTTCAAAATGATTTGCATTAAAGTTCACAGTTGTGCTCCATAAGCATAAACATGGTGTGTACATGACAACTACGGGGGCACCGTCAAATAAGTTTTGACTGGGACTTCCTCTGACCTATCAAAACACCGGAAGTGACAGTCATAACTTATTTGACAGTGGCCTCGTAGGCTTCCATTGGACAATACTTTAAATGGCTTATTTTAAGACTTTAAACAACTTTTGTATGACAAACCCACAGATATGCATTCTAGAAGCAACCCATAAAGATATATTACACAATTCCGGCTGTTAAAATGCATATTTTGCATACAAGTGGACTTTTGACAGAATTATGTCTCTGCCCAGCTTTTTATGCATAATTATGCTTTATTTTTCTGCAAAAGCCCATCGCCCTCGCAGTAGGGTAATTGCTCGGAAAAAAAAAATATTCCAAAATAATTAACGGCTCACATGGACCCCAAAACGGCCAATATAGTACATAACGTGGCCGTATACTAGGAAACGAATGAGGGGGCCGTGACTAGACGTAGAATTTGAATTGGGGTCGTTCAAACCTCCAGGTGCAGTTCTGGGGTCATTGTACGATAGCCACCTATGAGCACACCAGAATAGGTTGCGCGTGTCTGAGGCTCCTGTGCAGCCTGCTCAGGCCCCAAGAGCCAGAAACCTAACAAAGTTGAGTCACGTGGCCCTCGACGACTAGGGGGCTGGGTTGGGACGCAAAGTTAAATATTTTTCCTTATTTTTCATACATGCCACTTCCTCGCGTCAATCTCTTTGGGCTGTGGGCCTGAAAAATGTTCATTTTAAGACTTTTAACAACTTTCGTGTGACAATCTCACGGATATGCATTCTAGAAGCACCCCATAAAGATATATTACATCAAGATTTTATCTAAAATGAAGAAAGAACAAGCCCATATAGTGTATTTACAGGAAACACATCTGAATGATAAAGAGCATGAAAAACTGAGGAAAATGGGCTTCTCTGAGGTGTTTTTCTCTTCATATAAATCAGGACATCGAAGGGGAGTCGCTATCCTTATCTCAAAAAAACTAAATTTTGAAAAAATATCTGAAATGGGAGACAAGGAGGGCAGATATATCCTAGTAAAGGGTAAAATATATGAGAATCTAGTTACTTTATTAAATATATATGCGCCCCCAGGAAGTGAAATTAGCTTCTTCCAGAGAATTACTAGTATCATGACTACGGAAACAAAAGGTTTTCTTATTTGTGGCGGAGATCTAAATATACATTTAAAACCAAAATTAGACTCCTCTAGTGGAAACAACTATGACAAGAAGCCTCTACATAAGAAAGTTAATGCACTTTTTGAAGATGTTGGTCTAATTGATATATGGAGAGATTTCTTTCCTAACAGAAGAGACTATACTTATTACTCTGCCCCCCATTCTCTATATACCAGAATAGACTATTTTATAACATTTGGAAAAGATAAAGATAAGATACATTCTTGTGGAATCGGGACAATAGATATAAGTGACCATGCACCAATAGATTTATCCATTGACCTTGACCTACAACCAAAAAACAATACATGGAAATTAAACTCAAGTCTATTTAATGATCCTTCTTTTAAGGAACAAATTAAAAAAGAAATTAATCTCTATCTAGAATTTAATGACAATGGCGAGGTTTCACCTCCTATCCTATGGGATACTCTGAAGGCTGTCTTAAGAGGTAAAATCATCGCAATATCCTCATATAAGAAAAAAATGAGAAATAAAACAATAGATGAACTACAAAATAATTTAAGAGAACTAGAAAAAAGACACAAATTAAGTTTAGCGAATGATATACTAGAGGAAATAAAACAAATTAGGGACAAGATTAACAATTTAGCTATACAAGAAGTAAAGAAGAATCTAATGTTTCTAAAACAGAGATATTATGAAGGGGGATCTAATGCAATGAAAATATTGGCATGGAAACTGAGGAAGAAAACTGCAGAAAATACAATTCATAGAATTAGGGACCCAAGAACAAAAGTGATAAAAAATAAGCTAAAGGAAATTCAGGAATCTTTCGAAGTTTTCTATAAAAATCTATACTCAAGAGTTCCAGGGAGTAATGTAGATCAAATTGACACCTTCCTGAATTCATTAGAGCTACCCACTTTAAATAAAGAGCAAAATAGAAGGATGACCGCTGACATATCTGAAGATGAACTAAAGAATGCAATTAGTAGACTAAAACTAAATAAGTCACCTGGATCAGATGGTTACACGGCAGAGTGGTATAAGGAGTTTAAAAATGAATTAATTCCGGTTCTGCTCCCTACACTGAACTGGGCTCTGAAAAAAGCACGAATACCACCTAGCTGGAAGGAGGCGATAATATAAGCCATACCAAAAGAAGGCAAGGATAAATTAGAATGTGGATCCTTTCGACCAATATCAGTACTTAACGTGGACTATAGACTATACACCTCTATCATGGCCAAACGATTAGAAGAATTTTTACCTAAATTGATACATAACGATCAGACAGGTTTCATACGACAACGTCAGACACAAGATAATATACGCAGGACACTACACATCATGAATCATATACAAACAAATAATATGGAAGCAATAGTGATAAGCATAGATGCTGAAAAAGCATTTGACTCAGTTAATTGGACTTTTCTCTACAGAGTTTTACACAGATTTGGATTACATGACACAATTATAAAAACTATACAGTCTCTATATGATAAACCCACAGCTAAGATTAAAATCAATGGATACTTATCAAATAGTTTTACCCTAGAAAGGGGTTCAAGGCAGGGTTGTGCATGGTCACCATTACTTTTCGCACTATATTTGGAACCATTAGCTCAATACATCAGACAGAATGAGGATATCAGGGGACTTAACATTAAAGGAACAGAACACAAACTCGCCTGTTATGCAGATGATATTCTGATATATTTGGGGCAGCCAACATCTTCATTACCAAAATTGATGCAGTCACTTGAAACATATGGCCAATTATCAGGATATAAGATTAATGTTGGTAAAACACAGTTACTCTCGTATAACTATAGAGTACCAAAAGAAATTAAAAACAGATACCCCTTGGTATGGCAAACTGAATCTTTTAAGTATCTCGGCATCCATATGCCAAAGGATCCCGCAAAACTATCTGAATGTAATTATCTACCTATATGTAAAAAAATTAAGGAAGATATAGGAAGATGGAACTTAATTCCTTTCTTTAGTCTCAGTTCAAGGATTGAATCTATTAAAATGAATATTTTACCCAGATTATTATACCTATTCCAGACCCTACCAATAATGGTTAGCCGAAATCAATTTAATGAATGGGAAAAGATGCTGTCAAGATATATATGGCAGGGTAAAAGACCTAGGGTTCGCTTTAAAACATTACAGCTAGCTAAAGAAAAAGGTGGTTGGGGATTACCTTCTTTAAGAGATTATTATTTTGCAGCACAGATGAGAGCCGTGATATGTTGGTGCAACCCATCCTACGAAGCTCAATGGAAAAATATAGAGGAGAAAATATCCTCCATCCCTATACAGGCAACCCTTGCTGATATCAATTTACAAGGTCACATAAATGTTATTGATAACCCATGGGTAAAATGCACTCTTAATGTATGGAAAATTATTATATCAGAATATAAATTAAAGGAGGATATTGTGCCTCTTAAATGGTGTGCATATGACTCGGAGTTTACACCAAATAGACTAGATACTAGATTTAAGGACTGGACAGATAAAGGATTAACAGTTTTATGTAATATAATAAAAGGTGACACATTAACTAGTTTTGAAACACTCAAAGAGAAATACTCATTAGAAACACAAGACTTCTATCGATATCTACAGATGCGACATTTTATTAATATGAAGATGAAGAATGTAGCTGGGACAGGGAAAGCTATGATAGAATTGTTCAGAAAAGCATACAACTCAGATTTGTCTGGTAGAACTACTTCATGCATATATAAATGTCTGTTAAATCTTAAAACACACTCGACTTCCTATATTAAAACAAAATGGGAGAAGGAACACTGTCAGAAAAAAGGGTACGGTTGGGGTACATTTGTGAACACTTAGGGTACAAATGGTGAAGTTGTACCCTCAATGGGTCATAGTTACACCTAAGGGTACTAATATGTACCATTTAGTGTTAAAAAAGGTACAAATATGTTTCCAACTGTCCGAGGGTCCATGTTTGGACCATTTAATCCCCAAACAAAGGTACAATCTGACATGGAAAGTGTATGATTTAGTAAAAGCTTTTTAATTTCTGCATCCACAGTGATCAACAATTCATTGAACACATCATTGTCAATCACCCAAAAAAGATTAAACATAGTGCAAGATATTCATGTTCATGAGTTGGTGGTTATTTAGAAGAGATGCATAAAATAACCAAATATATTTAATAGTACACATATTTACTGACCGTCACTGGTTCTGAACAGTACACAAGCACATTACCTTTTATTGATTATGCAGCATCAAGGTGATAAGTTTTGAACATAAAGCAAATATAATAAAGTTATACTGTGTAACATAATAGCTCTTTAAACTTGTTAGATAAGTTTTAAGTTGAAATAAATACATATTTACTACTTTTTTTAACAAAAGCAATTGGTGGGGAACTTTTAATTTGACTCAAAGTACAAGCACATGCATTTGACCAGCCAATGGGATTGAAGCCCGCGCAGTGCACTTTATGGGCGCGAAGAAGTTGGGACTGTGCGTGTGCTCAAAAAAAATCGACCGTTATTCCATGATGGCGGTCTCACTCCAGACGCTATCGACGGAGGATCTTCTTGAGAAATTGAAAGAATCCGGAATAAATATCACCGAAGATGAAGCAAAGAAATTCAGAGGTATGTGATTAGTTTGAAGTATTGTGAAAATATGTTGGTTCCCTTTCGAATTATGTGCACTTGACATAACGTTAGGCCTACTGACGCGTGAGGGAAAACCTTTCTTCAAAAATACTGACCTGATATAACCAACGTATTGTCATTACGTTTTAATCGTAATGTTAATACTATTATTTGTATTTTTCCCAACAACGAAGTTCTAACTTTTAGCATAATTTATAACGTAGCCTAACTCTACCGCGAGACAGTGCTTGAGACGCCGTCACGTGTCAGCGGTGAAACGGCCATAGAAACTGTTCAAACCTATCGCGTTTTGTGGAAAAAGGTTTCCCAGAATTTTTATGAAAATCTATTGAAATAAGTCACCAGTCTTTTTTTGAGAGGTATTTTAAAAAGGTTTGCTTGTAATCATACACTCAAAAGAAGTAATGATACTCTCTGTACATATTAGGCCCAGTACTTAAAGTGTACAATTAGTACCTTTTAGATTTTGTACCTTAGGGTACAGCCCCAGTGACAGCTTTGTACCTTTTTCTGAGAGTGTATATGTACTGTTATTATAGTGTCTTTCTAAATTAAAGTTATTGAATTTCTATTTAAAGTTTACAATTATTTTTAAAAATACATTGATTTTATTGTTGCTGTTAAAACCTCAAGCTCACATTGATCATTCCTTTTTTTTTCAGAAAATGAGGTGGATGGGGAAACAATAGAGTGTGGCCTTACAGAGAACATGATCTCATATTTATTTCAAGGTTCTTTTAAAAAACAGTCCAAGTTCAACAGATTTTTACATGACATGAAGGAGGTTATAACACTAACACTGGAACCAGTGCCAGCAGAATCCCAGCCACAGACTTCGACTACAGAAATGCAAGTATTACATTGACTATTGTGTATTATATTTGGCCTATGTTTAGTGGTCGATTGATATAGATTGTTTATTTTATGCCTGATGCCGATATCTTAGAATGCAGAGTGGCCTATACAGGGCTCAACATTAATACTTGTCCCGGGACAAGTGTACTTTTTTAAAGGGGCAAGTGAAAGATCATTTTTACTTGCCTGACCGGAAAAAGTAGTCTGATTAAACCATCTATAACAAAACAAAAAAATATACTGTTTTGGTGATTCACAAGCTAATGACTCTAATACAATAAGTCATATAAGGCCTATAAAGTAGTGACGGTAAAGCCTTATTAGATATACTAAACAACACAAAGGCTTGATATTGTGCCAGAAATGTAATCTGTGAGATTTTAAAATATATTTGGGAGCATCAGTGCCATCGCAGATAATTGTCTCTACAAAATGTTCGCTGATTACTAATTGCTGTGACCTGCTGATACAGTGACTTGTCCACCGTTCTATCACTTCACCAATTAAACGTCATCTTTACGCTCTTTATTTAAAGCAGGCTTTAGGTTGATTAGTATTAGCTGTCAATTACTCCATTCACTGCGCTCTGATCCAACTAAATTGAAAGAGCTGAAAAGAGAATTTTTTTTGGAAGGTGAAAGTGAAATAATCCTGATATGTAATCCGTTTAAATGTCAATAACACAAAATAATTAGGGAATCAGTTATTACCACTAATTATCAGTATTACTACTAATGCAAGTTCTCAACTACTACCCCATCCTCACTGCAGAATTACAACAAGTGGTAGACTGCCTCCTGGATTCGCCATTCCACCCTTTCCTAGAGATCTTCAGGCCAAGCTTGATGACAAAGAACCATGCCAGAAGTCCTCTAAGGACAGACACAGAATCATTAGAGTTCTTCATGAAGCCATGATAGAACACACAATGTAAGTCAGAAACTTGTAAAGCAACAAATACTTTTATACATATCAATGAAATGCATTTGAAGTATTTATCTTACTTAAAAGTAGTACAAATAATACAGTTTCTAAGGGGCCAATTGCTTTTAATTTAATCTTTCAGGTATCCAACCAATGCAGAATATGTGCAGGTGGCAAAAGAACTTATTGTAAAATACCCTTTCCTAAAGGATCTTGAGGGGAATGGCTATGTAAGTTTAGGACTTTACTAGTGTGAGAGTTACATTAGGACATTTTTCCATCAATGATATGTTTTCCTGATTTGACAGCAGTTGGTGAATTCAGTTTGTTTGCGTTTAAAAAAGAAAAGACAAAAATTTCTCTGTTGTATTCCCTGATTCACTACCACTATTTTTTTCCCTCATATGTCAGCACACTTGGCACCAGTCCCTCAAACGCAAATTTAAATCTGAGCGTGCACCTCTCATCCATGAAGATGAGGTAAGAAAGAGAAAGGAGAAGTTTGGCCACACAAGAGTGAGACTCACTGAACAATCTCCAACAGCCTGTTGCAGATCTGAGTCAAGGGTAAGTATATTCCTGTAGTTCAACAGGTTTATTATTCAAGAGCCCAGTACAATTTTACTGTAGAGTACTTGAATTAGGGCTGCGCAATTATCAAATCATCAAATTTGTTGAGAACCAGAATCTAAAAGGATATTAACAAGGGATCTTTAACACTTCTTGAGTTACAGCCATACTAACTTTGGGGCTAAACAAGAGCCTTTTCCCCTTTTTAGAACTGTCACCGTTGGCATAAACTTCTACAAAGATTGCTGAAGTCATGATTTTACTAAAAGACAAATCTCTGTGTAAAAAAAATGATGCTGCTTTCTAAAGTCATTTTACCCCACTGTAATTTGGCTCCAAATATCAGGTGTAAATATCAGGACCCTCCTCTACAAAATAGTCAGTCAATATTCATTACATTTAATATTTTGGTTTTCATCACTATTTAAATGTAAGATACATGTAAAACATAAAAATGTAAGGTAAGGAAATTCAGAATATGTTTTTGAGGTTGAACTTTTATTATTAATAGTTTAACTATTATTATTCTGTACTTTTACATTTGATCCAATAGGAGATTGCTGTCGTTGGTGAGGATGCATCCTCTATTGAGGGTCACGTGAATGTCCTGCATATCCAGTACAGCAAGATGCGACCAGACACCTTGGTGGTTAAAGACCGAATGCAGCGAACTTTTGCATGGCGAAGAAGGGAGATAAGAGATGGGATGACTGTGGAGGATATACTTAAGAAATACCCTTTCTTAAAAACAACCTCAGGGGTCAGTGATATCACCGATTTTATATCATTTCTCAGCTTAAAATAAATGTTGATGTAAGCAAAATGTATGCTAAAATAATTTACAGTTATAACTCTCACATTGTAATTTTCTTAACCCTCAGGTGAACAAATATATGTGCATTCGATCTTAGATTTTTTTTTAAAATCATATTACTAAAGGGAAATGACAGAGGCAACATAGAATTTTAATATCTGATTTATTTTCATTTTTTTTTCATGTGAATGTTAACTTTGTATCTCCGCCTAATTTCAGTTGTGTGATGAAGTTGACCGAATGCATTTATCAACTGTCAGCTTAAGCCAGCGCTTCAAGGACGGCTTTACTAGTATTGTGCCAAAGGTGCTTCAGCTTGTTCAAAGAAATGCTCCATTAGCCAAAATCTACAAAGAAGCAAGAGAAGAGATGCTTGCAGAAGATCTACCAGGTATTGACATAAAACATAGCATTTTTGTGATAATCTATTTCTAAACTTTATAAACTGATAGTTTTGTTAATTATGTGTAAAGACATTTGTTGAGAACGTGTGCTTAGTTTCCATACAGTATATCCTTTAGAAACAGATCTAGCTTTGGATATGAGTACTTTTATTTCACAATTATGATATATATCATAATATAGATATTTTTGTAGGAAATAAATGTAATCAAAAAAAAGTCTATAAAAAATACTAGTGTAGAGTGAACCGTATTAAAATAAGAAAACAAAAAATTAAAAGTTATTGGAAAAAATGACAATAAAAAAGGATAAATTGAATGTAAAAAATTAAATAATAATAAATCAGTTGTGATTGGTGTGGATTATTAGGCTGCCGACACTTAGTTCACAAAAAATGTCATAAATTACTCGCATTACACTGAGCTAAGCTAATCAATATGAAGCAGTTCTGTCCAAATTTTCAAAAGTGCCTTAATAGCTTTATATATATGTGTATGTATGTATGACTATTTTGCACATTTGTCAGAAACACCAGAAAACAGTTAGTCAGTTAAATCTTAATTTTCTATGTGTGTTTTGCCCTTTCATGCACAAATTGTATCATTGGTAAAACATGTATTCACTTGAAACCAGCTTGTAAACAATTTCATGCATTTTTTGCATCATTTGTTGATATTTCCAGTTACTGAAAATTGCAGAAAATGAATTACAAGGAGTAAAGGAAAACACTTATGGAGGATATGAATGAATATGAAAACAGGCAGTTTATAATATTAAATTATTGAAGAGTAATTTATTTTTATATTTTTTTACAATAGATTCTGACTTTCGTGCAGCGCTGATTCTGCTGCCCCACATCTTTAAAGAGAAAGTTGAGAGCTTCATCACATTGGGAGAGGTATGGAACTACTTGTTAAACCATAATTTTGTAATACTCTGATACATATCCGGTTATACAGTTCTGATAGATTTTGCATTGTTTACTGATAGATGTTTAAAGGAGTCATATTATGCAATTTCTTGTTTTAATTTCTCTTAAGTGTGTTATGTAACTGTATGTAACTGTAACTGTTAAGATCTGCATAGTTACAAAGCTCAAAGTCTCAAACCCAAAGAGATATTCTTTGAAAAAAAAGCCCATCCTTCCTGAAAGACTTTGTTCAAACACGCCCCTACATCTCTACCTCAGTCTGTAAGTGGCAGAGTTTCATAACACCACCCAAATGTATAAATATTGAATATTCGGGCCAATCACATTGCACTGGATCGCTGGCCAATCAGAGCACACTGCGCTTTTCTGAACTATGAGCTTTGTAAAAATCGATGTGTTTCAGAAAGGTGTAAAATAATGACTTTTTTTACATAAAACCTTTAACGCTTCTTTTCTTCTCACAGTCTGATGCTGATACTCCATACCCAACCATACAATTGGTAGAAACTGACTGGAAAATGGCTTTCTCCAAAAGGCTTCAAGTCATTGTCAAAGTTGATGGTGTGGAGGTGTGCAGGGGAATAGGAGTTGAAGAAGGAACACTTGCAGCCTTCAGTGCTTACTATGTTTTCAACTTGGCCTATCCACCCTACATGAAGAATACACTGACCTTCCTGCAGCATGCCATAGCAAAAATTACTGAGGTGGGTGGCAAGCCCCTTCCAATAACTGTCACCCGAATAATTAATATCCTGTGCTGAAAATGCCACAACAATATCGATGCACAAGGTGTAGAAGAAAAACCTTCACCTTAATGAAACTCATTCAACATGTTGGTCTGGTTCACAACCATGAACCCAATTTCAGCATCACTTGTGGATTGAATAACTGCAAGTCATCTTTTACACTATATGAGTCTTTCAGGCGTCATGTCTATCGGAAACATAGGAAGCTTGTTCTACCTCACGATGATATGGATGCGACTGAATACATGGACAATGATTTTGAGGAAATGGACTGTCACAATGATCTGGAGCAAACCACTGAGCTACATGCTAGGATAGATGAAATCCATCCACTTAGTAGAAATGAGCTTTTGACAAACTTTAAAGAAAATCTCTTCAGCTTTATTCTTAAATGTAGAGAAAAAAATCACATTCCACAGACTGTCCTGCAGGAAATAGTGAATGACATAAATTTTTTATTTTGTTATTTTAAAGAGAATTACGACTCTTTTATTACGTACCATCTTCAAAAAAATGGTTTCAACATTTTAGAATGTCCTGAAATAAGAGAAATGGTACAGTCAAGAGATTTTTTTGAAGACGCTTCCAAAATTGTTAGCTCTCCTTACATGTTGAAAGACCATTGTAAATCTAAGCTTAGGCTGGTCGAACCGGTACATCATATTTTGAGATCACCTAGTGGACACAAAATAGGCACATATTCATATGTACCCATCACTGAGGTTTTAAGGAACTATTGCTCACATGAGGACATATTTGATGAAATTCAAGCAAACAACTATTTAGACAGAGATCCAGATTATTTAAGTGACTACTCGGATGGTACATATTTCAAGGAACATCCCTTCTTTAAAGCTAATCCGCATGCCTTACGTCTTCATTTTTATGAAGACGAATTTGAAGTTGTCAACCCCTTAGGTTCAAAGAAAACCAAGCACAAGCTCTGCGCTTTTTATTATACGGTAGGCAACGTTAAACATTGCTCAAAACTGAAGCACATTCATCTGGCTTTATTAGTACGACAAACTTTTGTAAAACGCTGTGGTTTAGCGAATGTCTTAAAACCGATGTTAGACGATCTTAAAAAACTTCAAAGTGAAGGGTTCATGGTAACTCTAGATGGGATTGAGCAGACTATTCATGCTGCACTAGCAACATTTTCAGCAGACAATCTTTCAGCACATTTGTTAGCTGGGTTTACAATGTCGTTTAACTCTGCTAGAATTTGTCGCTATTGCATGGCAACCCACAACGAAATAAAAGAGAAATTTAGAGAGAGTGATTTTGTTTTAAGAACCCCAGAGGTACACCAGTACCATCTAACGTGTATTGAAAACACTGAGGATAAAAGAATATATGGTGTAAACTATGCTTCACCATTTAATGAACTGAACTATTTTGATGTGACAAAGGCATTTCCGCCTGATATAATGCATGATTTATTAGAGGGAGTCATTCCTCTTATAATGAAGCTAGTTCTAAGCTGGGCTCACAAAGAAAAGCATATTACTATTCAAGAGTTAAACGATGAACTAAAGCAACTGTCCATTGGTCAAAATGACAAAAAAAACACACCTGTACAGTTGTCAGAGCGAACTTTGCACATATCTGGAATTGTTGGATCAGCTTCACAAAAGTGGTTTCTGTTTAGGATTTTGCCATTTTTAATGGCACACCGTATTCCTTCCAATAGCAAACATTGGAATGTTTATCTGTTATGCCGTGACATTGTTGACATTGTAATTGCCCCAAAGGTGAAAAGGGAAAACCTAGCAATGTTAGATACACTTGTTTGTGAGTTTTTGACACAGCTGAGTGATGTTTTTGGGGATGTTGTAACACCCAAGTGTCATTATTTGAGTCACTACTCAAGGCTAATATCCATGTATGGACCTTTGCGTTTACTTTGGTGCATGCGTTTCGAGGCAAAGCATCAGTATTTTAAAACTGTTGCAAGTAGCTGTAGAAATTTCATTAACATTGCCAAAACTTTAAGCGAAAGGCACCAGATGAAACAATGCTGGGAATTTTCCACTCCCAACATCCTTGATGAATTTGAGATGGTAGTAGGTAGGAGTATAGAGACTCTGTTGTCATCGCTACCATTAGACCTACAGAAAATTCTTACAAATGTACATGGAAGTGAAGATTTGTGCAAAGACATTCAGCGTGTTTCAGAAGTGACTGTTGACAGTGTGAAGTATGCTTTAAAAGATGTATTCATAGTTGACTACGTCCATGCAGAAGACATTCCTCTATTTTTCCAAATTAAGTACATTTTAAATGTCAATACTGTATGGTTTCTTTGTGGGAAGTTTTTAATACCAGTGTTGTATGATTCACACTTTCATGCTTACACAGTCAAAGTTGACTTTGAATGGAGTATTATGAAACCAGGACAAGAGAGAGACTTTCAGGCCCTTGACACATACTCTGCTGATGATAAATTGTTTGTGATCCTCAAGAATGTTTAAAAAGTTCAAATTAAATGTGTACTACTGTGTTTAGTGAAAGAAATGTTTAAGGGTATAAAAATTACAATTAATGAAAAGTGTACTGTTAGAAAAAAAGATTGCTTTGTGATTAATTGGTTTTGTATAAAGTATATAAAGTATAAAATGAGATCTAGTACTGTTTAAAAAAAAAAGAAATTCATTGTGATTCTTGATGTTAACATGTTTTATTGCTTGGTAAAAAAAAGGTTAATATGAAATGTATTGTACTGATTCTGAAAAAAACTTAATATAATATTAAGCTTGATATTCTTAATGTTTATAATTTTTTCTTAGAGTATAAAATGTTTAAGTAAAATTGCTCAATATATGCATCCTTTGACACTTTGTGAAATGCGCTTAAAATATTCATCCTGTAAAAAAATGTATATGTAATAAATTTGAATGTTCAATGAATGATAAAGAGCATTCTGACTTTTTTAATGTGCTGTATGGAGTACAAATTTGCCGCCATAAGGTACAAAACGGTCGTCACTGGTGCAGTACCCTTAAAAGAACACTTTTGAACCCTTAAAAGGTACACTTTTGTCACCAGAGGTACATCTTTGTCTTTGAAAGGTACATACTGCATGGGTACTGATATGTACCCATGTGAAAGGGTACAACGGGTGTACCCTTGAGGGTACTGCCCCAGTGACAAGGTGTTGTACCCCTGAAGGTACAAATTTTGCACATTTTTTCTGACAGTGAAGGAGGAATACGTATATCTGAGGAAGAGTGGACAATTATATGGAGGTGTCAATGGAAATGCTCCAGATCACAGAAATGGAGGGAGTTTGGCTGGAAAAATTTGATAAGATATTTTATCACACCCTCACAGAAATCATATCATGGTAGCAATGCTTCTTTATGCTGGAGAAACTGTGGAAACCAAAATGCAAACCACCACCATGTTTTCTGGGATTGCTCTGCTATTAAGGATTATTGGAGAGAAATACATAATGTTTTACAATATATTTTTAAATATGTAATACCATTTGATTGTAAAACGTTATATTTTGGATATATACCTCAAGAATGGTTAAAAAGAGACAAATATTTAATTAATATATTGCTGGTGGCTGTAAAAAAGAGCTTTACCAAGAAATGGTTGTCACACGAGAGCCCTACCCTAAACACATGGATGGAAATTACAATGGACATTTACAAATTGGAGAAGATAACAGCATCTTTAAATCATAAACTGGAACAATTTGCCTTGTGCTGGAAAAAATGGACCGAATATGCTACATCTCAAAGACCTGATTTTATTTTCTAGTTAAAATTTAGAACACCCAGAAGGACTACTCCCTACATGTACATAGTTCTTCCTTTATGTTGTTTGGTTTAAAAAAAAAAAAAAGGTTTTACATTCCTGATGAGTAGATGTACGGCAAACATGACTGTATGGTGTATGTATCGGCATATATTTGTATGTGTATGTATTTGATATGAAGATATTCAATATAATATCTGAGGTACATCTTACTGAAATGTATTGTTTGTTTGAGAAAAAGTAAATAAAAAAAATAAAAAAAGATATATTACACAATTCAGCCTGTTAAAATGCTCATTTTGCATACAAGTGGACTTTTGACAGAATTATGTCTCTGCCCAGGTTTTTAATCATAATTATGCTTTAATTTTGTTCAAAAGCTTTGGGCTTACCCCATACCCCTCGCAGTAGGGCAAGTGCTCGAAAAAAAACAAAGAATATTCCCAAAAAATTAACGTCTCACATGGGCCCCAAAACGGGCAATATAACACATAACGTGGCCGTACGCACTCCGTATGCTAGGAAACGAATGAGGGGGCCGTGACTAGACATCGAACCTCCAGGGTCAGTTCTGGGGTAATCGTACGATAGCCACATATGAGCACACCAGAATAGGTTGCGTGTGTCAAAGACTCCTGCACGGCCCACGCAGGCCCCAGGAGCCCACAACGTCACAGAAAGTTGCGCCACATGGCCCTCGTCGACATACCGAGGGGGCTAGGTCGGAACAAGAGGATGTTATTATTATTTTTTTCGTACATCTCGATGCCTCGCTTGGACCTCTGAGGGCCCGCTCACCGCCTGGCGCAGTCTGCGTCCATATCCAACGACTTTTTGTCAGATACCCCAACCGGGCGCGTTTCAGTACTTTCGGGGTGTAGCGCCACCAATAGGCAGCAAGGGGCGTCAAACTGCCAACTCTAGGTGCGCAATGGATGTGAAGAAGACTGCGGTAGAGTAAGGCGGTTAGGGGGACGCGAAAGGCACCTCTTGGACGCAGTGATAAAGATTAGGCAGTAATATATATTATATAATATATATAAATTTTGTAAAGATAGTTTTTGACAACTTGCCTGATTGTCTGACCTACTCACTCACTTTCCTTCAAACAAGATCCTTTTTATTTCTGTTTCGATAAAAGTATGATGTATCGTACAGCTCCAGGTATCCACATACAGCAACAATGATTTTGTCCTCCATTGTTGTTTGGGATTTCTGCCTCCGCTCGCAACATCACAATCACCTCACTACTAGAGCAAGCTCCTGATTGGTTAACGCGGCACGAATTTTCGCCAAAGTTTAGATTTTTCAACTCTGCAGCTTCATTCGCGCCGCAAGTAGGTCTATCGTGCCTTTGCATTGACTTAACAAGTAAATCACTCGCGCTTGACGCACCATTCGCGTTTGGTCTGAACACAACATAATTGTAAATTTAACATTGTGTCAAGTAGTCCGTCGTTGGGGATGGGATGTTCAGATGGAGCTGGCGTAATCTCTAGTTTGGGAGGGCCATATGAAGTTCATCTGGTCCTGGCGTAATGGATGTAATGGGCATCCCGAGGAGGGCAGAAAGAGAATAATTAGCGTAGCTGCGGTTCTTTAAATTATTAATTGATTTAGTTTATTAGGGATTAAGTGAATGCTTTGGTGGATTTAGTTATTCTAAGAGTTATCAAAAGTCCAGAGTTTTGAGGTCTTCGAGAGCATGATGGGTTGTTATAAAATAGGATCTCTTTTAGACTAATTTGGATGGCTGGAAGGAATCATCTGGTCTTGAGATATATAGCTGAGTATCATCTGCATAACAGTGGTAACTAATTCCATGTTTTCTAATAATGATGACAAGGGGCAGCATGTATATGGAGAAAAGCGAGGGTCCTAAAACCAATCCCTGAGGTAGTCCATGATTTACTTGTGTTAGATTTGATGATTCAAATTGATATCTCTCTGATAAGCAAGACCTGAAGCATTGTAGTGCCTGTCCCTGAATACCGGAATAATTGTGTAGATGATCTAAAAGTTAGATTTACCTTTATCTGATGCTATAAGAAGGTCGTTAGTCATTTTAACGAGCGCAGTTTCAGGGCTATGAACGGTCTAAAGCCATACTGAATTTTTTTACGTATGTCATTATTTTGTAAGAAAGAGCAGAACTGAGTGGACACTCCTTTTTCCACTATTTTAGATCGGTAAGCATCTAGACCTAACTAACTAATTTAGCTGTAAATCTTTTTTTGAGAGAATGCAATAATAATAGTAATGATAATAACAACAGTAATCATATAATTACAGCAATGTTATTATTTGATTTGCAAAGTATAAAGCTTTGGAGTCAAGCCTATTTTGATTATTATAAAACTTAGGTATAACATGAGGAAAATGATTATAAGAGAGGGACGTTAAGTGATAGGAGTCTTATATCTTGACATTATTTTTTAAATATTTTCTAATGTTACTTGCTCTTTTTCATTAACTCTTTCACCGACATTGATTTATCTCGTCGTTAAAAAAAAACGGTTCCCCACCAAAGACGTTATTACGGCAATCAATGTACAGCAGGTGGCGCTGTTACACACCTTTGGGAAAAAGTACAGAATCCCAAAACGTTAATTATCTCAAAATTATCTTTTAATCTAAGTGATGCACTTTTGAAGAAACCTACCCACATCTAAGGAGTGATAAAAAAAAGTTCAATTCATTGGACATATTGTTTGTCCACATATTCTTTACAGAAAATGTAGTGAGCCATTAAAGTTTGGTTTAAAAACGCTGGCGTAGGCTGGCAACAAAAATTGTGTCAGAGCTAGTACTTTCTGGGTAAGCAATTTTAAAGAGCCTCTCTTATTAAATGCATTTAATAACAAATAGCAGTGTTCTGTTAAAAGGTCATGTAACTGTTAATAGGGTTGCTCGATTAAGGCAAAAATCATAATCACTAAAATGTGTTTATTAAACAGTTCACTTACATATCCATCTCCCTCTGCATCTATCAGGAAAGGGTATTTGGAGGTTAGAGCCTTGAGTACAGAAACATAGTCACTGTTTGAAGGATAGCTGTTCAAAGGAAAGAGTGTGCAAATTTAAAACAGGAATTTTGGTGTTTCTATTTATTTATTTAATAAACTTTGTGTGCTGAGCCATAGACTCTTGCAGCACTTATAATTCTATGCTGGTAAGAGCTGATCTTATGACAGGGTTCTTTGTCATCCAGTTTTGACTGAACGTCCATTGGGAATTTTGGTAATGAGAATGCTGGAGGTAATGGGGCTGGGGTTCTTTGATCTTGGCTGTTTACAGAGAGGAATGATGCAGAATCATGAAAAAATATAACACCACAGTTTTATCATTATCAATATTACCATCTTATTTTTAAACTGTGCTGGACATTTTCAAAAAGTATGTCAAAAAGTCTTGATAGTGCAAATAATTGTTTTGGTACAACCTGTTTTTAATTTACCAGCAAATTAAATCATTAACCAGTATTGGAATCTACAAAGTACAGTTGAAAGAAAACGTATGTGAACCCTTTGGGCTTACTTGGATTTCTTCATAAATTGGTCATAAAATGTGTTCTGATCTTCATCTAAGTCACAACAATAGAGAAACACAGTCTGCTTAAACTAATACCGCACAAACATTATATGTTTTCATGTTTTTATTGAACACAACATGTAAACATTGATAGCTGGAAAGGGCTACAAAAGTATATCTAAAAGCCTTGATGTCCATGTGTCCAGGGTAAGACAGATTGTCTACAAATGGAGAAAGTTCAGCACTGTTGCTACACTCCCTAGGCGTAGTCGTCCTGTAAAGATGACTGCAAGAGCACAGCGCAGAATGCTCAATGAGGTGAAGAAGAATCCTAGAGTGTCAGCTAAACACTTACAGAAATCTCTGGCACATGCTAACATTTTTGTTAACAAATCTACAATAAGGAAAACATTAAACAAGAATGGACTTCATGGGAGGACACCACGGAGGAAGCCACTGCTGTCCAAAAAAAACATTGCAGCACGTTTGAAGTTTGCAAAAGAGCACCTGGATGTTCCACAGCACTACTGGCAAAACATTCTGTGGACAGATGAAACCAAAATTGAGTTGTTTGGAAAGAACACACAACGCTATGTGTGGAGAACAAAAGGCACAGCACACCAACATCAAAACCTCATCCCAACTGTGAAATATGGTGGAGGGGGCATCATGGTTTGGGGCTGCTTTGCTGCCTCAGGCCCTGGACGGATTACTGTCATTGATGGAAAAATGAATTCCAAAGTTTATCAAGACATTTTGCAGGAAAACTTAAGACCATCTGTCCGCCAACTGAAGCTTAACAGAGGATGGACGATGCAACAGGACAACGACCCAAAGCATAGAAGTAAATCAACAATAGAATGGCTTCAACAGAAGAAAATACGCCTTCTGGAGTGGCCCAGTCAGAGTCCTGACCTCAACCCGATTGAGATGCTGTGGCATGACCTCAAGAGAGCGATTCACACCAGACATCCCAAGAATATTGCTGAACTGAAACACTTTTGTAAAGAGGAATGGTCCAAAATTTCTCCTGACCGTTGTGCAGGTCTGATCTGCAACTATAGGAAACGTTTGGTTGAGGTTATTGCTGCCAAAGGAGGGTCAACCAGTTATTAAACCCAAAGGTTCACATACTTTTTCCACCCTGCACTATGAATGTTTACATGTTGTGTTCAATAAAAACATGAAAACATATAATGTTTGTGCGGTATTAGTTTAAGCAGACTGTGTTTCTCTATTGTTGTGACTTAGATGAAGATCAGAACACATTTTATGACCAATTTATGAAGAAATCCAAGTAAGCCCAAAGGGTTCACATACTTTTTCTTTCAACTGTATATATTAGCCTACGGAGCGAGATTGGGGTAAATAATGAGTATGTGCGCGTCTCTATGTGTTTATAAAACTTACTTAATGAGAAGGGTGGGCCTGCATATTCTGCACAATCTGTTCCCAAGCTGGATTGCAAGACGAAAGGGCAACACGCATGTCCGGAGAAGCATCCAGTTTGTTTCACTGTCTCGTCTTCGTTTTGGTCAAAACTGAAAATCCAGTTTCACACATATAGGTGGTTGTGAAGGGTAGTAGCAATAAAATGCTTGCTTTGCTTAGCATTGGATACTCCGTGGAAAGGCCGATCCAGAACGAAGACAATTTTACTGTTTTGTGACGAGTCTTCAACGTGCTGTCACAAGTAAGATGAAGCATTTCTGATTCTTCTTCAGAGGTTAAATTCAGTTTAGCGATTGATGAAGTCAAAGGGATTTTCACCCACTCCTTGTCTGTCAATTCACAAAACTTCTCCTTGGGGAAGTAGCGACAGAAGCTCCCCATCAGTGCCTCCAGATGTGACAGAATGAGACGTGTCAGACTAGCGACTGATTTCTTGCAAACAGTTTTCTTCAATGTGTCTCATCATTGTTGGAAACATATAGTAGCTTGCAGTTTTGAGTCGCAGCTGCCGGAGCTCGAGTGATTTTTGGAAAGCCTGAATTTGTTCGCAGTGTCTTAAAATGTTGTTCTCCCGTCCTTGCAAATTAAGGTTCAGTTCGTTTAGAACAGAAAATATGTCGGCAAAATAAGACAGGGTTAAAGGCCATTTCTCATCCCGGAATTTGTTTGCGAGAGGTGACAGCTTCTCAGTAAGAAAAGCACGTATTTCATTCCTCAACTCGTACACTCGGGTAATCACCCTTCCCTTTGACAACCATGTTTGTAAATGTTTGTGCACAGATCCCATTTCAGTACAAAAGGCCTCGAAAAGTCGGCTATTAAAGGCACTGCCTCAAATAAAGTTCACAACTTTAATAATGTCTTTCATCACTACTTCAAGTTCCGGTGGGATTCCTTTTTATGCTAAAGCTTCGCGATGAATAAAACAATGATTCCAAACAATGTCCTGTCCTGCTGCATCCTTAATTCTTCTGACAACTCCACTATTTTTGCCAGTCATGTTGGCTGCGCCGTCGCTGGTGATGCCTTTGCAGTTAGCCCAATCCAGTCCGCATTTAATCATGAAAGCATTTAACTCTTCAAAAATACAAGCTCCTGACGTGCTCAAAGTTAACGTTAGGCAGCACAAAAGATCTTCAACTAATTCACCTTGCCAAATGTAGCGGACATAAACCAGTAACATAGCACTTGATGAAACATCCGTGCTTTCGTCCAACTGAATAGCAAAATATTTTGCCGACTTTAGTCTTGCTATAAGCTGGTTTTCTAAATTTTGGGCAATATCCCAAATTCGTCGTGACACCATATTGTCACTAAGAGGAATTCGTTTTAGCTTTTGAAGGACTCTAAAGTCCTGCGTGTTCAAAAATTGGAGAAAGGCAGCTCAAATAGATGTTGAAGTTTATTGATCAGAATCAGCGCGCTGGGTTGTTCTCGACACAACGTCTTACATAGAAGCAACCCCCAAAAATAGTTTAACACAGTATTTATAGTCTTTCTCGTTGTTCTGTTTTCCTCCTCCTCTCTTTTTGGCTCCTCCAATAGCAGGCTCTTTCTTTGTCTTCAGCGAGTGGTTTTCATCACTTGTTTTCCCTCCACTTCTGGTAGTTCCTAAAAAACAACATTTCATCCCCCCAACCTACTTTCTAGAGAACACACTGCATTCTTTACCTGTTATAAAACTATGTGTGTGCGTGCAATTTCACACCCTGTTTCACCCCAAACTAACATTTGGCTCAGTTACTCCTTCCACTCACACACACACACATAGACACATTCTGTTGCAAGCACATCATTATCAGCACATAGTATATAGTTTTAACACTTCACGCAATCAGAAAAATAACACACATAAATGATTAAACATAACACATAAATGATTAAACCCCTCATAATCTGCATTCACATACCCTTTCTTTAACTGCCTTTCAGTTTCTCCCTTATCTTTATGCTGCACCCCCACACACATTACCATAGCAGGCACTTTCAATCTCAGCACAGAAACCCTCACATCTTCTGCTTAAACATTTTCATTAAGACACACACATTATGTTAATCAAACTATAATAAAGAGTAAAGATTCAAACATAATAAAACTCATTAAAAAACTCCTTCACTTTTCAGATGCCTTTTCATCCAGAACTGTATTAACGATGTCTATTGCAGCAGGCAATATTAATCTCTCTGCAATTGTGTGTGGCGCTTTTTCTTTGGCAATACGATATGCCACTTTGTACGATGCCAGGTCCAACTTGTGATTGTGAGTTATGCTTCTGCTGAGTACCTGAGCCTGAATTTCTTGAGCCTTCCTCTGAAAAAAAGCCAATGGTTTGTCCGCCAGCTCGGCATGGCGCGTACTTAAATATCTTTCCATCTTCGCTGGCTTTAAACTTTCATTTGCTAACTTTTCCCAGCAAATTACACACATTGGTATTGCAGCATGGTATATGTCAGAACAGTTGACAAATCTAAACTTTAAGAAGTCATCTTTATATGGCCTTGCTGAAGATTTCTGCTTTTTCTTCGCTGGGACATAACTGCTATGCTGATCCTGTGCATCGCCCTCGCTGTCTTTCGTGCTGAGCTGTGCTTCGGGAGACAAGGATGGACCGCTGACGGCATTTTCAGCTCCTTCATTTGAAAAGGTCTCGGTCTCAGGCCCTCTTTTACTTTTGAAAAAATCATAAATGGTATTTTTTGGCCTTGACTTGCTCATGTTTAGCATAAAGACTTGCTACTAATGTCACGCTGATGCTACTGAACTATTTGCATCATCTCACAGGATAAGAAAAATGGCTGCGTCAACGACACTGCGCACAATTTACGTGGGTCAGGTGACACAGTGTTTGATTTATGGACTTATTTTGCCTGTATTTAAATACATTTAGGTGTATTTCTATAAAAAAATATGTTGTTATTTTTACTACTCTGGCGACCCATTTTTTAATTTGCGCGACCCACCCGAGGGTCACGACCCAGGGATTAAAAACCACTGCCGTAGAGCATCCCCAAATAATTTAAGGATTTGGAGCGTTTAGAAAATTATTATGGACTTGTGAAATGCTGTGTTTTATCACCATGTAAACTAGTATATCTGGTGCTCCCTATGAAATTCAGAGGTAAATTATTATTTTCACTCTGTCATACATGCACCGAACAACAAAATCAGACCAAAACCCTGCAGACAGAATGATGAAGAAAGAGCTGTCACAGGTACTTGGGTCAATATAGAGTTGTTAAAAGCTATAGAGAAGGGATATGATGTTATTGATATAACTGAGGTGTGGCATTTCCCACAGTGATCAGAAACACTGTTTTGTAAATATGTTGAAACGTTTTTGCAGTACCAACAAGAAGCCAGTGGGTATCCAGAACATGCGGTGACAGATGCAGACAAACAAGCATACATCGACAGCTACTTTGAAAAAGGAGGATTAAACTGAATCCTGATGAGATAAGTCACAATCCGGCACATCGTTCGATTTACAAACTTGTGCTTAACAGCTTGTGGGGGAGATTTTCAATGAGGGAAAAAACCTGCCCACCACAGAGTTGCTTTCAGACCCTGAGCAGTTTGCCCAGCATATTTTTGGCAACGGTTATGACATCAAACAGTTCTCATTTGTATCAGACACAGTCGCCATAATTCAATGGTGTCACGCTGATGGTAAAGGCAGGCAGACGCGAGATATAAACATATTTTAGGTGCATTTACAACAGCGCTTAATCTCACCGATGAACTCAGGTCAGGTTCGTTCATCACAGAATACGCATCAGGGGGTCCTAAGACCTACGGGTACTATACAAATACGCTGAACATTTGTATGAAACCCAAAGGAATAACTCTTAATGCTAAAACTCTGAGACTATCAGATTAGAAACTCTGATTGATCTAGTCAATCACTTTGTTGTGGGGGACGGCTATAGCAGTCACATATTGGCTGGTATGGACAGCATTGTGAGGGATAAAAAGAGGTTCACACTCCATAACAAATCACTAGACAAACGTTTTTGTGTGATTTACAAAAAGAGTTCTGCTTGGTGATTACACTACATTCACTTATGGATTCTGAGAATGTTTCTGGGCATAGAGGCGTGCTGGACACAGCAACGTTTGATTTCAGGTTACAACATCCATTTTCATGTGTGATTAGTGGCCCATCTAACTGTGGGAAAAGTTTTTTTGTAAAACTGTTGTTGCAAAATGCTGTAAAATTGATTTCTAAAAATGTGGATAATATTGTATATATTTAGGATTGTTGGCAACCATTGCATGATGATTTATTGAAAATGTATAAAATTAATTTTGTTGAAGGTATACCACAGACTCTGAATGATGATAATTTGTTTCCCGTCAATAAAATGAATTTGCTTATAATAGACGATTTTATGAAAGAAGTCAGTGGTAACTATGAAGTGGAGAAAGTGTTTACACAGTATGTGCACCATAGAAATCATAGTGCTATTTACATTGTACACAATTTATTTTGTCAGGGTAAATCTAGCAGAAAAATCAGTTTGAATACAAACTATTTGGTTTTGTTTAAAAATCCCAGAGATGCATCTGGGACAAGCCAAGTTTTTTATGGAGTTTTATCAGGATACAACCAGTAAACCTTACAGGTACCTTATGATTGATTATAAAGCAAAAACACCCGAACACTATCGTCTCAGAACAGACTTACTCTCAACATATCCAGAAGTGTATCTGCAGAAAAGAAAGCACTGATACAGAGCATCTGTGCTGAAACATGTCTGTCAAACTTTATAGAAATCTCCTTGTATTAAAATTGCTATTAAATGCCACACCCCATCAGAGATGGGTTATTTTACAATCTACACAGACAAACTTATTGTAACACTGTGTGAGGTCGCCCTTAAAGTACTTCATGGAAACATTTTGCTCACCTCGCACCAATACCAGAAACTAAAACGTCGGAAAACACACCTTAAATTTGTGACGAACAAGAAGATAGCATTAAAAGAAAGGGAAGGATGATAAACCAACAGGGATGTTTCCTATTCCCACTCTTAAGCATAGCAATACCCTTTTATCCAGCTTGATTACATCTACAGTCATGGCCAAAAGTTTTGAGAATTACATAAATATTGGAAATCAGAAAAGTTGCTGCTTAAGTTTTTATAATAGCAATTTGCATATACTCCAGAATGTTATGAAGAGTGATCAGATGAATTGCATAGTCCTTCTTTGCCATGAAAATTAACTTAATCCCAAAAAACCTTTCCACTGCATTTCATTGCTGTCATTAAAGGACATGCTGAGATCATTTCAGAAATCATCTTGTTAACTCAGATGAGAATGTTGACAAGCACAAGGCTGGACATCATTATGTCAGGCTGATTGGGTTAGAATGGCAGACTTGACATGTTAAAAGGAGGGTGATGCTTGAAATCATTGTTCTTCCATTGTTAACCATGGTGACCTGCAAAGAAACGCGTGCAGCCATCATTGCGTTGCATAAAAATGGCTTCACAGGGAAGGATATTGTGGCTACTAAGATTGCACCTAAATCAACAATTTATAGGTTCATCAAGAACTTCAAGGAAAGAGGTTCAATTCTTGTAAAGAAGGCTTCAGGGCGTCCAAGAAAGTCCAGCAAGCGCCAGGATCGTCTCCTAAAGAGGATTCAGCTGCGGGATCGGAGTGCCACCAGTGCAGAGCTTGCTCAGGAATGGCAGCAGGCAGGTGTGAGCGCATCTGCACGCACAGTGAGGCGAAGACTTTTGGAAGATGGCCTGGAGTCAAGAAGGGGAGCAAAGAAGCCACTTCTCTCCCAAAAAAACATCAGGGACAGATTGATCTTCTGCAGAAAGTATAGTGAATGGACTGCTGAGGACTGGGGCAAAGTCATATTCTCCGATGAAGCCCCTTTCCGATTGTTTGGGGCATCTGGAAAAAGGCTTGTCCGGAGAAGATAAGGTGAGCGCTACCATCAGTCCTGTGTCATGCCAACAGTAAAGCATCCTAACACCATTCATGTGTGGGGTTGCTTCTCATCCTAGGGAGTGGGCTCACTCACAATTCTGCCCAAAAACACAGCCATGAATAAAGAATGGTACCAAAACACCCTCCAACAGCAACTTCCAACAATCCAACAACAGTTTGGTGAAGAACAATGACTTTCCCGCACGATGGAGCACCGTGCCATAAGGCAAAAGTGATAACTTGTGGTCAATCCTCAACAGGCGGGTGGACAAACAAAAACCCACTAATTCTGACAAACTCCAAGAAGTTATTATGGAAGAATGGGTTGCTATCAGTCAGGATTTGGCCCAGAAGTTGATTGAGAGCATGCCCAGTCGAATTGCAGAGGTCCTGAAAAAGAAGGGCCAACACTGCAAATACTGACTCTTTGCATAAATGTCATGTAATTGTCGATAAAAGCCTTTGAAACGTATGAATTGCTTGTAATTATATTTCAGTACATCACAGAAACAACTGAAACAAAGATCTAAAAGCAGTTTAGCAGCAAACTTTTTGAAAACGAATATTTATGTAATTCTCAAATCTTTTGGCCACGACTGTAGATTAAAGAAAAACAATGGAGTATGCGGAGAAAATGTTTTTAGTTCCACAGCATCAGCTCGATAAACTAAAATCTGGCACTCCTCGCGTTTCTATACAACAGTCGGTGGAGAACGATTTGGACACAGATATAAGGGAAATTCCACACAGCTCGGGTATGGGCGCTCATGAAAAAGCTAAACGACACAAATATTCGTATACTAATACCTCAAATAGTCAAAACCAACTTGTGGAAAATTGGAATCTGACGTGTTGTGCACTCTGGGGCATCAAACCCTCTAATAAACACAAATCTAAACAGTTTTTGTTGTGCGTGGTCAATGGAATAGGAATAGATCATCACACCACATAATATACAGGCACTCATCAGGGATCTTTTTACAACAAACATGATGCATGCCATTCCACTCACCAATGAACTGGTTAGTAAACACTCTTAAATTACCCAGCAAATTGTAGGCTCAAAGGAGTCTTAGTGTGCGTTTATTAAACATGAGCTTGTGCTCTTCTAAGAAAGCTCTTCTGTATGGGACAGGCCTTGTTTTCTTGTGAGCGCTGGGAGTTAAGGAAGAGCAGAATTCAGTTGGTATTTTCAACACATAACAGTATTTTATGGTTATGGGAAGTAGAGTACCCTACATATGAACATACTGTACATTCCATTGTAACACCTTTATTTATGCAGCTGAATTTTTATATTCGACACACATCAATTGTCTTATTACTTTGTTATTCATTGTCTGCAACAGATTTTCTTTTCCTTCGTCGGTGCATTTATCATGGGCAGTGGTGGCCTGGTGGACTTGTTAAATTCTCAGTATGGTTTTCAGTGCCTGCGGGTAACAACAGAGGTGCCCTTGAGCAAGACACCTTACCCGTTTGCTCCCCTGTAGTGATAGCATCCCACTGCTCCGGGTGTATGCATGTAGTGCGTGTTCACACTACTCACTGGGAGGGTTGTCACATTTTGGGTATGGGTCACCATATCTGACAAATAGTTCACTTTCACTAGAGTCTTTCAAGTCCTCCCCACACTCTCAACCTTAAGAACTTATTTCAGACTGAGGATCAGAGGACACTCATGGCTTGTGAGAACATCTCTCCCTGACCTCATAAAAGGTTAAAACATTTTCAAATCTCATTCTCTTGTCAAGATCGGACACTGTGTTTACAACACCTTTGTTGCCGTTCAGGTTCTGTTCACTTTTGTGGACACTACTTTGTTCATTCTAAATGCTGTCAGTCACACTAGAAAATCTAATTATACCAATTTGTTTGTCAAAAGTTCCCTCTACCATCCTAACTGAAAATTGGGTTTCTCTTTCATCAATAATTTGGTTGCATATGCACTGAAAATGTAATGTCATAACTGTGGTGTGTTACTCAGAGAAGCTAGCTCAAAACTGTGATCTTGGAAAAACCCAGCTTGGAGTTCAAATTTGCGGTGTACTAAAGATCCTTCAACTTCTGGGTATAATATATGTTATGTTTTTAACATTAGGTGTCATTCAAGAACTTTATGGTTAATGCGAACACTTTCAATGATCATTTGATCAATCAAATGTAATCTGTATTAATCAAAATGTTATCAGTTGTAAACTCGGCTGTTCATTTTTCAGATTCTTCGCACATTCATTAAAATCTACACTAGAACTACCCAAAACTTACAAAAGCGGTTTTACTTTAATCTATGTTATGGTTTATTTCTTGCTGTCTTGATATTATCTGTTTTCATTTAACATAATACTCTCATAAGAGCCAAACATCAAGTGTTTGATGCACTTATAAAGCTTCAATCTAATGGTGTTTGTATGAATCACAGCTGCTGTCCCATGACTCTTTAATGAGATAATTGATTATTGACAGCATCTGATCTTCATTCACCAATGAGAACACATAAGTTCTTGATGATGATGAGCAGCAGCTGTAGACATTTAAAATCTATTGTGTTTCAGCACATAAAAACACTATCATAACATAACAGTGATTCTGGACTGCTGTGCTATTAATAATTGTAACATTTATGATTTAAAAATCTTTCCAAATTAATGTTCCCATTCTTAAGTTGATGTGTTTTGTACAGAAGAGAAAGTCATATTTGAGAAGATTGAAGGACAGACATTCAACTTAATCAACTAGGTTATTGTTGTTTGATTGATTTTCTACAAGAGTGCTACATTTTAACATAAACCACTGAGTTCCTCTCATGTGTCTGAAACAAAAAATATTCTGCATTATAAAGCACTGTAAGCACCGTCACAAACCAACTGGTAGCCAAATAATCATAACTGTTAAACTATGTTGATCAATCAAAAATGGACAAAACCCATGCGGCATACTTTCGCCTAATGAGCAACAGCTTCTTATGGAAACGTATATGAAGAAGTGAAACAACATAGCTGCTATAATAAAGCAAAGACAGAATGCTTGGCAAACAATAGCGGACCGATTGAATACGTTAGTAGTCCAAATAACCAGTGCTCCACTGAAACCCTCATAATTACAATTAGTTACTTGTCATTTTCAAAAATAATTGTATACTTTGCCTTAAAAGTGACCAGTAGACATGCATTTCACATGAAGAATAATTGCAAACACCTACCCACTATGTGCATCTATTTGATCAATTTAGTTTCTTTTATGTCTATAATCTGTTTAATCTTTTTACTCTTATCTATTTGTTTGTAGGTTTTGTTTCTAATTGATATGATGTAATCTATAATCAGATAATTTGCTCTATCTTTAAAGCAAGATTTACTAAGCAGTAAGTAATAACTAATTTAGGACAAATGTAGTTCATCATTTGGTATTTCATAATTGCTAAAGAAAAATGCCATCATTGAGAACTACTCTGACAAATTAATAAAGAATAATTAATTAATTACTAATCACAACATTAAGGTCTATAAAGTAAATTAGCTTCTTTGTGGAAACTAATTTACACATACCAAAATTATAAACGCAACACTTGTCCTCATTTTTCGTGAGCTGAACCCAAAGATCTAAGACTTTTTCTATGTGCACAAAAGGCCCATTTCTCTCAAATATTGTTCACAAATCTGTCTGCCATTCTAGACGACTACCTACTGTATCTATTTACATTACATTTACATTTAGACATTAAGCAGACGCTTTTATCCAAAGCGACTTACAAAGAGTTTAGGAGCAATAAGCTATAGTTCATACAGGAGCCATAATACATTAGGTCCCAATACAAAGTTACTGGTTTCAAAAAAAGCTAGACCACTAACTGTTGAGAGAAAGGGTTAGTGTTTTTTTTATTTATTTGTTTGTCAATTATTCACAGAAGAGATGGGTTTTAAGTAGTTTTTTAAATGTTGTGAGAGATGTGGTTGAACGGACAGTTAGGAAGAATGTTCCACCAGGAAGGAGTTGTGAATGAGAAAGAGCGGGAGAGCGATTTACTGCCCTTATGGGAAGGCAATACAAGACGCCGCTGGTTTGCTGAACTCAGGGATCTTGATGGGGTGTAGGAGTGCAGGAGAGTGTGGAAGTAAGCCGGTGCAGATCCATTGATAGTCCTGTAGGCAAGCATTAGTGACTTGAATCTGATACGGGCTGCAACCGGTAGCCAGCGAAGAGAGATGAAAAGGGGAGTCACGTGAGCCCTTTTGGGCTGTTGGAAGACGAGGCGTGCTGCTGCGTTCTGAACCATCTGGAGCGGTTTGATAGCCTTTGCAGGAAGACCAGCAAGGAGAGCATTGCAGTAGTCCAACCTTGAGATTACCAGGGCTTGGAAAGGAGTTGTGCCGCATGCTCCCTGAGATAGGGTCTGATCTTTCCAATGTTGAATAAGGCATATCGGCATGACCGTGTTGTCTTTTCAATGTGATCATAGAAGGACAGCTGTTAATCAAATATGACTCCGAGGTTCCTGGCTGTTTTGGAATGGGTGATTGTGGTATTGCCAAGATGGATGTTGAAATCGTGTTGGACCGTAGGGTGTGCCGGAAACACGAGTAGTTCGGTCTTGGCAGGGTTCAGCTGGAGGTGATGGTCTTTCATCCAAGCTGAGATGTCCTCAAGGCAGGCTGTAATGCGAGCTGCTACAGTGCTATCGTCTGGGTGAAACGAGATGTAGATCTGTGTTTCGTCGGCATAACAGTGATATGAGAAGCCATGTGCCTGTATGATGGGTCCCAGTGATGTCGTGTAGATTGAAAAAAGCAGCGGTCCAAGCACCGACCCCTGAGGGACCCCAGTGATCATGTGGTGAGCCGTGGACAGCGAGCCCCTCCATGACACCCTGAAGGATTTGCCGGAGAGGTAGGATTTGAACCAGCGGAGGGTAGAGCCCGTGATTCCTAGTGATGACAGGTTTGCTAGCAGTATTTGGTGATTGACAGTGTCAAACGCTGCAGATAGGTCTAGCAGAATCAGGACCGAGGATTTAGATTCCGCCTTGGCTAGCCGCAGTGCTTCTGTGACCGATAGCAGTGCCGTCCCAGTGGAGTGGTTTATTTTGAAGCCAGACTGCTTGTCATCCAGTAGTTTATTCTGGAATAGGTAGGAAGACACCTGGTTGAAAGCTGCCCTTTCAAGTGTTTTTGCTATAAATGGGAGGAGAGAGACAGGTCTGTAACTGTCGGGAGTAGAAGGGTCCAATGCTGGTTTCTTCAGTAGGGGCGTGACCTGGGCCTGTTTGAATGTGGATGGAAAAGTGCCGGTGAGCAGGGAGGTGTTGATGATGTGTGTGAGTGCAGGTGTGAGTGAGCTGGATATGGCCTGAAGGAGATCGGAGGGGATAGGGTCAAGGGGACAGGTGGTGGGGTGACTGGAGAGAAGCCTGGTGACTTCAGTGTCCTTAAGTGGGATGAAAGAGGCGAGTTCGATGGTTGAAGTGTGGGAGGTGTATCCCAAGGTCTGAGGTACCGAGAATTGTTTGCTGATGCATGATGTTTTCTCAGTGAAAAATACAGCAAAGTCTTCCGCAGTCAGTGATGAAGTGGGCGGGGGAGGATTGGGGCAAAGAAGAGAGTTAAATGTCTTGAAAAGCTGTCAAGTGTAAGATGCATTGCTTACCTTGGTGGTATCGAAAGACATTTTTGCTGTGGTAACACTAGCAGAGAAAGAGGAGAGTAGTGACTGGTAGTCCCCTAGGTCAGCAGGGTTCTTTAAACCTAAGGTCCATAACATGATGCTCATAGATTGCTATGTGTTAAGCTACTCCCTTAACTTTGAAGATGATCTCCCATTTGTCTTGCCACTAGAGATGCCATATGTCATCTCTCCTGCAGCAAAAATTTCTTCTACACTCTCGGAATAAAAGGTACACAATGGTACAAAAATTTTTCCTTCAAGAACGGTTTTGTACCTTTTCAATAATTTTACCCATAATTGTACAAGAAAGGGTACAGTAACCTTAATTGATAGATAACTCATTTTTATTACACATGCAAAACGCATATGATATGGAATTTTTTTTCTAAAGTTACGAGTAATTCCCTTAGAAAAATATGATACAACATTTGGTTTTACTCAATTGACTTAAAAGTTATAATTTCAGTGGTAATAAAAAACACTGACGATATTATTTAATGAGTATTTAGTACCAGGGTTGGGGCTCGTATGCGAGCGCCTGGTGGTCGGGCCTCCCCCCATGGGGTCCGGCCGGGCTCAGCCCGAAGGAGCGACGTGGGGCCATCCTCCCGTGGACCCACCACCTGCAGGAGGGACCGTAAGGGGCCGGTGCAAAGTGGATCGGGCGGCAGTCGAAGGCGGGGGCCTCGACAACCTGATCCCTGGACGCGGAATCTAGCCTTAGGGACATGGAACGTCACCTCTCTGACGGGGAAGGAGCCTGAGATTGTGCGTGAGGTTCAGAGATTCCGACTAGAAATAGTCGGGATCACCTCTACGCACAGCTTGGGCTCTGGAACCACTCTCCTCGAGGGAGGATGGACTCTTCACCACTCTGGAGTTGCCCATGGCGAGAGGCGGCGGGCTGGTGTGGGTTTGCTTATAGCCCCCCAGCTCAGCCACCATGTGTTGGAGTTTACCCCGGTGAACGAGAGGGTCGCTTCCCTGCGCCTTCGGGTCGGGGATAGGTCTCTCACTGTCGTGTGCGCCTATGGGCCAAATGGCAGTGTAGAGTACCCGGCCTTCTTGGAGACTCTGCGAGGGGTGCTGGAAAGCGCCCCGGCTGGGGACTCCGTCGTTCTGCTGGGGGATTTCAACGCCCACGTGGGCAGCGACAGTGACACCTGGAGGGGCGTGATTGGGAGGAACGGCCCCCCCTGATCTGAACCCGAGTGGTGTTCTGTTATTGGACTTCTGTGCTAGTTACAGTTTGGCCATAACGAACACCATATTCAAGCATAAGGGTGTCCATCAGTGCACATGGCACCAGGACACCCTTGGCCGAAGGTCGATGATCGACTTTGTGGTCGTTTCATCTTACTTACGGCCGTATCTCTTGGACACTCGGGTGAAGAGAGGGGCGGAGCTGTCAACTGATCACCACCTGGTGGTGAGTTGGATCCGATGGCGGGGGAGGAAGCTGGATAGACTCGGCAGACCCAAACGTACTGTGAGGGTCTGTTGGGAACGTTTGGCCGAATCGCCTCTCAGAGAGATCTTCAACTCCCACCTCCGGCAGAGCTTCGACCAGATCCCGAGGGAGTCTGGAGACATTGAGTCCGAGTGGACCATGTTCTCCACCTCCATTGTCAACGCGGCCACTCGGAGCTGTGGCCGTAAGGTCTCCGGTGCCTGTCGAGGAGGCAATCCCTGAACCCGGTAGTATGTTGTGTTCAATAAAAACATGAAAACATATAATGTTTGTGCGGTATTAGTTTAAGCAGACTGTGTTTCTCTATTGTTGTGACTTAGATGAAGATCAGAACACATTTTATGACCAATTTATGAAGAAATCCAAGTAAGCCCAAAGGGTTCATATACTTTTCTTTCAACTGTATGTGTAGCTATTACGTTTGGGCGTGTTTCTGTATACGTATATACATATAAAGAAATGCAGGTATGTACAGTATTTTATGAAATGGAGAACAGCAGCAACCACGTAGAAGGTAATCGTCTACATTCTCAGAGTTAATAGGTGAGTGCCAGTTTGCTTTGCTCATTATAGACTAAATATAAGTTTGCAATTGCAACTGCAAAAAGCGTTGTAAAAACATACTTATTGTGGATGCTGTGAATTGTAACTCTTTTATACGCTTGTTTCAGTGATAACGTGCACGGACGATATTGTGAACACAGTTGAACTTCGAAAATATATTTTCCGATTACAGGGTGAGTTTTGTCAAACTTTTAATCAAACAAGTGTCATGATGTATGTTAAACTTCAGGTTCCTTTCGAACACTAAGTTTCTTTCTGTGTTTTGGATTACCCTTAAAATCAAATCAGAAATAGGTTGGATGTTGTGAAAGAATTCTTCTGCAGATCTGGGAGGACAAGAACTAGACACAAAGGCATCCATCTTTTGAACTCATTTATTTTAGAATCTACAAGCCTTTATATAGGTACCAAAAGACCTCTGGGTGGTTTCAAATGTCCAGGGGTTCACAGATAAGACAAAGAATGTTTAGCATAGAAAGAATCCCCCCATATATCCAGGGGGAAACCCTTCCTCCAACTATCTAGCCAGGAATGTATTCAGTGAGCTTAAAAACTTCACAATTCATTTGTTTGCAGGCTTGTATTCATTTATGCGGAAATTTAATCTAACAATATACTATATGCTCTTTGGCAAGGATAAACCTTCGAGAACTGCTGCAACAAAAACACCTTGATGTATTTGTATCACGCTAATTATAGACAGCTTATTTGCTAATATTAGCATTCTATCTTTTAATTAATTCTGCAACATTCATTTTGATGTCGTTTTCCTTGCAAATGTGGCTACGTGTTTCTAATTGGTATATAACTTTATTCCAAATTTATTTTCTTTTTCTAGTGTTGTGGATGTTTTAAGTTGCTTGTGTTTTGGATTGCATTGATCTAAGTTGTTGATAAGTTTGGTGATTGAATGCTAAAGAATATTCGTGTTCTTAAGAATAACTTGCGATACTTATAAGTAATTTGCATTTTTTTATTTTTAAGAACTTTAAGTGTTGTTTGTTTGCATTGTATTGTATTGTTATTTTGACCAATCCATAAGGCTAATGTACATTTCATTTTCTTTCAGATTTTCTTGTTAAGTCGAGTTGTTTTTATGCCTTTTAGTACTGAACAGCTTGTCAGCATGTCTCCATGTCAGTTATGTGGACATCTCTGTAGTACTCCAGAAGCCTATGTGAATCAACTTCTGATGGCTCATTTTTCAGAGACCCAGGAAGGGCTGATCCTTTTTGCCAATGTATGTTACTTTCTTTATGTTCTATCATGTTGTGATTGTTCTGACAACCAAAATAGAAAAGTATTATTGTAGTGTAAAAGGAAATTATAATTTTTGCTGTATTTCATCTTTATCTTTTCACTATTCTGACTGTGTCATAAGCATCTTCAACTGCAGCTGATGTCGAAAGGACACTTCCACTACCTGCAACTCCCCGACTAATACTCCTTGGTATGTACAGTCTGCTTTTTTATGATTAGATAAAAAGTGTACTTCTTTTCAACACTAAGCTCAAAAGAAAATAATTATCCTGTTATAATTTACCTACACTTATATTGTTTCAAGCCTGTATAACTTTATATCTTTGGAACTCAAATGAATATATTTTTAAAAAATCTCATTCTTATCCATTTATTGAAAGTCATTATGATCATTTGAGTTTAATGTTGCCATTTATTCACATATAAAGAATCACCAAGGTACATACTGTACATATAGCAAATACGCTTAAACATGCTTGACATGTGAAAACCAATGAGATATACACTCACCTAAAGGATTATTAGGAACACCATACTAATACTGTGTTTGAACCCCTTTCGCCTTCAGAACTGTCTTAATTCTACGTGGCATTGATTCAACAAGGTGCTGAAAGCATTCTTTAGAAATGTTGGCCCATATTGATAGGAAAGCATCTTGCAGTTGATGGAGATTTGTGGGATGCACGAAGCTCCCGTTCCACCACATCCCAAAGATGCTCTATTGGGTTGAGATCTGGTGACTGTGGGGGCCATTTTAGTACAGTGAACTCATTGTCATGTTCAAGAAACCAATTTGAAATGATTGGAGCTTTGTGACATGGTGCATTATCCTGCTGGAAGTAGCCATCAGAGGATGGGTACATGGTGGTCATAAAGGGATGGTCATGGTCAGAAACAATGCTCAGGTAGGAGGGGGATTTAAACGATGCCCAATTGGCACTAAGGGGCCTAAAGTGTGCCAAGAAAACATCCCCCACACCATTACACACCACCATAATTGCATTAATGAGAAATTGAACAGGTGTTCCTAATAATCCTTTAGGTGAGTGTATATACTTGTCTGTCCGGCTAGCAGGTTTGAATGCCTATTTACCATGGATTTGAAAATTAATAGTTTTTATGGCTTTGAAGGTGACTAATGGATGAGTACATTTTCATTTGAGTGCACTAACCATTCAAAAATATTGAGGAAAAAAATGACATTGTGTTAAATAAAATATACAGATTACAGCAACAATTTCACAATACATAGTATATAGCTACATATGTGGACTTCAGAGTCTGGGAATAGAAAATAAAATTATGTAAATGCTGAACTGTTTTTTTATGTGTTGGGTGAAAACCAACAATCTGCATTCAACAATGGATGATCAGTTTTGAGGGGCAAATAATTTGTGCGGGCATCCAGCCAAGTTTTCTTTCCGGGCTTGCTGCTGTTTTTGCTATTTTCTACACTTTCAACACGGAGTACCAAGCTGAATTCATGCACGCTGGAATTCATCCAGAGGTTAGATGCTTAATTCATTTCAATAAAATATTTTAACCTACAACTTTCTCTAAACCATGTTTATAAAATAGAGTCTTTTGCACAAACAGTTAACTTTTTATGTAAATAAATAATGTTTTTTATGGTGTCATGTTTTATCCTGTTAGTTTGCTAATTTTTTTTTACTATCAATCAAAACAACCCAACTGCAGTTGATATTACTTGGAATGCACAAAAAAACATGATTTTGATCGATCAGAGGTATCTGTTTTGGGATTTACATGTGATAAACTCCTAAAAAGATGTTAAAATGCAATATTCTCTACACCTAAGATAAAAGGGCAGTTTTGTTAATTTAAGAATTGACCTCTGTATTTACGTAATCTGAGTGAGTATCCTTTTTTACCTATACTAAAGCTGAATGTGCACACTTTTATAGGCGGTTCATTGGGATTAATCCCGAAGAAGGCACCAAGGGTGGACGAGTCATCTTGTGGACAGGGAAGGTTCCCCAGAAAAAGAAAACTGATGGACTTTGAGTGGGACTTTATATAAATGAACCCTATCCTTTACACAACACACATTCCATACACAGCACACACAAACATGATGTGTGTTAGTTGCACAATTTTTTCAGGTGTTCAGTTTTGAAGACCATAAATATTAAACCTTTAATTTTTAGTCACTTTAAGTCCTTTGTTTAGTTTTTTACATTTACATTTAGGCATTTGGCCGACGCTTTTATCCAAAGTAGTCTTATCCAAAGACTTTCATTGCTTTATCCTATACATTTATACATAGGTATTTGCAATCCCCTGGGATCGAACCCACAACCTTGCGTTGTTAACGAAATGCTCTTACCACTGAGCTACAGGAAAGCTTTACACTTTACATGTTCTATTAATTTGGAGAATATTTTGTGGTTCTTTGTGTTCACCGATGTTCAGGTGTTGATGAAAGGTGCCACAAATTCAGTATTTTAGAAAGGTACATTTATTTGACCATTCACTGAATTTTCCACAGCCCCTAATTTTGAGAATATTTTGTTATTTGTGTTTGCTGTTTACAAACACAAATAAGAATTTTTAAGAATTTTTTAAATAATAAAGAAGATGCATGTTTTGAAGTGACATTGCATTATTTGTGTTAAACCTTTAATGTATATACTGTACAAAACAGCAAGACTGCTAAAGGGATTATAGATGGTATCAAAATTAAAAATAAATAATTTGTAGCCTTTTAAGAATAAACATTGATCAACTATTAATGCTTTTGACAGTATTTTAATGTTAATGTAGAAAATAACAGCTTTATGCCATTTTTGAAAAAGCGGTAACCACCTGTTCATTTCAGGAATATTGGGGGTCGTTCAAAGCACCCATTTCATTACACATAACCTGTTTTAAAGAAGGCACCGATACAGTGACTACATATACTTTTTATTTGTTTCAAAGAGAAAACGAATATCACATACCGTTAATGAATCTTGCCATTTTAGAAGATTGGGTAGTTATTCAAAACAACAAAGAGCTGAATGTCTGTTTACCGCAACTCAAGTTTAATATATATATATATTTTTTTACTTATCCATGTGTTAAATACATCTAATAAACAATATAGGCAGACAAATATCTTTGTCTAATTGTCTCTTCCTAACTAAACCGTTAACATAATGCTGCCTACACCCGGTCGTAGACACACAGCTATCAAACAGATGGGGACATCAATGACATACTCAAGGATATTTTACCACTTTAAAAAGGACCCATGGTACCGACTAGTAATGGCTATAGTATCTCAAAAGTTACAATTTTTTTGTACTTTTTTTCTGAGAGTCTCTACCAACTTTCTTGCACTGGGTTAAAAGAATTTCAAAATGTATGCATTTACATTTACATTTAGTCATTTAGCAGACGCTTTTATCCAAAGCGACTTACAGGTGGTGTAAGCAATGGAAGCAATTGGGACAGCACAAGGACAACAAAAGCATAAGTGCAATCAAAAAAAGAAGACTGGTCTTTTTTCTTAAAGAGAAGAGACGAAATAGAAGTCAGAACTGATCAGTCCGGTGTTGACTGAAGAGCTGTGTTTTCAGACGATTCTTAAAGAAGGCTACAGAATCTGCAGATCTTGTAGCAGCGGGCAGATCATTCCACATTGATGGAACCGATCCGGAGAAGGTGCGTGAGAGAGAAGTTTTACCTTTTTGGTATGATGCTTCAAAACGGTTTGCAAGGTGCACACAAAAACTTTAAAAAGCTGCATGTGATTGTGTCAGAGGTAAAAATCAAACTTCCTGTCCCAGTTAAGCTCGTTAATGTCATAAAACCACTTGGAGCATCTGTAGCGTGTGATGAGATGATGTTTCTTTACTCATGTTGTACAACAATTTCTTAATATTTTTTAACACTTCAGTTCAACCACAACAACAAACCTCGACCTCAGAAGAAAAGCCTCAACTAAACGGCAAGTTAGACAAAGTAACTTGCAATTACAGAGACAGTTGTGTCTTTACTGCCTCCCCTCAGGCAACATTGTTTAAAAATATAGCCTACGGTTGTCAACCCAGATCATTAGGCCACACCACCATCTAGAGCCAAATGCAGTAAACAAAAAGCTGTTATGAATGGTTGGAATTACATTAAGCATTAAGTCTATCATCTATTTCCCTCAATAACTGTAGGCTACTTTGTAGACTGTAATTTTATAAATACACATTTAACAGTTAGAATCACTGCAATCGACAATAATTTATACATGTTGTATTTGAGACCGATCAGACACACAATAACTAATTAGATTTCTTAAATATTACAACACCCCTCACCCCAGCTAGTTGCTTGGGGGTCTACCCCCAATCTGCAATTTACACCAAGCCAGGACCAGATCTCTGGTGACCATAGCAACCCACACCAAACCATCAAGATAAGAGTATTTTACGACCGAATAGAATGTAGGGAGCTGAAATCTCTTTACTCACTATTTACATATATAATTTTCCATGTATATATGTTCTTGTTGTTATGTCTGTTTTAAACATTAATCCAAAGTATCCATGAATGTGTGTATAACTACTGGAATTATTAGATTTGTAGGATCTCATTTAACTAATATGATATGTAGATCATGTTTGGTGTCTATGAGTTACATTTTGTGATGTTCTTAATGTTAATGTTTGTTGTGTTTTGGTAACTCTTTTCATATTAGTTTTATCAAACTCCCAGAAGTTTTCTTAGTGAACATCCAATCAGCTTTCACATGCAAAACACCATCTGAAAGACAAAGACAATTAACTTTGACCCAATCAGGAGATAACAGCTTTGAAGAGTTTCTTTGGTTTTTAGGAGTTGTTCTTCAGGTTTTCAGTTTGTGGGGGGTTGTTCTTGCTCTCCTCTCTCTTCTTGCGTTTTGCATCTCCAAAGGATGGACTAGAAGAAGACTTCACCTTTAACTCTTAAGATTGTGCCAGGCTGCGGCCTCGTCATTCCAGATACACAGGGACGTCCACAGGGGGGTTGCTCAGGTTGCCCGGGTAACTGCCCATATGCCCTTCTCGACTTACTTTGCCCTTCCGAGGTGGAAAAAAATAAAAAAATAAATCGTACAATGGATGCATAATTTCACGTAGGCCTAGATAAAAAACAACGCAAAGCATCATTCACTTCCATATTCGGTCACCCAAAATGAAAGTCAGTAGGGGAGGGGCAAACTCTGTTTACATGGTTGCGGTGCTGCACACGACCGGTACCAGGGCTGAAAAGTTTTTTTTTCAAGTTTTGTGAAATGAAATAAAATCTTCATAAATCCACGCTGAGTTTGCCACGTTTAGCCTAAATATAAGACAGATTTAGGTTACTATTTTTTTGCTGATAGTTAGTTTCTCACATTTCGTTTTAGCAAGAAGAATGAATGATGGAAGTAATGCATCACATTAATTATTTTATCCAAAAAGTTTAAATGCCTAAATGCTATCACTATTTTGGGTATTGTTTGAAGAAAAAGATGCCCACTGAAAAGAGGCGGATTCAGGAGAGGGAGAGAAAATTCAGAGTGGCAGCAAAGAGCAGCACATCTATACGACGGCGTTTTAGTACCACGTAAAAAAAAATCGAGAATAAAGTCGAAATGTTACGAGAATAAAGTCGAAATGTTACAAGAATATAAAGTCGAAATGTTACGAGAATAAAGTCGAAATGTTACGAGAATTAAGTAGAAATGTTACAAGAATAAAATGTTACAAGAATAAAGTCGAAATGTTACAAGAATAAAGTCGAAATGTTACGAGAATAAAGTCGAAATGTTACGAGAATAAAATGTTACAAGAATAAAGTCGAAATGTTACAAGAATAAAGTCGAAATGTTACAAGAATAAAGTCGAAATGTTACAAGAATAAAGTTGAAATGTTACGAGAATAAAGTCGAAATGTTACGAGAATAAAGTTGAAATGTTACAAGAATAAAGTCGAAATGTTACGAGAATTAAGTAGAAATGTTACAAGAATACAGTCGAAATGTTACGAGACTAAAATGTTACAAGAATAAAGTCGAAATGTTACAAGAATAAAGTCGAAATGTTACGAGAATAAAGTCGAAATGTTACGAGAATAAAATGTTACAAGAATAAAGTCGAAATGTTACAAGAATAAAATGTTACAAGAATAAAGTCGAGATATAGGCTACCTTTTTTTTTGCTGATAGTTAGTTTCTCACATTTCGTTTTAGCAAGAAGAATGAATGATGGAAGTAAGGCATCACATTAATTATTTTATCCAAAAAGTTTAAATGCCTAAATGCTATCACTATTTTGGGTATTGTTTGAAGAAAAAGATGCCCACTGAAAAGAGGCGGATTCAGGAGAGGGAGAGAAAATTCAGAGTGGCAGCAAAGAGCAGCACATCTATACGACGGCATTTTAGTACCACGTAAAAAATAAATCGAGAATAAAGTCGAAATGTTACGAGAATAAAGTCGAAATGTTACAAGAATATAAAGTCGAAATGTTACGAGAATAAAGTCGAAATGTTACGAGAATTAAGTAGAAATGTTACAAGAATAAAATGTTACAAGAATAAAGTCGAAATGTTACAAGAATAAAGTCGAAATGTTACGAGAATAAAGTCGAAATGTTACAAGAATAAAGTCGAAATGTTACGAGAATTAAGTAGAAATGTTACAAGAATAAAGTCGAAATGTTACGAGAATTAAGTAGAATTGTTACGAGATTAAAGTCGAAATGTTACAAGAATAAAGTCGAAATGTTACGAGAATTAAGTAGAAATGTTACGAGATTAAAGTCGAAATGTTACAAGAATAAAGTCGAAATGTTACGAGAATGAAATGTTACGAGAATAAAGTCGAAATGTTACGAGAATAAAGTCGAAATGTTACGAGAATAAAATGTTACGAGAATAAAGTCGAAATGTTACAAGAATAAAGTCGAAATGTTACGAGAATAAAATGTTACAAGAATAAAGTCGAAATGTTACGGGAATAAAATGTTACAAGAATAAAGTCGAAATGTTACGAGAATACAGTTGAAATGTTACGAGAATAAAATGTTACAACAATAAAGTCGAAATGTTACAAGAATAAAGTCGAAATGTTACGAGAATAAAATGTTACAAGAATAAAGTCGAAATGTTACGAGAATAAAATGTTACAAGAATAAAGTCGAAATGTTACAAGAATTAAGTCGAAATGTTACAAGAATTAAGTCGAAATGTTACAAGAATTAAGTCGAAATGTTACAAGAATGAAGTAGAAATGTTACAAGAATTAAGTAGAAATGTTACAAGAATGAAGTCGAAATGTTACGAGAATAAAATGTTACAAGAATAAAGTCGAAATGTTACAAGAATGAAGTAGAAATGTTACAAGAATGAAGTCGAAATGTTACAAGAATTAAGTAGAAATGTTACAAGAATGAAGTCGAAATGTTACGAGAATAAAATGTTACAAGAATAAAGTCGAAATGTTACAAGAATTAAGTCGAAATGTTACAAGAATTAAGTAGAAATGTTACAAGAATGAAGTCGAAATGTTACAAGAATTAAGTAGAAATGTTACAAGAATAAAGTCGAAATGTTACGAGAATAAAATGTTACAAGAATAAAGTCGAAATGTTACAAGAATTAAGTCGAAATGTTACGGGAATAAAATGTTACAAGAATAAAGTCAAAATGTTACAAGAATTAAGTAGAAATGTTACAAGAATGAAGTCGAAATGTTACAAGAATTAAGTAGAAATGTTACAATAATAAAGTCGAAATGTTACAAGAATAAAGTCGAAATGTTGCACTTTTGATCTAGTCAATTGGGGTCCAAGTACTGGTATCAAGAATTCATCTAAATATCTTACTATGTGTTCAACCAAAGAAAGAAATTGAATTGTTTGTAACAACTATAGAGAGTGAATAACTTTCCTTTTTGGTTGAAATATCCTTTTAAATACTGGCCAGCCCACAGAAACCTTTCACAGAGCAGACGATGAACAGCAAACCTACATGAATAACCAGAAGAAAGTTAGAGAGGCAAACAAATCTCTATTCACACTCAACTTGTTGTTTGTCTTTCAGGCCCTTCTCCATGCTTTCATTTCCTCTACTGTCCTCTTTTAGAATCAAGTGTTCATCAGAGAGATTAGAAAGGAAATGGGCATTTCATGTTTGTGGTAGCTATAAAGAATATTGTAACTAAAATATACACAAGAGAAGTAGCCAACAAAAACTAAGTATCATTGTTATACACAATGTTTTTTTGCAGTGCATTTAAAGGGACAGTTCAACCAAAAGTGAAAATTCTGTCATCATTAAATCCACCTTGAGTTCCAAAACTGTAAAAATATTTTGTGTCCGGTTGAACACAGAGGAAGATATTTGGAGGAATGTAAGTAACCAAACAGATCTCATCCCCCATTTACTGCCATAGTAGGGTATATATATACTAGTCAATGGGGGATGAGATCAGTTCGGCTACTGAAATTATCCCTTTAAGTGAGTTCTATCCACAAATAGGTTTTGTGTTTATTCTCTGAGAATTTCTGTTTGAATCCTGTTGTTTCAGAAAGGTCAGCATCACAATGTTCTGCAGTGCTTCGTCAATAGTCCCAAGGTCACTTGTGCTGTCAGATGAAATATATCAGGAATGGAGCAGAAACATCTTGTGCAACTTGAGCCAAATGCAAAATATTTGAAGCTGTCACACAATGTCTGTTCCTGTCCCAAATGGCTCTCCCAGTTTACAAGTAGAGCGGTCATTTGCACGGTTTGTTTAATATTAATATTAATTAACTACAAAATAAATGTTTATATTTTAACCAATCACAGACCAGAAGTTACCTTTGGGTCAGGTGCGTACATTCTATGATCTTGCCTTCCAACGGGGCATTCATGACGTCGCATGAAAACTGTGTATTGTGTGTTTTCTTTATCTCTATTTTATGTTATTAATATTCATTCACAGATGTTTTGAGTGATGAAATCTCATGGGAGACAGGAAAAGGTTTTAACTGGAATAAAGGGGTTTGGGGCTCTCAAGACTCAACCTAAGGTATATATTATAAACAGCTTGGAAGTTTTGACAGCCTGTCTCACAATTCAGGTGCTCCAATGGAATATCAGCTAATCCCTTTTTTCCTTCCTTCCTCCCTTTCTTTTGGAACACAGAAGAAAGAAAGTGCTGTTATGCCCAGATGTTCATCCTGACTAAACAATGTCAGGATGAACAACAATGTCTTCTTATATACCTGATATTCAGTACAACATAAAAACAAATATTTAATCACACTAAATAAGATGCATTATTTATTATAGAGTGTGTATTTTTGAGTACAAATATATGCCACACTGGATTATATTCCTAAAAAAGGCAAAAATCCAAGCAAACCTGTATGATCTGATAGTTCCATCTCTGTCATTGTGTAACAGCAGAAAAGTCAAGAAGCAGATAAAAACATTAACAGACTATTAACTTTACTGAGCTTTGACTTTATCAAGTTTATCATTGGCTTTTGGTAACAGGTATTTGTTGTGATGTTTGGAATAAAGTAACATTTGATGTTACTTTCCCACGAGAGGGAAGTCACTTTATCTTAATAAATTTAACCCACATGTCATCATAAAATGTCCATTTTCACCTCCTTTTTTCTTATACATGTGTATTGTAAAGGTTGATCTGAAATAATAAAGTAATTGTCTTTTGTTAATACTGAGTGACAGTATTGTCAGTCACATATTGTGGTTTTGTTTGCATTGTTTACTACTGCATATGGCAAGCATGTTTTTGCATCAGAGGTTTCCACGGTTTGTGTTCCACTCATAAAGGAAATAATGAACACCACATTTCACACTGAGCTACTCGTGATGTTTCATACCTCGCCTTTAACTTACTTTCCTGAAAATACAAGTGCAAAAATGTTATTTATTATTGCGATTATTCCTTCACTTTTTCTTCATTGTCAGAATGGGTTTGATAGTATTTTTCATAATGACATAATCAGGATCATGGTGTGATGTGTGCTTAATCTCTTTTTCTAGATGGTAGCGTCTCTAGCTTTGATCTTTTACACTTAAAAGTAGATGTTGTAGGATTAAAATATTGGTGCATCGGCTTTTTACACACAAGAAAGAATGATCTTATGTTTCATGTCTAACCTTCATTGTCATTCTGTCATCCTACACTTTGCTCTGTAATCAAATATATAAAAAAACAAATGTATGTGTAATAAAAAGCCCAAATGCTTTTTTAAAGCAGGAGAGAAACATGTTAGTACAAAACTTGACTAGTGTAAGACCGTGAAATGGTATACAGACCTGCTGTTGGGAACTGAGAATTATCCTTTGCTTCTAGTAGAATCAAATTGAGAGGAAAGGGAAATATTGTGTGTACAGTAAGCAAACAAATTAACAATAAAAACCTCCCATTTTAAGAGATTTAAAAGATAAATCCGCTACAAGATGAGTTTTAAGATTTTTACTTCGTATTAAAAATGTTCCAAAATGTACACAACGTAAAGAAAAAAAACATCACAATGTTAATGAGCTGTCACATGATAAGAATATGTCAATAACTCGGTCACAAGGTTACAAGTTGTTAATTGATTTGTTTAATTTCATAATTTTTAAATGAATGATTACACCAGTTTTTCAGAAAATGATTCACAAAAAGCATTCAACAAACATAAAAATCTAATTAATCCCATTTTGTTGTAAAATGTGGCTTTATCACCAGGCCTTTTTCATGAGAACTGATTTGCTTTTGTTCTGATAAAAGGAACAGAAAATTGTGGGAAGAACAGAAAGTGTTTTTCTGATACTTTGAATTATCAGGAACCAGTTCTCAAACTGACTTGTCTAAAGGTATATGATTAAAATATTTTTTTGAAATTATCTCTATAGAAATGAGTCACAAGCACAGTTCTCAGGTGAAGCATGTTTGGCAGTAGAGAGTTTAACTCTTTCCCCGCTAGCCTTTATAATGAAAGTTTAATTTTCATGAAATTTTGATGACTCTCAGTACATTTTCTGTAATTAATTTATGGACAAACAAAGAACAGAGTCTCAGCTTTCAAACAAAAGAAGCTGTATACATTTCTTTGTTCTGCTGAACGTGAAGATATTTGTAAGAATGTCAGTTACCAAACAGATTTCATCCTCTATTTGCTGCCATAGTAGGGAAAATAAATACTATGGGAGTCTATGGGGGATGAGATGTGTCTTCCTTTGTGTTTAGAATAACAAGAGATTCATACAGGTTTGGAACAATCTGAGGGAGATTAAATATTGACAGAATTATATAAATATAATCCCACCGTCATATCTGGTAAATTGTAGTCCCCCAATCCCCCACCCACCTCTTTATACAGGAAACACGTTGTGCGCTTCTCAGTCTGCACTATGTAGACATAAAAAATACGACCTAGACACCGATTACATAGTATACAGTATTGTTCAAAATAATAGCAGTACAATGTGACTAACCAGAATAATCAAGGTTTTTAGTATATTTTTTATTGCTACGTGGCAAACAAGTTACCAGTAGGTTCAGTAGATTCTCAGAAAACAAATGAGACCCAGCATTCATGATATGCACGCTCTTAAGGCTGTGCAATTGGGCAATTAGTTGAATTAGTTGAAAGGGGTGTGTTCAAAAAAATAGCAGTGTGGCATTCAATCACTGAGGTCATCAATTTTGTGAAGAAACAGGTGTGAATCAGGTGGCCCCTATTTAAGGATGAAGCCAACACTTGTTGAACATGCATTTGAAAGCTGAGGAAAATGGGTCGTTCAAGACATTGTTCAGAAGAACAGCGTACTTTGATTAAAAAGTTGATTGGAGATGGGAAAACCTATAAAGAGGTGCAAAAAATGATAGGCTGTTCAGCTAAAATGATCTCCAATGCCTTAAAATGGAGAGCAAAACCAGAGAGACGTGGAAGAAAACGGAAGACAACCATCAAAATGGATAGAAGAATAACCAGAATGGCAAAGGCTCAGCCAATGATCACCTCCAGGATGATCAAAGACAGTCTGGAGTTACCTGTAAGTACTGTGACAGTTAGAAGACGTCTGTGTGAAGCTAATCTATTTTCAAGAATCCCCCGCAAAGTCCCTCTGTTAAAAAAAAGGCATGTGCAGAAGAGGTTACAATTTGCCAAAGAACACATCAACTGGCCTAAAGAGAAATGGAGGAACATTTTGTGGACTGATGAGAGTAAAATTGTTCTTTTTGGGTCCAAGGGCCACAGGCAGTTTGTGAGACGACCCCCAAACTCTGAATTCAAGCCACAGTACACAGTGAAGACAGTGAAGCATGGAGGTGCAAGCATCATGATATGGGCATGTTTCTCCTACTATGGTGTTGGGCCTATTTATCACATACCAGGGATCATGGATCAGTTTGCATATGTTAAAATACTTGAAGAGGTCATGTTGCCCTATGCTGAAGAGGACATGCCCTTGAAATGGTTGTTTCAACAAGACAATGACCCAAAACACACTAGTAAACGGGCAAAGTCTTGGTTCCAAACCAACAAAATTAATGTTATGGAGTGGCCAGCCCAATCTCCAGACCTTAATCCAATTGAGAACTTGTGGGGTGATATCAAAAATGCTGTTTCTGAAGCAAAACCAAGAAATGTGAATGAATTGTGGAATGTTGTTAAAGAATCATGGAGTGGAATAACAGCTGAGAGGTGCCACAAGTTGGTTGACTCCATGCCACACAGATGTCAAGCAGTTTTAAAAAACTGTGGTCATACAACTAAATATTAGTTAAGTGATTCACAGGATTGCTAAATCCCAGAAGAAAAAAAATGTTTGTACAAAATAGTTTTGAGTTTGTACAGTCAAAGGTAGACACTGCTATTTTTTTGAACACACCCCTTTCAACAAATTGCCCAATTGCACAGCCTTAAGAGCGTGCATATCATGAATGCTGGGTCTTGTTTGTTTTCTGAGAATCTACTGAACCTACTGGTAACTTGTTTGCCACGTAGCAATAAAAAATATACTAAAAACCTTGATTATTCTGGTTAGTCACATTGTACTGCTATTATTTTGAACAATACTGTATGTATATTTATTCAATGCTTAATCATAATCTTGAGTATTTGAAGCAATATAGAAAAATAGCACACTGCTATGAAATCATTGTAAAAGTGTTAAAATGGTTAAGAAAATGGTGTAATTTACTGATGGTTTAAATTTTGTCCACAATCTACAAAATATTCTCGATGATGATGACTTTTTATATTTTCAATTTCGTTTGTAATCCTAAACACCAATGACAGAATGGCAGCTGCCACAGAGATGTCCAGTCCAAAGGTTTTAGATTTCTTTAAACAGTTTCTGAGAACTCCCTTTTAAAGTATCTCAGTAAATTTTTCACCTGATGGGGCAAAGTGGCGTCGCTGAGCTCTCCGAAGTTCTAACTTTACCTCATGAAATTTTATCTCAGCATCCCTACACTTCTTGCAGACTGACGCTGTCTTAACGTGCATTTAAAGCACAAAGTATTTGGCTTCTGTGAATTACCAAAATCGGATTGTAGTATATTATGAAGGCTCTGAGGATACACAAGAGGATTCTCTTCTTACTCCTTTGTGATCTGACATTACTCTGTCAAACTTTTGATTCTGTCATATTGACTGAGAGTCTTTCATCTGATGGACTGTCCTGTTCTGACATGTGGAGTGTCATAAGCCGTGGTCAGTCAGGCTGAGGGGTGGATGTTGTGATGAGGACGAGATGGAGAAGTCAGATCACTTCTTTGTGTTTTCATGTACTGTGAAAGGGAAAAGCAACCATTTACCTACGTTAGAATGTTTTACAATTAAACATTCACACAGATCAAAACTCAAACAAAAGATACCTGAGCTGTGCTCGTTGTATCTTTTCTTGATGATTTTCTCCCTATTAAAAAATTGGGCAGGATCATCAATTCGGAACAAATGTACAGTTTTTCTTTCATCTAAACCAAAATGTTAAGTTTAGTTAAAACCTCTGAATCACTCACCTTGGCATCTGATGATAAGTAATGAAACCGTGATTACTGTGACCATCAGTCCTACTAAGAGAGACACTTTTGGCCAAAACCACTGCGGACCCACCATTTGATTTATCTCATAACCTAAAATTAAATTGTTAAAATTATCTATATTGACTGCAAAACCCTTTCTTCAACACCATGCACAAGGATGTTTCAAAATAACATTACAACAATTTGTCAAAAAAAGTCATCTCCTTACTTGTGCTGCTTTGATTCTCAGAAACTGAATTATCCATTTTTTCTAAAAAAAAAAAAAACATCTCCAAGTAATGCAAAGTTCAAACAAATCTGAATATTACAATTTTGAATATTACATTTAGAAAAATGTCTACTTTTGAAATAAAAAATTTTACTTACCGGTCACCGAGACATTTATGTGATGACTTACAGAGCTCTGGCTTTTACATCTGTATAAACCTGCATCATCCATTGATATGTTCAGAAACTTCAGGAATAACATCCCTTCCTGCTGTGTGATTTGCTTCCAAAAAATTTTTAAGTAGTTTGATTGATCGACGGCTTTACAATCATTTCCATAGATTTTGCACCATGAGATCTTTGGGTGCCCCTGACATTTGTGTATAATTGCAGTACAGTTGATCATTAAATCTGTCATAACAGGAGCTCTTTTATGTGTGTTTCGTGGTACTTTCAAAGATGTGAGGCATAAGAGCTCAGACCCTAAGAAAAAAGTTTAAACATTTGTAAAAAGAACATAGTTCTCTAAATACGGCTCAGTTTAGAGGTTAAATGCAGTCTACTCCTGGTGTTATAAAGCTGACCAAATGCTTCAACATGTCAGATTCAATAAATATGTTGTTTGGCAAACACTGTATGTTAAGCACATAATGATGCCTAGAAATCACATTTAACAGCAGTCGCACTGACGACTTAATAAAGTTAATACTCACCATTTGTGTTTCCACTGACATGAAGAGATAGCAATATTACACATGCAACCAACTCATAGATAATCTGTAACACACAGCTGCCCATGATTAAATGTCTCAAGTGGTATTAATTGTTGTCCTGTCAGAGAGCTGTACGTATTGTATATCGTCTGTGGAAAAGAGCAAAAGTGATTTTTTTGCTACAGGTTTCTCTGACATCACACAGCTTCTCTTTTCTTGTACTTCCTCACTTGTATGTTCACCTTACATGATCATGTGTCTCTTTTGTATCAGTTGTGTTTCTCTGCATTTCTTTCTGGCTGTATTTCACAGTTGCTCTTTATGGTTTGTCCTCTTTCGTCATTGAATATGTCTAATCAGTTCTGATGACTTCGTATAGGTTTAATGTTGAACCGTATTGCAAAAGCTAACGAGAAAAATGATGAAGAAAAGGGTGTATTTCAGCTGAAGACACCCTCTTGTGGATAACACCTCACTATCATTATACTGAAGTGTAGATCTCTCCATTCTGTCATGTAGTTGGAAATATTTGAGAGGGGTCTATTTGCAGTTTATCTATATAAACGTCCCCTCCACACTATAAATGGCATTGCTGAGCTCTCCGAAGATCGATCTTTAGCTCAGGAAATTTTATCTCATCATCCCTACATTACTAGCAGACTGACGCGGTCTTAACGTGCATTTCACGAACAAAGTATTTGGCTTCCGAAATTACGCAAAGGGATGAATAAACACTATGGATTTATATATTTTAACGATCAATATTGATGTCTCGCCAATGTTAGCTGATGTCGCATGAATTTCTTTAAAATACAGGTTTAGAAAATCTGTTTTTTTATATGATCCACCGAAGTACTGAAAACGCTGATGTAACACACCCCTGTAATGTAGGTAGTGATAAAGCTACACCTAAACATGTTGCTTGCGACCCGCCATTAAAAGAAAAGGAGAAGAAGAAGAACGTTCGTTGATCGTTATTTACTGTTACTTGCAGTTGATGTGTTATTTCCTCAAAACAATTAAAATATAATTCTGGAAATTATTCAACATTTTACTGTGGATATTTCATATGTTATTTTGCTTTAAATATACAATTCCTAAATTATTTCTGTTCACATTTTTTCATTTTTATAAAAAATTAATTTATTTGATGTTTGATTTATTGTTCATTGCTAACTATTATAATGTTTACGTTCTAAATACAAATCTGGAAGCAATGTCTGGATTTAGTAGCATTAAAGGTATTTAATAACATTTCAACAAAAATTTGTTTAGTTTGATGTAATCTGAATGTACATATACAGAGTAACTCCAACAACATCAGCTTCAATGATGTATGTGCTTTGTCACAGATTCTGCAAATTACATTAAAAAAGCTTTTTACACAATTTTCTGTTGACTCTTTCCAATGCCAAACACATGACTTGTCTGGTACACAGTGGCGGATCCAGGATTATTTTAAAGCAGGGGCAACATTGGGGCAAAAATTAACAGAGAGGGGCAGAGTATAGCGCGCGATTCTTTTTTATTTTCAATTGCTGCTGGCACCACCAGATTTCTGAACAAAACGCTGGAGATGAGTTAGAGAATGATGCAGGTTTATTAATGATAAACAGAGATGAGTGTAGGTCAGTAAGCAACACAACACAAAAGTTTTATGTAAACACACTTTTGGTATAACCAAATACTAAAGGGCTTTAAGTGTCAGACACTATTATCCGTCCTTGAACTATTTTACTTCCCTGAACTATGCAACTGTTAACTCCTATTTTTAATCTAGCTGCTAAACTAAATAGCGAATAAAGTAGTGTATTGTTGTAGCTGCAGGGCTCAACACTATAAGGATTTTTTGCCCAGTCTGTGATTTAAATTTTACTTGCTCTGCCAACATTTTCAAAGGCCCTGTCACAAAATATAAATGAATTGTTGTTATCGTTGTTTTTGACCCATCATGTATTCTTGTTTTCTGATTATCAAACTTCTATGAAACCAAAATTCAGTGGCATAACTTTGTTTTGAAAAGTGGTGGGGACAGAGATGACAAAAATACACTTAAATTTTTTCTGTAATAACTCGTTGGGAATATTTATCATATATAGTGGGCCGTCCATTGGCTATACTCCACTTTGTGGTTCCCAAACTATCATTTGGGGAAGGTCACTTGTTGAGGTGCACTACACTTAAAATCAGTTTATTCCTATGACTAAAAATGTCACTTGTTCATTGGTTATCGTGTTATTTTGCTTGGACACTGGATGCATAAGCAAGCACCACGAGTGCGGATGATGCATTTTTACACTGGCCGCATTCCTGAGTTTGCGGCTCTCTGTGTTCCACAAATATAACTTATGAGTGTGAGCAACGGGAGATGGCATCCTGCGTTTTCCACGAGTTTGAAATACTAATGGCCATTAAACAATACACACCTTCCGCAAGCATTTCTCAATTTCTTCCAAAAAGTGCTGGGGAATGGGGATAGGCAAATGACGCCTATGCCAAAATTAGATACCATCTAATACCACAGCAAAAACTATTCAAATGTTATCAAAGACAAGTAAACAGTCAGTTAAGAACTATCTCTCTTGTTTTGGTTGATCACATTTTCAGGGGTCGCCACAGCTGTTTTACACCGCGTGCAGTCAGTTAATAAGAACAAATGAACAAAACAATAAAAATGACAAGCTGTAGCACCTAATATAAATAAACAGAAGACATTAAACATTTCTTTAGGTTTTTAGGGTTAATGGTTTTCAGAAACAGATATAATCAAAATTCAAAATAATATTTTCTAATGATAGAATGCATATTCTTCACTGTGTTCAAATGTCTCGACTCTCAAACAGGTATCCAGATTCCCAGACACGGGAAACCTCGCAAAATATCTCGAGACTTCACAACAAACATGGCGGATGACAGGCTGGAACAGATTGCGGTCATAGTGTTAGGAATCATTTTGACCGAAAACTCACAGAAAAAAAATGATGAGACAAATTGAAGAACCATGTTCCCTGGCAGGAAAACTACATTTTACATTTAGACATTTAGCAGACGCTTTTATCCAAAGCGACTTACAAAGAGTTTAGGAGCAATAAGCTATAGTTCATACAGGAGCCATAATACATTAGGTGCCAATACAAAGTTACTGGTTTCAACAAAAGCTAGACCACTACCTGTTGAGAGAAAGTTTTTTTTTTGTTTGTCAAGTATTCACAGAAGAGGTTTTAAGTAGTTTTTTAAATGTTGTGAGAGATGTGGTTGAACGGACAGAATTAGGAAGAATGTTCCACCAGGAAGAAGTTGTGAATGAGAACGAGCGGGAGAGCGATTTACTGTCCTTATGGGAAGGCAATACAAGACGCCGCTGGTTTGCTGAACGCAGGGATCTTGATGGGGTGTAGGAGTGCAGGAGAGTGTGAAAGTAAGACGGTGCAGATCCATTGATAGTCCTGTAGGCAAGCATTAGTGACTTGAATCTGATACGGGCTGCAACCGGTAGCCAGTGAAGAGAGATGAAAAGGGGAGTTACGTGAGCCCTTTTGGGCTGTTGGAAGACGAGGCGTGCTGCTGCGTTCTGAACCAGCTGGAGCGGTTTGATAGCCTTTGCAGGAAGACCAGCAAGGAGAACATTGCAGTAGTTCAACCTTGAGATTACCAGGGCCTGGACAAGGAGTTGTGCCGCATGCTCCGTGAGATAGGGTCTGATCTTTCTAATGTTGAATAAGGCATATCGGCATGACCGTGTTGTCTTTTCAATGTGATCATTGAAGGACAGCTGTTCATCAAATATGACTCCGAGGTTCCTGGCTGTTTTGGAATGGGTGATTGTGGTATTGCCAAGATGGATGTTGAAATCGTGGGTTTAGATTTAGAACACATATTTACTGAAAGAGCCTATTTGTTGTTTCACATAGCTTCTTGTGCTTTTATTGAAATGTAGATGTTAGACATTTTGTTGCAAACATTGTTAAAACCCCATTGCTCTCAGGGGCTAGGTTGCTTATTTGTCAGGTTGTTTTACACCCACATGTGTGTGATGGCTTTGGCCTGCACAAATCTACAGGAAAAATATGTATTTTATTCAAATTTGAGATAATTTGGTAAAAATAAATACGTTGCCCTCGTCTCACGATACCAATGCTCCAAGTCATAATTAAACATCTAAAATGATCTTCATGTGTTTTAGTTTCATGAGAGATGCGCCTTTCCTAATACAAACTTGGTGTGAGACAGGGCTTACAGTATGTATGACCACAGAACAACTTCAACACGGCCCTCAGTCAAACAAGAGTCAGGGATGAGATGACCATCAAATTTTTAAATCTTCAACTACTAAATTCACAAACTGGCATTTGTTTATTTGGCCTTCTTTATTTAGAATCAGCTCCTCTAGTGTATTTTGTTCACATTTCTTCTGTAATCGAGGCAGACACTGCAGTTTCTGGGGAAGGTTGTGAAATGTCCTGCAATAACAGAGACACAAGTGATGTGAAATATAATCCTCACATTCACACGTCTGTCATATTAAATAGAAGCCTACAGTACATTTATCTCTTTAACTCTGTCAGAGCGCACAGATCGTTTCTCTTCATGTGCCTCATCCTCATTAATAAAGGTCAACTAAATGATAACTCATATAAGGCAGGATATTTTCATCCACTGTGGGGTACACACACACATTATACACACACATCATATATAAAGATTTTACCCTACAATACTACAGTAAATGTGTGTTTTATATAGTGGTTTAACTTGTGCATTAACTCAATCAGCAGTGTTTCTGAAACACTTCTCTGTTGTGTAGACAACAGAAACAGCATAACTCCGTGGCTGAAATACATTTTTGTGTTACTGATATTTGCACATAATTATTTCCTGAAAAACACAGAACTCCCTCTATCCATGTTGAACACGGTTGGTTTTGCGATGCCGACGTCACTCGTTCATGTGCACGCGTGAACTATTCTTAGCTTCAGGATCAAAGCTTGAGTTGACATATAAACTCCATGAGCTGCTTCATGGTTCCAACAAAGCTTGATCACGTTGGTTTGGTTTTGTCGACCCAAAACTGATCCAGTAACCCTGAGTTTGTTCAGCTACATCCATGGTACAGGCCCCATGTGTAGGTTACAGCTAACCTCTGCAGAACTGTGGCCCTCCAGGAACTGAAAACAAATTTGAAAACAAATTCTGAAACTTTGCTTTCCTTACATTTCTTTAGTCATGCAAACATATTACATATCAAAAAGTTATAGACTCGTTTTGGTCAGTGAAAACATGTCATTAAAGATTACTTTTCATCAACGAAATTAACACTGGTGCAGAGAGGTGTGTTACCCAGAGAACTGTAAAAGTTTACAGGCCAGAAAAAAAGCACAAAGAAAAAACTGAGAAAATCCTGATGTTCTCTTCGCTGACTACATTCAACTCAATGAAAAGGACATTTAAAACAACTTCATCTTCTACACTGCTCGGATTAATGCATTGAAATCTGCCACTTGTGAAGAATACACACATATTTGTAAAGAAGTGATTGACAGAGGTGGAAGATTAACGATATGTGAAGATGAAATGTTAGACACAGAAAACCCCGTTCTTACTATAAACTACTAAAGGCACTCTCGTTCTGCAAGGCAACGAGATGAGCCTGAACTCTTTGAAGGGATTTTCCCACAGCTGAAGACCAGAATACAAGAGGAGAGAGACCAGGCCAGTGCAAAAAACTCAGACTTTGAGGACGAAGGCCCAGTGAATCCTTCATCTTCACATTCTGATCAGCGATTGACAGACACTTTAGCATTACTAGAACTGGAATTTAAAGAACACACCCAAACCAAACTCTCAGACATGAACAACACAAACACCTACATACAAGAGGAGAAACATCAACTCCAACATCTGAAAAAAGACTCAAGCTCTTCCATCACTCAACTCACAAAAGCGCTATGAGAACTAAAAGAAGACAACCAAGCTCTAGAGGAGGATGCAAAGAAAAAAGAAGAGAAGTTCCCCAGAAAGCTGCAAGAAATGAGAGAGAAGTTACAGAAAACCGTACATGTTCTGTGTTCCTTAACGTGCATCTGGCTCACCACCAACATATCAGCCTCCAACACCTGTATGATGGACTTTACCAACATAAAGATAGAGTACGTGTTTGTGCAAAGAGCTTAAAGGATGCAGGTTTGAGCCGAAGCACCAGCTACCAACCCTGAACACTACCGGCCCATCCAACCCTACATCCCCAGACACTGCCCACTGACCTCAGTGAGAAAAGACATCAGCTGGACAAGCTCTTCACATCGCCCACCAACCCTCTCGACCACACCCACCTATGTTTTCTTGCACACCTTTTAACTGCAGTCCCTAAACTCACATTCACCTGCCTTTAATCAAGCCACTGAAAGAAAGAAACCAAAAACCATCCCATAACAAGACAGACCCTCACAACCCCGACCATAGAGCTATGCTGAAGCTGTGGCTCCACCCACCGCCCTTCACACCAGCCAATGAACTGACACAGATTAAAGAGATGCTTCATAAACCAACCCGGTCTCATCAATTGTGTATAAATAACACGCTGTTGCATTATCGTGTAATATGTGCGCCAAAGTTGATTTTGCATGCATATGATACGGCAACGTTTGTGTGCACCGGGGTGGAGAGCAGCCATTTTTAAACATACGTGAAGATGAAACACTGAAATAATTAAAATACTAGGTTTAAGTTTTGGGTTAGGGTAGAGGTTATAATATGCACACATGCTAACATCAGGTGGTGTGGGGATAGGTTAATGAGATGAATGACTGTTTAATATGCACACACGCTAAATTAGCGTACATTTTTTTCTCTCTGTCTTACCAAATAGGTTTATCTCTAAGAGTTTATCTCTAAGTTTATCTCAGTTCTTATAAATTGTTGGAATATTCAGGGTCTTCATTCTTCGACATTTTGTTCTAAAAGCACAGACCCAGAATTTATGTACAATATTACTAATGCTGACATAATTTTTCTCACTGTAACATGGTGTGGAAATAATGTTCTTACCTATTGTCCCTCAGGCTACTATGAAATAATTGTGCCCTCAGTTAAGTGAAGTACAGTCCATTGCAGACGTGATTCAGGAGGAATTTAAGTGTGTGTGACGAGTCACCCGGTGCACAATCAGCGTCGCCATGGAGACGGAGGAAACTAACGAGGCACACCTGCCGATCGTTAAAGGACACACTCGCAGCGGCTACAAAAGCAGGAAGAAGTCAGAGGAGGATGAGCCAGATCGCCCCAACCAGAGGAGAAACTCACCTGTCTCATTTGTGTTTCCAGGCTCAGAGGAATAAGACGAATCAGCGAGTGAGTATGCATGCATGCATGCACGCAAGCAAGCACGCACGCACATCAGAAGCTGCAGACCAGACCAGATCCCGGCCGGCCAACGAACACATAGACTCTCAAAGCGCTTACGCTGGTGGAAGATCCTCCGAGGCTCGACGATGCTCCAAAACTTCCTGCTTTTCCTCAGTCTCCCCACCGGGAGAATAATAAAAGTATCCTCTGGGGCCATTGATTATCAATTTTGCATATTTGTCGGTCCCCTTCCTGTCACATGTGGTACAAAGAGATTCTGAGGACACATTTCTGTTATAACAGTTGGAAAATATCCTTGTTGGTTAAAACTAAACAATCAAATTGGCATTTCAGCCACTGACATGTATCTCTGTTCACTTTACATTCCTCCTGCGGAATCCTCTTACCATGAAGAAGAATATCTAAACAACATCCTCACAGAAATCTGCCATTTTCAGGCTCAGGGACATGTGCTGATGTGTGGAGATATTAATGCAAGAACTGGATCTGAACCTGATAACATTGATCCAGATGCCAAAAAACATGTCTTTGGCCTAAACCCCTTGAATCTCACTAAAAAAATATCCCACCAAGAAACAACCTGGACCAAACCATAAACAAAACAGGTTAAGAATGATTACAGCTGTGTGGAGCCTCAGGTCTGTACATACTGAATGTCAGGATCAGAGGAGACTCATTAGGGAGGTTCACTTGTTGTTCAGGTCATGGAGATAGTGTTGTTGACTATGCCATCTCTGACATCGACCCCATCCAACCCAAACAACAAACTCTTCTTTCTGACCATAACCAAACTAACATACGTATTAAAGCACTGACTAATCACACACAAAACACCGCAGACCTGGAAAATGTTTCACATCCAGCAGACATACAGATGGACTCAAGACAGCACCACATTTATTCAAGCCATTGAATCTGAAAAGCTGAAAAAAACCTCAATACATTTCTTGATAAAACATTTGAAACAACTAAAGATGACACCCAATTGGCTACAAATTAAATCAATCACATATTTCAAAAAGCAGCATGTAAAACTGCCTTGTAAAAGAAAGGAAACAATTATTTTAAGAAAACGCCAAAAGATGAAAAGTGGTTTGAATCAGAGTGCAAAACATTTAGAAAACAACTCAGAAAATTATCAAAACCTGTAACATAAAGAGCCTTACAAAACAAAACTAAGAACTGAACTCTGCTTGAAATTAAAAGAATATATAGAAACGATAAGAATGAAAAGCAACACTAATAGCTTTGATGAAATAGAACCATCAATAAACCAGAATCAGTTCTGGTATATGTGGAATAATCTGAGCACAACAAAACACAAGATTTACCAATCCAAGATGGAGACATCTGGACAAAACATTTTGAAAACTTATATAAAGAAATTCCACCAAAAGAAATGAATGGAAATTATAATCATATCAACTAAAATATGAAAACACAATAAAAAATATCAAAACCCACTGGACTTTCCAATTACTCACAAGGAATTGACCAATAAACTTAAAAGCCTAAAAATTCTTGTGTTCCGGAAAACATTCTAGGTGAAATGCTGAAACACAGCACACCTGAGCTGCAGACGGCTGTACTCTGATTATTTAACCTCATCCTTCATTCAGGCCACTTTACTGACATCTGGAGCCAAGGATTTATTACACCCTGTTACGATCTATTTCTTGGATCACAACAAACTAAGGGAGACGCCACACAACCACTGCATAAATAATGAGATTTATTTAACTTAAGAAATATGAGATGTCAAGTGATCAGTGTAATGTATGTCAGCATGTAAATGTAAGTAGCAAGTTCAAATGACATCAGTTCAACCAAACATAAACAACTAAAGGTCCAATTCAAAACATAATAGGAAAAATGGATCACATGATGAGGACTCAGACGAGGCTGTGCGTCTCCCGTAACCTACACATCCCGTCAGCTCTCCGGTAGCCTCAACGAGCAGCAACACCAGCGAGTAACACTCACTCCCGTCTCTGTTTAACCCGGTGTCTTTTAAAGTGCCATGATTACGTTCAGGTGTAAAGCCACGCCCTCCAGCAAACAGCCTGTAACTCGTGAACAACACACAACCACACACTGAGCCGTCACACACCCATACACATTTAATGGAAATAAATGAAATGCTAATCATTTTAGAGGCATTTGTGTTACTAGTATTTTGGGGAAATAAGTATTCAGTATTCTAAAATACAGGATTATCTACTTTCTTAGTGAACACAATGTCCTGAGCCCATGCCAGATAATCATAGAACTACTGACCACATCTATACCCTACAAGCACTCATTGATAGACACGTTAAATATACCAAAATGGAAAAAATCCCATGCTTTGTCGATTAAAAAAAAGCATGTGATATTATTTGGCACGATGGGTTATATTTTAAACTGTTACAAAATGGTGTAGGTGGTAAACTCTATGATATTATAAAATCAATCTATTCAAATAACAAATCTGCAATACGAATTGGCAAAAAACATACAGAAATTTTTTACCCAGAAGAGAGGAGTGCATCAGGGTTGTAGCCCGAGTCCAACACTTTTAACATTTACATAAATGGATTGGCAGAGCAATTGGAAAAGTCTACCGGCTCTGGAATCACTCAATCTGGATCTGCTTGAGAATTACTGTCAGAACTGGGCCCTGGCAGTAAACCTCAAAAAGACCAACATTATGGTCTTTACATTTACTAGAAGCTTCTTTCCAAAGCGACTTACAGAGAGTTCAAGGAGAAATAAGTGACAATGAAAGCTAGACCACTACCTGTTGAGAGAAAGAGAGAGGGTTAGTGTTTTTTATTTGTCTGACAAGTATTGACAGAAGAGATAGGTTTTAAATGTTGTGAGAGATGTGGTTGACCAGACCAAGTTAGGAAGAATTTTCTACCAGGAAGGACTTGAGAAGGAGAATGATGGGGAAAGCGATTTGGAGCCTTTGTGTGAAGGCAATACAAGATGCCACTGGTTTGTCTTTCAGAAACAGCCCAGATGTCAGGAACACAAATATCAGTTTAGTCTCGGCATCATGCCCTACAGCAATTCACTAACCTTGGCTTGATCATCACTGCTTCAGGAAGTCTCAGCATGGCAGTAAACACGCTCAAAGATAAAGCTTGGCAAACTATTCATGCTATTAAGAAAAAATACAGAGTATTGATTTACCCATTAAAATATGATGTAAATTCTTTGACAGTATAATATAGCCCATAGCACTGTATGGAAGTGAGGTCTGGGGTCTACACAGAAACTCTTAAAATCCTTTTGCTAAATTCTGTATGTAAAGTACAACGGAAAACCCCCAATGATATATGTAGATCAGAATTAGGCAGATTCCCATTAGTTATTAATATTAAAAAAATCCAAAAAAATTTGGATGCACTTAAAATCAAGCCCCACAGATTCCCTACAGCATAAAGCTTTTCAAACACAAGAAAAGAGTCCTCCGAGATGTAGCCTGGGGAAGACACAGTGGGGTTGTGTCAGCCATCTATGGCTAGCGGGGTCGACGTCTCCCTCTCTCAGTTCCCGTTCGTCAACTGAACCATGCCAGAGGGTCGTCCAGCCTATCCTCGCCTCCGCCGGGCTCGACATCACTTCCCCGCCTAGGCCTATTGGAAGATTCAAAGCTCTGAGTTGTCTTTTGAGACGTGGCTGTTCCTGCACTGCTTTTATTCAGGAACTTTTCTGCACTACCGGAATGGTCGTGGATGGGCTTGTGATGTTTGCGCCATCACAAACATATAGGTACACCAGGGATGTATCATGGGGCAACCTCAGCCAACTTAGCGCTCCTGATGATTAGATCCATAGATTTGCTTTGATAGCGTTTGGCGGGCCATGTAGATGAAACGTTGCTTCTCGTGTCTATACAGTTTATATACGCGGTCGTACACCTTGTCGAGCCAAGCCGCCTCCGCCATGGTGCACCCGGGAATGGGGCAATTTAATCCCGGCGCTATTTTCTGTCCTTTGATCAGACAGCAGATCAAGTGTAACTTCCTGTTGTTTTTCTTGTTGTGTCATTCGGAAAGGTATACAGCAACGTCTTCCGCCTGTTCGCCACAGAGCTCGCAGCGGTACAAAATAATATTGTCAAAGAGAACACCGCGTATGGGCAGCCCATACATAGGGAGAGGCTTAAACACAACTTTATTAAAACATTGTCCTTTTCACATTGTTCTTAAGTAACCATATTACCAACAAAATTAAAAACACGTCCCAGTATTAGGTGCATTAAACATATATTTATAAACACTCCTTATTCTTTAATATTTAAAACCAACATTTCAATTTTAAATATTTCACACACACCAAATTTCTGAAAACATTATTAAGTAATTTTCCATTTTCAAATACTTATGCTTAATTTCAATTCTGGCAGCCATCGTTGCCTTTAAAACATATTCTGCATCAAATGAACCTTCACCCAATAACTTGCTTTTCCGGGTCTTCCATATTGCCATATAGGCCACCCCCACCAAAAAGTTTAACAGACTTTTTTTTTTTCTTTCATTAAAAACGTATTTAGGACCACTAATAAAACCGCCAATGGGAAACATTTCACCTAGATTCTCAAAACAATAAATAAATTACTTAACCTTGAACAATTAATAAATAAATGGTCATCGTCTCTTCGATCCCACAGAAAGGACATTCCCTTCCCACTGCTGGATTCAGATGCGGCACGTGTCTTTATGTAGCTATAGCATCATGAATAAGCCTCCACTGCAGATCTGCTGTACATTTCTTAGTTGGAGATTTGTACAGACTCCTCCAGGATGTTTTAAAGTCTGGTCGGAACATTTTAAAACATTCTGATGAGCAACTTTAAAACAAATTATATATAGCGCTTTCTTGTTTATTTCGTGAAACTGTCCAAGCTCTGGAGTCCGAAAAGATAAAATGACCAGCTCTTCTCCTTGTCAATTCTGCTGTGGTATGTTTGAACAAACACATTGTATAAACACTTGTGGTTTTGCCACAAATTGACAAGCTGAGCCTCTATCTATGATGTCCACATCCACTTTACTTTGTTTGGCGACACATCACACCACAGGGAAATCTGATAAAATAATCCTTAGAGCCGTTTAAGATTATCTGGACTTTGCCAAGGACTGTCGGAAGGGGAGAAATCTGTCCGATTATCTTTTGGTGTATTGTCTATAGGAAAAATATTATTTACAGAGTTAAAAACGCCTAAAGTTTGGGCTACTTAATATTAGATCACTAAATCCAAAGGCAGTTATTGTAAATGAAATGATCACAGACAACAGTTTTGATATACTTTGCCTTACTGAAACCTGGCTTAAGCCAAATGATTACTTCGGTCTAAATGAGTCTACTCCACCAAGCTACGGTTATATTCATGAGCCACGTCCGGTTGGTCGAGGTGGTGGTGTCGCAACAATCTTTAGAGACTTTCTTAGCGTTACTCGGAGAACAATGCATACATTTAAATCATTTGAAATGCTTGCGTTGAACATAACAGTTCCAAACAAAAGTAAAAAATCATTGGTCTCTCTTACATTGGTTACTGTGTATAGACCCCCTGGGCCTTACACTAATTTTCTGATAGAGTTCGCAGACTTCTTATCGGATCTATTGGTTAACGTCGATAAAGTACTGATTGTTGGAGATTTTAATATCCACGTAGATAGTGCTAACGATCCATTAGCTGTGGCGTTTAAGGAACTACTAGACTCTTGTGGTGTAACACAATACATCAATAGACCTACTCATCGCCTTAATCATACCCTAGACTTGATTATATCTCACGGAGCCGATCTAACCGATATCGATATTATAACTCAAAGCGACGATGTTTCCGATCACCATCTTATAACATGTACACTTCGCACTGCAGAAATCAGTTGTATATCTCGTTATCGACAGGGTAGAACAATCACCTCAACTACTAAAGATAGTTTCGTAAAGAACTTGCCAGATCTGACTCCTCTAATAACCTTTCCAACTAATATAGAATCGCTCGATGGCATGACCAGCAACATGGGCACTATTTTCTCTAACGCATTAGAAGCGGTCGCACCTATGAAGTCAAAAAGGATTATTGAAAAGATCATAGCACCATGGTATAATAACACCACTCGAGCCCTAAAAAGAGAAACTCGTAAACTGGAGCGAAAATGGAAACAAACCCAATTAGAGGTCTTTAAAATTGCATGGAAAGAGAGCGCAAGCTGTTACAAAAAGGCACTAAAAGCAGCAAAAGCCGAGCATTTCCGTAACCTCATAGAAAATAACAAAAACAATCCAAGGTTTTTATTTAGTACAATTGCTAAACTAACAAACAAACAGACTCCACCTGACCTGGGTATTCCGCCGCACCTTGGTAGCAATGAATTCATGAAGTTTTTTACCGATAAAATCGAAATAATACGAGACAACATAGCTAAAACCAAACCTCCAAGTGTGTCGGATGAATTAGTTTCAACCGTCACCCAAAAAGAAAAGCTAGAGTGTTTTTCTCCTATAAATCAGGAAGAATTAATTAAAGTTATTGCAACATCCAAACCGACGACATGCTTATTAGACCCCATTCCGACTACTTTATTAAAAGAGTTACTACCTGCTGTAATTGAGCCCATTTGTAACATCATCAACTCGTCAATTAATCTAGGACATGTCCCAGGGCCCTTTAAGCTGGCTGTAATTAAGCCTCTTATCAAAAAACCAAACTTGGACCCCAATGAACTTGGAAGCTATAGACCGATTTCAAATCTCCCGTACTTGTCTAAAATACTAGAAAAAGTAGTGTCAACTCAACTGTGTACCTTCCTACAAAATAATGACATGCACGAAAAGTTTCAGTCTGGCTTTAGACCGCATCACAGCACTGAAACTGCGCTCGTTAGAATTACAAATGACCTCCTTATTGCTTCAGATAAAGGTAACATCTCACTCTTAGTCCTGCTTGACCTTAGTGCTGCTTTCGATACTGTAGACCATAAAATACTACTAGATCGTTTACACAATTATATCGGTATTCAGGGACAGGCACTGCAATGGTTCAGATCTTACTTAACAGACAGATATCAATACGTCCATTTAAATGGGAAATCGTCAAATCTTACGCAAGTAAATTATGGATTACCTCAGGGATCGGTTTTAGGACCCCTGCTTTTCTCCATATACATGCTGCCCCTCGGAAACATTATTAGAAAACATGGAATTAGCTTCCACTGTTATGCAGATGATACTCAGCTATATATCTCATCAAGACCAAATGATTCATTTAAGCTATCCAAACTGGCTGAGTGCATCGAGGACATAAAACACTGGATGACTAGTAATTTCCTCCTTTTAAACTCTAGCAAAACAGAAATATTACTTATAGCACCAAAATCAAGTAAACAGAATATCTCCGATTACAGCCTGCAAATTGAAGGCTGCACTGTTACTCCAACAAATATTGTTAAAGATCTAGGCGTTATATTAGACGGCAACCTGTCATTTAAAAATCACATCTCAAATATCACAAAAATAGCCTTCTTCCACCTTAGAAATGTTGCCAAATTACGAAATAGTTTATGTGTTGCAGACGCAGAAAAGCTTATTCATGCATTTGTGACCTCACGGCTTGACTATTGTAATGCCCTACTTAGTGGTTGTCCTGTATCATCGATAAACAAACTACAGTTAGTTCAGAATGCTGCTGCCAGAGTTCTTACTAGGTCAAGAAAATACGATCACATAACCCCAGTTTTAACATCGCTTCACTGGCTACCCATTAAGTATCGTATTGATTTTAAAATTATTTTAATTACTTACAAAGCCCTGAACGGTTTAGCACCTACTTACTTAACCGAGCTTTTATCACGTTACAACCCATCACGCTCCCTAAGATCTCAAAATTTAGGACTTTTGACAACACCTAGAATAACAAAATCCACCAAAGGGGGACGAGCTTTCTCATACGTAGCACCTAAACTCTGGAATAGCCTTCCTGATACTATTCGAGGGTCAGACACACTCTCCCAATTTAAATCTAGATTAAAGACACATCTTTTCAGCCAAGCTTTCACTTAATGCATAGTTAATGAACAGCAGCTACGCTAATTATCCTCTTTATTCTCTTTCCGCCTCTGCCTCGGGATGCCCATCCCGAGGTAGGAAGAAGTTCCACCATGTCCAGACGACCGACAGATGCCCATCCCCAATTTGAGATCACGCCAGCTACAGCTGCAGACTGACTGACCATCCCAGCTCCATCTAAGGCAATTCCACCACCAGCCAAGAGAAATATGACCATCGGACCATCCCAGCTCAGACCACTACATCCCCAACCAAGAGCAAAGACGTACTATTTGGCTTATTAATGCTGAAGTTACAACATTTGGTATTAAATGCTAAACTTAAATCACATGTCACCAGTTTGAGTGCAGCTATGACACGTCAGAGGGGATCTGGCCCTCCCGGCTGAGCCTGGTTTCTCCCGAGGTTTTTTTCTCCATTAATTAATCATTGGAGTTTGGGTTCCTCGCCACAGCAGGGCAGTGTTGGCCTGCTCACCGGGAGACTGCATTCATTCATTTATTTATTTATTTAGAAATTAGCTATTATTTATTAGTATGATCTTACTCGTTGTATGAATACCATGCACTGTGCTGTGTTTTTCTGTTTTTCCTGTTTGCCCCTGTAAAGCTGCTTTGAAACAATACACATTGTGAAAAGCGCTATATAAATAAACTTGAATTGAATTGAATTGAAAATTTAAAAAAAAATTGTCAAACATTAGCAATTAGCATTTTGAGGTGGATGGATTATCTCGGCAAAGGAGAAGTGCTCACTAACAAATATTTTGACAGATTTGTGAACAATATTTGAGAGAAATAGGCCATTTGTGTAAATAAAAAAGGTCTTAGATCTTTGAATTCAGCTCATGAAAGATGGGGGCAATACTAAAGCGTGGTGTTTATAATTTTGATCAGTTTAGTATGATGCATGCTATAGTTTTATATCATAGCTCATCAGATAGGGAATTAGGAGAGGACTAGTTAAATAGATAACATGCTATGCCTTGAATTATGTCAAGCTGTGAATCATCCCATTGTATTATTACAACAAAGCCTAAATCAAAACTTGCATCATTACTGGTTACAGGTAACTTAAGATGAATGGCCAACACACAACAAGGATATTTACATATATTTATAGAAAAGGACCGTTTGGTGTAGTTTTGTCACAGAAGTTCCTCTGGTGATATGGTCTTTAACGGCAAACTGCTAACACAAGGGCCTCTGGAACCCCTGGAGAGATGATGGTCATAAAACTTTGGAGAACCATCAGATTTCAGGCTCTTTGGAGCAGACTTCTCTGTGATCTAGGAAGTTGTATGACATGATATGATCCAACATTTGGCAATACCAGACTCTACATATGTGCATAGAAGACCTGTCCTGTTACATATTGTAAAATGTTTTTATGATGTTGTATACTACTACATGTGTTAAGGGAACACAACTTGTTATACAATGTTTTCTTCTGCTTTAAATATAAAGAATAAAGCAAGCATCCAATGTCAACGTTTAATCAAAGAGTTTTATATTTATGGCATTGAATGTTCATTTACTTTTAAAGGGATAATTTGGTTACGATTTCAATATTTGATTTCAAAGGTGTCCATTAAGCATGAAGTAGCACAACATTTTAAACTGCTAAATATTTGACACTCTTACGTAGTTTTGAGAGTGTGTGGTTCTGCAAAAAAGAACTTAGGCCTTTAGTTCTTTTTTTAAAGAGAATTGAACTGGAGGAACTATAATCCCTATACATGGCTGGTCAGAGATACTGTCTGTGTCCAAATCAGAGTCTTCGTCTTTTGCAATCTGTTAAAAGCGGGTAAAAGTTTATGGACATTGTATGTTAAATTAGGGTAATACCTTAGGTGAAAATGGTATACATAAAATGGGACACAACAAATTCAGACAAGCTACCTCAGATAGGAGTGGAGGAGTGACAGGGTTTTGAAGGAGTCAAATTTCCCACAGCTGGTCTGGGCTTCAATTGCCCTCTGTGTAGAGAGAATGGCTATTCCACCACTAGTAAAGGACTCAAGGCTGGCCTGGAGAAGAGGCAGAAACACATACTGACAAGAAAAGAGGTGGAGCCTGTTAGTTGGAACTAGTAAACCTTCCTCTTCAAAGCTGTGCAAAACACCGTAACTGTATGTTCACACAGCCGCTGTCAAGAGCGTCAAAGTGGCCAGAAGTCATTCATTTTCAAAGTGAGCCGGCAGCGAGCAGTGGCGCCGCAAGCGCATCTTGGCCATTTAGGGTTACGAGGAGAGTTGAAATCAGGTCAACTTTATGGTGATGACAGTTGTGGCGAAATCAATCATCAAATGTTGAGAGACATCACGAAGACCAAGAAGCCAAGTTTCAAGGGTTTTAATATTTAATTTGTTCGATCAAGTCAAAGAGAGACATACAGAGTTCATCTGAAGATGTCTGACCAATACATATCTGACTCCACCTCTTATACATTGTTCTCACGTTGTTATCACAGTTTAAACCAATCAGGTTTCACATGACATCACCTATTTTTGTTAGCCCATCCTTTTCTGACCTTCCACATTTAAATGTCAAGCTCCATATATCAGTATTTAACTGTGGTAAAACCTTTTAAAAGCTTAAAAAAGAAATGCACATACATCCATCTTAAAATGTAGCTATATGTCACGTTGTCAAGTACTACACCTGGTTTAGTTTTTAGTGTATTTAATGGGTAAACATGTGCTTCAATCAATATAATAGTGTAGTACATGAACTTCTATAACCATCTTAAATGTATGCTTTTATATGAATTTTAAAATGTCATATATTTAGAAACTTTAAATGTAGTCTTTTATATAAGAAAAATTAGTAATATACTTAAAAAAACAACCATACCATCAGCAGATCAACATCAAAATCAACAAAAGTGTGTCACTGAACGCAAAATCAATATCCTGCCATAGCCATCCCAGTTCCCTGATCTGAACACTATAGAACATAAGTAGGATAAACTGAACATAAGTGTGCACCAACATTTGAAAGATCTTAAGAGATTTTTAGTGAAGGAATGGACAATCCTAGATATGGACATATCAAACAGATATTCATTAGATATTGCAGTTAGCTACTTTTTGTCGTGTACAAACTATAAACTGAAAATTGTGCTTTTGCGAAATGAAGAAATCTTACAGGATGCGCTCTGCCATCTCCTTTCCTTTAAGTTATTTGTATGAATGCTGTGATGAGACGAAGAAGAACTGATGAAATACGGTTAAAGGATGATTAAACGTGTAATTTCCCAAATGTAATAAACAGCACACTCCACCTGGACCCACAGGTTTAATTTAAATTTACCATTGAGCTTCTGAATTCTACACAAATATTGAGGGCTGTGTTTTATTTCTTTACTTGCACAAATATTCACAACATCATCATTATGAAAATGCACTAAACGTGTTTCCAATCACTTGTTTTATTTTGAAGTTTCGCTTCGCTTTCGCTTGGAAACGCTAAATATTGAATGTAGTTTTTACGTTCACTTGAGGTGGTGCACTATGGTTAGTCAGGTTACGCCACCAGGTTACGCCATCTCAAGTCTTGATACACAGCATCAGAAATCTTGTTATGGTCATTCTTAAGTCCCTGAGTCAAGTCATCTAAGTATTTCTGTAATTGACTCTGTCATGACTGTGTCTTCCAAACCGCAGGCATCCACAAAAGCACCGCATTTTTTTTTTGTAATCGTCTGTTGCGCAAGTATTATTATATGTGACAATTATTATATTCAGTGGCTTCTCTTACTTTCCTTAATGATATTTTGTGGCAGTTTATTAGGAAAGTGACAGTTGACCAGTTATATGGAAATGGTGCTTATTCGAAAATGTTGAAACTAAATTCATAACTTTAGATGGAAACCCGACTACTGCTTCGTCACCTTAACACGCATTTGAACTAAGAAAGTTTAGCTAACTGGGCTGTACAGTTTGGTGTTTCTTTAGCAGACCTCACAGCCCTCCTTAGTTTGTTGAGATATTTCCACCCAGAACTGTTTAAGGATGCTTGACCATCCTTAAATCAAAAACTGAATATAAAATCCAACAAAAATGTGGTGGTTTGTATTATTTAAGAGGAATCCTGAACAGTTTTGCATGTAATCCTAACCCAAATAATTGAAAACGTTGTAGATGGTTTTACTTTTAGATTGCAGATAAGTATTGATGGCTTGCCTTTGTTTAAGAGTTCGAATTTACAGTTATTTTAGGACTTTTGTTAGGTGTCCCAATGAAAGAACCTGTTGTTAATTGGCCTTTTTGTCATAAACAAGCCCCTGAAGAATATTTCAGAAACTTCACACATGAGTTAAAGCAACTGCAGGAAGGGTTCTATTTTAAAGGAAAAAGCCTTTTCATTAAACTAGATTCTGTTATATCTGATGCCCCTGCTAGAGCTTTTGTAAAAACAAAAAGGCTCACAATGGATATCATGGATGGATAAGTGTTGCCAGCCGGATGTTTATATTGATAGATCTGGATAGAAACATACACTTGTTTCTTGTTTACTTCATTTTATTATTCTATTTCATTTATCACATTTATTACAATATTCATCATATGTATTCATTCTTTTCTTTTATTATTCACTTCTATTCATATTATTTGCTCCTTACTTTCCTGCTGTTTAACCTCGTTGAGAGTTGTATTGTGTCTTATGCTGATATGAGTATCCATTGGTCTCCATCTCAAGGTCCATAATAATGTCATGAGACAATGTTTTGATACTGTAATCTTGAATGGTTAAAAACACATATTGAATCTGTTTCTAGTCAGACGAAGTTTGACAGAGTTTGACTGAGCATCAACACACACCTGAGATTATTCAATAAATCATTTGTCTGTCTATTTTACATCACTTCGTCTCCTGCCTGCTGTTCTTCCCTTCAGCTCTATATCTCCCTAGTGGTTGGGTTAGAGGATCGACTCACAACGGAGTTGATATCTCCAGGTGTAATTTGTTCCTGACGGAGAGAGATCTAGTGAAACTGGACTCAACGTTTAGATCTATAAGATCTACAAGCCATAACTCATAGTTGGATCTATCAATATGAAGAACCAGATGACAAACCCCAGAAGTGATTTTGTGTTGCACTGATTCATCATTTTCAGACAGTTGACTGGGGGCATCATCATGATGGACCACATGGACTTTCTGGTCTAGATGTGGGCATGGTGACTAGATTCCCTTTAGATTACATGCACTTTGCATGTTTAGGTGTCACGCGTAAACTGCTAAATGTTTGGCTGAGGAGACCTTTGAATTTTCCCTTGTCTTCCAGATTTCTCAGTCTGATTCAGATGTGTGAATATATACCAGCTGAGTTTGCAAGAAAGCCGAGCTATCTCAGAGAGCTAGATCGTTGGAAAGCGACTGAACTAACAATTTCTTACGTATACTGGCTCTGTTGGTCTAACACCATATTTACAATGAAATGTATATAATAACTTTGTTATTGTATGCAGGTATTTGCATAGTTGTCAGTCCTCAGTTGTGCTGTTTGTGTAACATTTATGCAAACACACTACTCACAACATTCGTAAGACATAACCTGGTCCACTTGTCGGCTGATTCCATATGAAAATTACCTCTGAACACTGAAGTTTGTGAGAGAGCCAGAATTTCCTCTTGCGCAGATGATAAGAAGGTTATCAGAGGCTATAAAAGCTTGTACTGTTGTGTTGCACTGTAAAGCTTTTAAAATGCAACATTATGTTGGACCTGTCCCTGATGGCCTTCAGGCTTCAGCACAGTACAGGCAGCTGCAGACTGCAAAGTGGTTAATGAACCCATTTGAGACAGCTGTGCCCTTTACAAGTATGTTGTGTCGCTTTTGATGTGTATGCAAGAGATAATGTGCTATTTTTAGGTAAACTATAGTGAATTTAAACTGACAGGATGATGCTGGAACCAAACACATAGTGCACAAATGTTCCTCTTTTGGTTTAGCTATCTGCAGGTGTCACATTAAGGTTGGTCACTATCGTGCACAGTATCATGATTATCTCTGCTTCACACAGTATTAGATTAACATTATATTTAGTTATGGAGGTACGTGATGAACTGAAGCAGTCAAAGTATACAATTTAATCCTGTGACACGCATCATGTGTGGTGAGAAGCCTTCAAACAGTTACATTTGGTGACGCTTTCAAACGACACTGTGTCACAGAGAATAAAAGACATGGCTGACTATGTTAAAAAGACGCTGATTGAACGCATAAAAAACAGTTAATATTTAGCCATCCAGATTGACTCACTGCAGCATCCAGTGAGGCCTTGGCAATGAAGAAAATACCTGATGACCTGAAATCTGTGCTGGAGTCTGCTGTGAAAACGATGAACTTCATTAAGGCCAGACCGATGAATCCTCACTTATGTCATCTGCTGTGTGAGGATATGGGCAGTAAGCTGCTTTAGAGAGCTTTCTCTCTGACAATGGAATCAAAGAAAACATCACTGCACACCTTGTGGCATTCAGATAACGAAGCTGTGGTTATGTCCCAGTGATGCCTGAAGCTAGCAGTGGATACTAAACCCTTTCAGCGTCGACAAGTCTCAAATTGCAAGTCTCAAATTGCTTCAGAAGACTTAACTGTTGGTGAGCAGGACAGTTTAATAGAGTTTTCTTGTGACGAAACATTGAAGGCATCTTTCAGAAAGCAGTCATTGTTATACTTTTGGATAAGAAAGTGCTGTGAATACCCTGCAATTTCCGATTTCCATTCAGACAGACTAAGGTATGTTCTGCTAAACAAGAGAAGATCATTCGAAGAATGTTTAAAACCAAACAATCAGCCAGTAATGGCTCAAACTGTAGGAAAAAATACTGTAGAAGTGAATGTTGCCAGTTTAAACAATCAGAGAGTGAGTAAATGATGACAGAAATTGATCTTTATTTACAGCAAACACCAAGTTACATATATTGTGTGGTTCCTTGTACATGTGCCATTTTGGGTCCTTTTAGTGAAGGCAGACTATGCTGGTCATTACAGAATTGATCAAGAATGTAAATTAGTTGAAATTTATTTGTTTCTAATATTGTATCATATTGAGTCAATTTTATTATAACAATTATTTTTTTAACATTAAATTCTGCACCGTTGTTTCGTCGCCATTGTTCACAGCTAGACGGAATGGGTCCGCTTCTCTGTTTGCATTGCCATGTGCACAGCGCACAACCACGTACTAGAACGCACGCTCGCTACTGCTTCAGCTGTCGTGGTTGAAATGCAGACACTCGCGAACTGGCCAGGAATTGAGACATCGCGAAGCCGTACACTGAACACTGGTTAACAGGACCAATCAATGGACAAGAATGTAGACAATGACAGAGCAGGAGAGCACTGACAACAGGTCTGATTCAGAAAAAAATGTTCAAAAGACTATAAGAAACAGTAAGAGACAATCTTTCCTTCAAATGTGAATTCTTTGCAGAGCAAAAAAGAATTATCACAAAGCTACATTTATAGACACCTAGAAATGCATCATTCTAATGAATCAGAAGTGGCCAAGGCATTGTGTTTTCCAAAAGGTTCCAAAAAACTAAGATTGCTTGTAGACCATCTCCAAAACTCTGAATCGTCTGATACCAATTTAACTTCAATATTGAGAAGATCCCCATTTCTCTTTCCAATTTTCACAAACAAGCGTTATAAGCTTGGTCTTTGATATTCAAACATATTTTTTCTCGTACCAGTTACTTTATTTGGAATAAATGTTACAAACATAAGTCTATATTTTTCGAAAATTGGTTCAAGAATGGAATGATTTTGGTTATTCAGTTATTTAATCAGGATTGTTACTTATTTACTTATCAAGAATATCTCTCCCAGTATAATATTCCTGTTCCTATGTTAAAGAGATTTCTTTTAAGCTTATTCGTCGGTTTTATCCTGTTAAATCATTTATTGTGTAATGAGTTACATTAAATATTGATGTGAATTGTACCTTCTGTAAGTTACAACCAGAGTCTGTTCTGCATAGGACTGAAACGATTAGTCGACAATAAAAAAATGTCGACAAATATTCTTGTTGTCGAGTAGTCGTTTGATTACGTGACTTAATTTAAGGGCCTGCAATATCACAATTTGACCGCTACGGCACTGTAGCGCTAGAGTGTTATGCAGCCTTCCCGTATGCTATCGCAGTAGAAGGACACGCAGCGAGAATTATGTCGGAGTACAAACGAATGTGAACAAGTAAAGTGTGGGAAAGCTTTACCAAATTGAAAAAAAAAACGGCAGCACAACCTGCATACTGGAGGGAAAAAAAGGAAACATCCCGGAGCAGGAGAGAGGTGACTGTTCTCCATCTAGAGCTAACTAACTAACTTAGCGTTAAATCTGTTTATGAGAGAATGCAATAATAATAGCAATGATAATAACAACAATAATCATATAGTTACAGTTATGTTATTATTTGTTTTGCAAAGTATAAAGCTTTGATCAAGTTTTGGAGTCAAGTCTGTTTTGATTATTATAACACTATTAGGTATTACATGAGAGGAAAATGATTATAAGAGAGGGATGTTAAGTGATAGGAGTCTTATATCTTGCCTTTATTTTTTAAATATTTTCTTCTGTTTCTTGCTCTTTTTCATTAAACTGAACTGTGGTCATAGAAATGCTGCTTAATCCATCCATCCATCCATCTTCTTCCGCTTATCCGGGGCCGGGTCGCGGGGGCAGCAGTCTAAGCAGGGCTGCCCAGACTTCCCTCTCCCTAGACACTTCCTCCAGCTCTTCCGGGGGGACACCGAGGCGTTCCCAGGCCAGCCGGGAGACATAGTCCCTCCAGCGTGTCCTAGGTCTTCCCCGGGGTCTTCTCCCGGTGGGACATGCCCGGAACACCTTCCCGGGAAGGCGTCCAGGGGGCATCCGGAAAAGATGCCCGAGCCACCTCAGCTGGCCCCTCTCGATGTGGAGGAGCAGCGGATCTACTCTGAGCTCCTCCCGAGTGACCGAGCTTCTCACCCTATCTCTAAGGGATCGCCCGGCCACCCTGCGGAGAAAGCTCATTTCGGCCGCCTGTATCCGCGATCTTGTCCTTTCGGTCATGACCCACAGCTCATCGGGGACAGTGCCCTTGGACTGGCAGACCGGGGTGGTGGTCCCTCTTTTTAAGAAGGGGGACCGGAGGGTGTGCTCCAACTATCGGGGGATCACACTTCTCAGCCTCCCCGGGAAAGTCTATGCCAGGGTACTGGAGAGGAGAATCCGGCCGATAGTAGAACCTCGGATTCAGGAGGAACAGTGTGGTTTCCGTCCCGGTCGTGGAACACTGGACCAGCTCTATACCCTCTCCAGGGTGCTGGAGGGTTCATGGGAGTTTGCCCAACCAATCCACATGTGTTTTGTGGATTTGGAGAAGGCATTCGACTGTGTCCCTCGCGGCATCTTGTGGAGGGTGCTCCGGGAGTATGGGATTCGGGACCCTTTGCTAAGGGCCATCCGGTCCCTGTACGACCGGAGTAGGAGCTTGGTTCGCATTGCCGGCAGTAAGTCAGACTTGTTCCCGGTGCATGTTGGACTCCGGCAGGGCTGCCCTTTGTCGCCGGTTCTGTTCATAATTTTTATGGACAGAATTTCTAGGCGCAGCCAGGGGCCGGAGGGCGTCGGGTTTGGGGACCACACGATTTCATCTCTGCTCTTTGCGGATGATGTCATCGTGCTGGCCCCATCAGACCAGGACCTCCAGCATGCACTGGGACGGTTTGCAGCCGAGTGTGAAGCGGCTGGGATGAGAATCAGCACCTCCAAATCTGAGGCCATGGTTCTCAGTCGGAAAAGGGTGGCTTGCTCACTTCAGGTAGGTGGAGAGTTCCTGCCCCAAGTGGAGGAGTTCAAGTATCTGGGGGTCTTGTTCACGAGTGAGGGAAGGATGGAACGGGAGATTGTCAGACGGATCAGGGCAGCTTCTGTAGTAATGCAGTCGCTGTACCGGTCTGTCGTGGTGAAGAAGGAGCTGAGCCGCAAGGCGAAGCTCTCGATTTACCGGTCAATCTACGTTCCTACTCTCACCTATGGTCATGCTGCTTAATGCTTCTGTCAAAAGATTTGTTTACCTTTTTTTTTATTTGGTCTGTAATGTACCCGATTTATTTATTTTTATTTGTATTTAAAAGTTTGTAGAGAGTGTTTGTGTGATTCAAGTTTGACAGAATCAGCAAACTTAAAGAGAGTAACCAGTTGGTTCAAGTTCATTAAAACAATTTCAAAAGCTGAATTGATTTTATTCATTACGTAAATTTTGTATACCTCAATGTTTTAACTAGTTGCAAAAGCTAAATTATCATTACAAACGAACCTATTAGTCATTGGAATAGTAGACGATTAGTCGATTAATCAGACGAATGATCGGTAGATTAATCGACTATCAAAATAATCGTTTGTTGCAGCCCTAGTTCTGCATCTGTTTTGGTATTGTGACATACCGGAAAACTTTGGAAAGACATTTGTCAGTTTATAGTAGAATTGATACACACTGAGTTTCAGCTTTATTTCAAATATGTTATGTTTGGTTCTTTCCTTTTTGAAAAGCAAAACAATAATGTACATTTTCTCTGTAACTTAATCATTTTGCTTTCGCGTGATATTAGGAGAAAGTGGAAGGCGTGTCCTGCTGAATTCAATTGCTAGACTAAAAGGGTATATAAATAAGACTAACCACCGCGTGCAGCGGTCGCGTGCAGCCCTCATCGACAAGGCACTTGAGTATTACTGTTTTGCACTTATACTATTGCACCTTATTTATTCTCTTTATTATATTTGTCTTGAAAATTCCTTCATTTTTCACTATGTGTTTTCAAATCCACACTGTCATTACAACTCGTAAATCACCGGTAACACGCAGAAGCCCACGCATGGCTAATGCTAAAAATCTACGCATTCTTTCAGCATCCAAAACTACCTCCATTACCTTTTCTATTGGTTTATGGAAATGCCAATCTGCTGTAAACAAGGCATATTTCATCAAAGCTTTTGCCAAACATTCTGGTCTTTCTCTTTTAGCACTTACCGAAACCTGGATCAAACCGGAGGACATTGCCACACCGGCTGCCCTCTCCAATAATTATACTTTCTCCCACAGCCCACGCATATCAGGGAGGGGTGGAGGAACCGGACTACTTATTCCTAATGACTGGAAATTCAAACAGCTGGCACCCTCTTGCAACAACACCGCCTTTGAATCTCATGCTGTTACTGTCATCCACCCTGTTAAAACACATGTTGTAGTTATCTATCGTCCCCCAGGGCACCTTGGACTTTTTTTGGAGGAGTTGGATGCGCTTCTGTCATCTTTCCCCGAGGACGGTACTCTTCTGGTGGTACTTGGAGATTTCAACATCCACCTGGAAAAACCACAGGCTGCTGACTTCAACAACCTGACTGCGTCGTTTGACCTCAAGCGGGTCCCAACTTCAGCGACTCATAAATCTGGTAATCAACTCGATCTTATCTACACACGCCATTGTTTCACCAATCACTCCCAGGTCACCCCGCTGCACAAGTCAGATCATTTCCTCATTACTCTTGATCTCGACTTAACTTCTCCAGACACTACACATGCATCCTCACTGGTCACATTCCGACGCAACCTACGATCACTCTCTCCCTCCCGCTTGTCCTCTGCAGTCTCTGCCACTCTCCCACCCCCTAAACAGTTCTCTCTCCTTGATGCTAGCACCGCCACCCACACCCTTTGCTCCTCACTAACCTCCTGCTTGGACATCTTATGCCCTCTTCGATCTAGGTCATCTCGTGCATCTCCTTCTGCCCCCTGGTTATCTGATGTTCTCCGTGAACATTGCGCCTCTCTCAGGTCTGCTGAGAGAAAGTGGCGCAAATCCAAAGAACCTACCGACCTCTCTCTTTATCAGTCCATACTCTCTTCCTTCTCTGCGTATGTCTCCTCTGCGAAAACCCAGTACTACCACGCTAAAATCAATGACTCTCCTGACCCTCGTACTCTCTTTAAAACCTTTTCTGCTCTTCTTTGCCCGCCTACCCCCTCACCTCCATCGGATTTAACAGCTGAGGATTTTACGTCGTTCTTTGTAAATAAAACGACCGCCATCAGCAATCAATTCTCCGCGCCTCCGCCTCTTGACCACGCCCAATCCCCAGACACATGCTTGCTCCCCTCGTTCTCTCTCGTATCTGAAGAGGACGTTTCCGAGGACGTTTCCAAGGTCATTTCTTCGAACCACCCACTACCTGCCCCCTAGATCCCATCCCCACTCATCTCCTCCAGGCCATTTCCCCATCGGTTGTTGCCTCTCTGACCCACATTATCAACTCATCTCTCACCACTGGTACATTTCCTACACACTTCAAAGAGGCCCGTATTACCCCACTACTAAAAAAAACCTACTCTTAATCCTGCACTGTTAGAAAACTACAGACCGGTATCCCTCCTCCCCTTCGTTGCGAAAACTCTAAAACGTGTTGTATGTAACCAGCTCTCATCCTTTCTCGCCCAGAACAACCTCCTAGACAGCAACCAGTCGGGTTTCAAGAGCGGTCATTCTGCTGAAGCTGCGCTGCTCTCTGTCATTGAAGCCCTGAGACTGGAAATAGCTTCCTCAAACTCATCTGTTCTCATCCTACTGGACCTATCTGCCGCCTTTGACACCGTTAACCATCACATTCTCCTGTCCACCCTCAAGACTATGGGGGTCTCCGGAATGGTGCTACAATGGTTCAGGTCTTACCTCTCGGGTAGGTCCTTTAGAGTATCTGGGAGAGGTGAGGTGTCTGAGTCCCAACATCTCGACACAGGTGTGCCTCAGGGCTCAGTGCTTGGTCCGTTGCTATTCTCTGTATACATGTCATCCCTAGGCTCTGTCATCCGGAAACATGGCTTTTCCTATCACTGCTATGCGGATGATACACAATTCTACCTGTCTTTTCGCCCAGACGATCCGACTGTTTCTGCACGCATCTCAGCTTGCCTAGCTGACATCTCGCTCTGGATGAACGCCCATCACCTGCTGCTGAACCTATCAAAAACAGAACTGCTTGCAATCTCGGCCGATACAAAGACTCATCACAGCCTCTCCATTCAACTGGGCTCATCAACCATCACATCTTCCAGAAAGGCAAGAAACCTGGGAGTGGTGATCGATGATCAGCTCAACTTCACAGATCAAATTGCTAGCTCCGCCCGGTCCTGTAGACAATATTCTACAATATTAGGAAAATTAGACCCTTCCTATCAGAGCATGCTACGCAAGTCCTAGTACAGGCTCTGGTCCTGTCCAGACTGGACTACTGCAATGCGCTACTCGGTGGACTTCCAGCTTGCACAACCAAACCTCTACAGATGATCCAGAATGCTGCGGCAAGAGTTATCTTTAATGAACAGAAGAGAGCACACATCACTCCTCTATTCATTAAGCTACATTGGCTCCCTATAGTTGCTCGCATCAAATTCAAGACTCTGCTCCTGGCTTACAAGACCACCACTGGTTCGGCACCACCTTATCTTCACTCGCTACTGCAGACATATGTTCCCGCCAGATCCCTACGCTCTGCAAACGAACAGCGTCTTGTGGTGCCATCCCAAAATGGGAAAAAATCTCTCTCGCGCACCTTCTCCGGATCTGTTCCACCTATGTGGAATGATCTGCCAGCTGCTACAAGATCTGCAGATTCTGTAGCCATCATTAAGAAACGTCTGAAAACACAGCTCTTCCGTCAACATCTGACTGAGCTGTTCTAACTCTATTTTCTTCTCTACTCTTTATTTAAAAAAAAATGAAAGAATGAATGAATTAATGAATTAATGGTTCTGTATACTGTGTTAGGTTATATGAGACCAGCTCTCTTTTTTTTGATTGCACTTATGCTTTTGTTGTACTTATGCTGTCCCAATTGCTTCTATTGCCTACCCCACCTGTAAGTCACTTTGGATAAAAGCGTCTGCTAAATGACTAAATGTAAATGTAAATGTAAGTTCCGAGACGCCAGTACAGCGTGATGACGTCACGAACATACTAATTACCACGTAACGCCACCTTGAACCATAGTTTGGGGTAATAATAGATTTTGACAGATTTTTTACGAGCCAGTCAGTCAAAATGACTGAGAGAGGTGAGTATCCTAGGGCCGTCAGTTAAACAGAGTGGATGTAGCAGCGGATGATGAGAGAAGATTAAAAGAACAATTGCCAATTTTTTTGTGAATAATGTTAAGTTTAGTCCTGATCTGTCCGAAAATCATAAGCAATGCTCTGACATGGAGCCATAAACCTCCCAGGTTATGTCAAGCCCTGATCTATGGGATTCCTTTTGTGCCAATAAATACGAACGCGAAATAAGAAAAACCAAACAAAAATAAACAACACGAAAGAAGAAATACACTTTGAAATCGAAAACAATGAACTCCAATTGCAAACTTTTAACATACTTTCAAACAAACTTCATTCATCATCAAATTTTTTCTAAATATCCTTTTCGAAAATCATTCTTTATCAATACGATGCCCGAGATTTCGTTTGCGCTTCATTATTTTTCGTTTACACTGCAAAAAGTTACGTTCGGACTTCTGGCACAAACCTCTCGCGTGGGCGGGAGTTAACAGTGCTTTACTCTCATTGGCTAGTCAGATTTTGATCGACAGGTCTGTAAGGTGGTGAAAAAAGTGAGAACAGAATAACCACCAACCACCCACTGGCCCAATGGCGGAGTCCAAGTGGCATGGCGAAGGCATGCGCGCGTTCTGTCTTTCAGCGCTCTGGTTTGTTACAGTTAACGATATTTTAACATCGCGTAATTTATCTGACTCCAAAAGATAAAAAGGAAAACCTCGTTGAATGATATTATTTGTATTAGATTATTGTGAGTGATAATAATCCTGCAATTTGGGTCAGTGTTTGATTCTTCTGCCTCATTCTAAATTACACTCCTTCATCCGATTCTCAGTGTCGCTTAGAGTCTCGCGCCGGCCGTTACACGCGGATCTCACGCTCACAAACTCGTCAGTCTTGGTCACTGCCAGAGGTTCTATGACTAGTAACACTCAGAAAGCATTATTTTATCTAGTCCCCTTAGACTATAAAAACTTAATTAAAGTAATGATTACTTCTAACCAGAGGTCATGACCACTCCATAGAGATAAATAGACCAATCTTACTTCCTCTGATGGTAGCTTTGTATAATCATGCCATAGTTTCCTATGTACACTTAGTTAGAATAATATTTCAATAACCAGAGGTTTGAGACTTACCTTATTTAGATTGGTCAGACAACATATGTGCTGTTCTAAACGGAAACATCAGCCCCTACGGTCTAAGTACACTTAAACTAATGCCAAGTAGTTAGCCAGAGCTCTAAAATCTCAGCTGGCGTGCCCCAATGCTCCACCTAATCTAGGATTTTAGTCCGTCACTAACCTGAACGTAGATTTGCGGTAACAAAGGATATAACGTGATCTACTAAAGTTCATAAACTCAGAATAATGCGGAACAATTCAAACATGACAATTTATTCGTCAGGTAAATGTTTCTTGCCAATTACAATTCAATTCAGATAATATGAAAACAAAACATCAAATCCTCAAAGATTAGTCTACGAGTCTAAGACGCATACCTGACAGTAGAAAAAAGATGCGATCGGAAAAAACACAGTGCTGTGTGTCTGAAGGCTCACACACAGCACCGTGGGGTTCATCATAGTAAGAATTCCCCAGAACATTTTGCCAGCTTCCCTTAAATACCCAGACCAAAATACCCTTCCTCCACACAACAATAATTTACATTGTAAAGGACTCTGTCCTGGATCTGATCAGGCCACAAATGGGCATTTGCATGAAGACACAACCTCAACAGTGAGCAGAATATCTTAAAGCCTCAAACCTATGTTATGATCTGCTCTACTGCTGTGGATATGAGACCATTGTACCAATCGCACTGAGACATTTCAAATGATACCAAATATGCATATTAAGATTCTTTGTTCTTATAAGATATGGTATTTGTCAACTCCAGTTCATGGGTGAGCTTTGAATTGCTCTGAGTTCAGTTGGAGAGAGAGGAGAGGGGGTGAAGAGAACAGATGTAAAGGTGTGAGTTGGTCGTCATCATTCATTGTTGTATGCTGTCTGAGATGGAGATGCAAACCCTGTGGGGGGTTCATTGTATTGGATGAAGTTCTGTGTTTCCCGGGATATGGTGCCCTTTTGGTGCGGACACCTTGGCACCAGCCTTACAGTTCCATGACCTGGAAGTTGAAGAAGTCTCAGTGGCATCGCGCAACTTTAGAAAGCGATCTGGAGGTGGACGGTGAAGTTACTTGTCATTAGTTACCTTTGTTATTAAACGTTTTTTTTTTGCTACAGTTTGGATTGAAATGTACGGAGCCCGGCCTGTCACACGTCGGAGAAAAAAAAACAAGACCTGCTAATCCGTGGCCACAGTTTTGTAATTCGTTTCCAAGGTTTAAATATCCGTACGCACAGATTTTTAAACGGTTCCCACAGTGTGCTCTCGGATTGATAAACTGTACCCACGAGTATACAATCCGTCCCCTCCGTTTTTGAAATCTGTACCCACAAATTCATAATCTGTACCCATGCTTTCGCAATCCGGGCGCACGGTTTTGCAAACTGTACTCACGGATTTGTGGCCCCTCCCTCATTTTGGAAACCTGGCGCCTAAAGCAAGGAACAGAACACGCAACATTGTGTGTTTAACAATATTTTACAAAATTGAGAATTTCCTTAATTTTCTTAAAAATGAGTTGGATGATGTGACTGTCAGCTTATCGAGGGGAGAAGGTAAACCCCAGTAAAATACGAGCAATGTACCAGGTTATGTCGTAAAACATTTACATTTATTCTCGATAAAAAGTAGAATCATGGATTTAATTAAAATGTTGCATGAAGCATACAGCCCTTATTTCACTACTGTTTAGAACATGGTTACCGTAGTACAATCCATGGGTTTGCCGATAATCAATACCCAAACACAGGTGATTACCTTTATTACAAAAAACTATAAGCTTCGCAAGGGAGCAGGTTACCAGTGAGGAAACATACAGAAAGATCATGTTTTTGTCTCGATACATAAGAGAATTCAAATGGAACATTTACATAATTTAAGTATTTTTGATGCTTTGAAAGCGACGGACATTGCATTATATTATACATATGTTTCTGACTTTGTGCAATATACTGGATCGAACCAATCGCCATGTTCTTACCACTGAGGCACAGGAAATCTTATTAAAGCATAAAAATACTTTTGTGCCAGACAATATGATTAACATGAAAATATCCCTAACGAAGGACAGCATGAATCGAAGTGAAATTATGTTGGTCATAAAATCAGAACAAACATGTAGATTGTTTCAAACTTATGTGACCTCCTTCTGCAGAACACAAAATATATTTTGAAGAATGTTGATAACCAGAATACATTGCCCTTATTGTATAATAATAATAATAATTAGAATTATTAATATGATTATTGATTATTAGTTGTAATAGTAGCCTTCAATGTAATGGACACCACACATTTCTCAAAATATATATTTTTTGTTCAACAGAAATTCGATGACATGAGGGTCTGTATTCCTGTTATACAGAAAACGTTTCAGATTATTTTGGGACATATAAAACATCAGATGAATGACTTCTGTCATATATCCCTAAATTTGGAGACTGCTTTTGCCACAGATGAAGCTCCTCTTTCCAGCAAGTGGGTCAGCATCTCCACGTATCGCTGGATATCCCTAATTGTGCTGTTTTTGTGCTGTCAATAAATCCAAATAGTCCATTTCTACACAGGATTTTTTTAAGTGTCTTTAGACTAATAGTTATCCTGTGTTTGACACTTAAAATATAAAGGATCTCTATATAAGGTAGACTCAAGTCAAAGTAATATTGAATTAAATCAAATCAATCCATACCATATGATAAGGAATAAACAATCTGCGCTCAACAGTTTTAACACATGAGGGTAAACAGAGAGAGAGAAAGAGAGTTACTAGACAGTATTCTGTACAATGTATTTAAACACTGGTTCCTTTTATCCATTTACATAATTGACCGCATTTGGGGAAAATAACAGCACTACTTGTTAAGAATGTAAATGAATAGTAGATGTTTCTAAAAATGTAAGGTTATGCAAAAAGACTAGCCGGGCTCCGTACATTTCAATCCAAACTGTAGCAAAAAAACCCGTTTAATAACAAAGGTAACTAATGACAAGTAACTTCACCGTCCACCTCCAGATCGCTTTCTAAAGTTGCGCGATGCCGCGGAGACTTCTTCCACTTCCGGGTCACTGAGCTGTCGATCAAAATCTGACTAGCCAATGAGAGTAAAGCACTGTTAACTCCCGCCCACGCGAGAGGTTTGTGCCAGAAGTCCGAACGTAACTTTTTGCAGCGTAAACGAAAAATAATGAAGCGCAAACGAAATCTCGGGCATCGTATTCATAAAGAATGATTTTCGAAAAGGATATTTAGAAAAAATTTGATGATGAATGCAGTTTGTTTGAAAGTATGTTAAAAGTTTGCAATTGGAGTTCATTGTTTTCGATTTCAAAGTGTATTTCTTCTTTCGTGTTGTTTATTATTGTTTGGTTTTTCTTATTTCGCGTTCGTATTTATTGGCACAAAAGGAATCCCATACTGATCCATTTATCTTGAAATCTTTTAAGTTTAAATTTTAGATCACTGAAGCACTTTAAGCATCAACACTTTCTCAGTAAATTACCTTCCAGATTTGTGCTTCAAATGAAGAAATATATGTTGACCAGATTGTTAGTTAATCATTTACAAGTAATGTTTGCCTATATGGACATTTAAAAAAAAGTGAACTGGTAAAACCAGTTAAAAGTGTTAAATGCGATGCGGTCTAAAATTTGGGTGCACCTAACTTTGTAAAAACGTTAGGCGCACCAGTGCAAAAAGTTAGTCTAGAGCCCTGATATCTTAATTAATGGCCCATTTTTACATATGCGTACGTAACAACACAGTATGACATTGAACATAAAGTTATCATCGATTCATCCGTCTAATCGGTGATTCAGAGTTGACTCCTTTTTCCCCAAACCAATAACTTTGTTCTTCTTTCACTTTTGGCTTTACAACTTGGCAGACTGCTTACATTCATACACAGCAACATTACAAACTGCATGCAATATAATTTTAAATAGTTACTCTTTAAACAATGATTACATCGGTGTAAACAACTCTACCCCCCCACCTTCAGTTATAAGCGTGAACCCTGTTCAGTTGGTCAGGGAGGCATTGTTGCAACAATTTATCAGACTATAGGTTCATGCTGACAAAGCACTAATTATTGGAGATTTTAACATTCATGTAGATAATTCAAACAATGCTTTTGGTATTGCATTCATAGATTTTTTGAACTCATTTGGGGAAAATAACCCACCCATCACTATTCGTACCCTAGATCTACTAATATCACATGGAATCAATATTAACGATATAGAGATCAAACTACCTCAAAGTAATGATGTCTTAGATTACTAATTAGTGTGAAGTAAAAAAAATATATATTAATGTGTAAATAACTTTGGAGACTGTCCCTAAATTCGCGACTATCGAACTTCCAATCTCAACCCAACTGTATGCCAGTGGACAAATATTGAATTTGTAAATCTGTACTTGAATTTGGCAAAACTAATCATTTTTTTCCAGTACAGACAGAAAGCTCCATTTTGCAGCCTTTACTCATTTGAGAGGGATTTTAGCACATTATGTGCACGTCAAAACCTGCCACGCACTACATGTCCGAGAATGGAATGGTAATAAAATTAAGTAAAAATACATTTCTAAATGATTCCTGTAAAGTTGGATCTGCAAGTTATAAATACTGCCTTTTTAACATTAGTGTTTTTGATTCGGTACTCAAGGGGTCCCCCTGATGGTGCACGGGCCCTAGGCAACTTGCATGATTTGCGTATAGGAACGATCGGCTCTGCTTTATGCTATTGTTCAGACAGAAAATTGAAAACCTTTTAGGAAAGATACTTAATGCTAATCCTTTAAGTCTGTCCTATGAATCAACATCAGCTATTACCATTCTAAAACAATGGCCATGTTTCTCACCCATAGGCCAAGAAGAGTTAAATTTATTACAGCATCTAAACCGACAAACTGTTTATTAGTCTCCATACCCACTAAACTATTAAAAGACTTATTAAAGGATCCAGTAGAGTGCTTTCTTAATATAGTCAACTCCACACTCACTCTAGGTCATGTACAAAACCCTTTAAGCTAGCAGTTATTAAGCCTCCTATTAAGAAACCTAATGAATTAGTAAACTATAGATTGATATTAAATATTCCATATCTGACTAAATTAATGAAGAGTAGTAACTGGACAATTGTGCACTCTTACAAAAATGACATATACAAAACATTTTTGTCGGGCTTTAGCCACATCATATTGGAAGCCACACATATTAAAATTCCAAATGACCTACTACTAGCATCAGACTAAGAGTGCATTTCTCTTCTAGTTTTGCATGACCCTAGTACCATTGGTCATGCCATACCTCTAGATCGCTTACAGAATTATATCGGTATTCAGGGACAAGCCTTATGGTTCAGATCATATTTATCCCACAGATATCAGTTCGTTAATTTAAATGGGGAATCGTCGAATCAAAGCCAGTAGACTAAGGAGTACCTCAAAGATCGGTTTTAGGGCCCTTGCTATTCTCTATAGACATGCTGCCCCTTGATAACATTATTAGAAAACAGAATTCATAGCTATGCAGATGATACTCGGTTATCATTTTATCTTTACCAGACGAAACCTAAAGTTAACTTAACCTTGAAGAGTTCTTTCAGGATTTAAAACATTGGATTAGTAATTTTCTTCTGCCAAATTCTGATAAGACAGAGATATTACTTATCAAGAAGAATATTACACATTAAAGCTTCCAAATAGAAGAGGATGCACTGTAAACTCAGCAAATATAGTTAAAGGTACACAGCAATCTCAAAACCAAACAAAAAAAAACATTCTTCCATCTATCTTAGAATTTTCTGCAGTTTGGCAGTGTTTATTTGCATTTCTGATGCAGAAAAAGTAGTTCATCCATTTATGACTTAAAGACTTGATGCAGGACAACCACCAAGAAGTGTACTACAATAATCATCATTAAAGAGATTGCAGTTAATTAAAATGCAGCTGCTAGATTTCTTACAAGGTCTATATAGAAAATGATCACATAAGCCCAGTTGTATCATTCCTACACTGGCTACCCAGTATAGATACTTCAGATATTATCCCTATTATGTTCAATATAGAGTAAAAAGTACTTCTATTCTCTTATAAAGCATTAAACGGTTTAGCTCCCGCTTATCTAACAGAGCTTCTATCGCGCTACAACCCATTGCCCTCCTTACGATCACAAAACTCAGGACATCTGATAGTACCTAAACATCTCAATCTACCAAAGCGAGTAGAGCTTCTAATATGTAGCACCTAAAATCTTGAATAGCGTTCCTGATTCTATTCAAGAGTCAGAGACACTCTCCCATTTTAAATCTAGATTAAAAGCACATCTTTTTATCAATGCATATCTATTGCTTTAAAGTAATGAACAGTTTTATTCTTCCACTGCCCCCTCCTAACCAAAGATTATGCCGGCTCTGGTTCGACCACCTTGGGAAATCCTCCTTAAAAAAGATCCTCCTGAGAGCCTGCGTACTGACTGAACATCGGGACCATTGGGAAACCGATCTGAGGAAACAACAGATTACACCAGCACGCTATTTTGATGCCACTGGGGGAGAGGTGTCAAAAATACCAGACCAGCCAAAGCATGTACTGTACTATGCTCTTTTCTTCCAGGAAATGGTGTAGATGTGTCACCTCTTCTCATTTGAGTCACAATTCAAACCAATGATCACAGAGTACCACCACAATCCAAATCTGGTTCATGCAATTTTTATTGCATGTGAGAGACCATTCACCAGGTGAAGATGGATTACAACTTGGTTTTAATACAAATTGTGATACTTTCTTTCAACAAAGACAACATTATCTACCTCTGAGCATGACGTCCATGAGGAAAACGTCATGAGGACATAGTCATGTACTGTCCTGCACATTTGCTCTGTGCATGTTTTGAAAGCTGTCAGACAGGCTATGTCAAAGTAGACCGAAGATAAAGGACTGAGAGACTTTGCAACTTTTGCTTATGCAAGACTTCAGAATGGCAGCACCCTGACTGAATCATGAACCCTGCTCACCACTCATCAAAATAAAGTGTCAAAGAAAGTTTGAATACTCTTGAGTGAGGATACACTGGAAGATCTTATCAAGTTTGAAGACTGGAAAATATGAGAAAGTGAAGATAGAAGCCATACAACAATCATCATAGGCAGCTCACCATTCTATACATATTTTCAGAAGATCATGAAAGTGGATAAAGTGGCATATGAGACATACTTGGCAAAAGAGGTCAACCCATACTTTTGTCCCGGCCTTGTCAATTTCAACATCCGCATAGAAAAAACGAAATTGTAAAGCATTCCATAATGCATAGCAAAATAAATGGTCAGACTAGGAACCTTCTTGAAAACAAACCTTTGAAAGCAAGATATAGAGCACATCATTCAGCAAGATCTGCTCAAACCTCTGGCACCTATGGCCCTTTGGTGTTAAGAACGGTGTTAAACAGCATCTTTCCTTAAAGACACCAGTCCACTTGTTTCCCTTGAGGGACTTCAACATCCACCTGGACAAGCCATATGTTTCAACTCTGTACTAACCTCTTTCTCCAACAGGTCCCCACAACAGGTACTCAAGTCATGTAATCAGCTTATCAATGCAAACAGTTGTTTTACGGACAATATTTTCATAAGTACTCTGCACGTTTCCAATCAGTTCGGCATCATTTTTAATCTGCTACTGCATTCCTTGAACTCACCAACCCTACACTCCATTCCTGCCTTTCATCTTTATCAAAGTATCCTCTCTTCTGTACAATTGTATCTATATTCAGACTATTACAGAGTGAAATAAAATGAGTGCACAATGTGTGGATTAAGGAAGGACCTCAAACAGAACTATAAAAGATGGGTTTAATAAATTAGATAAACATTCACAAACCTTTCTAGATAAATGTAACATACTATTTTTACTGGCAGATTCAGTACCATATTTACACCATAGATGGTTTCACGTTGAGTGCCTCAGCACTGGCACAATGACGTTGCGCAAGTATAGTCAAAACAATATGGCAGCTTCCCGTACTGCGAACTCTTGCTGCTGCATTTTGTATTGAAGTTTCCCCAGAAATGTGGATTTGCTGTGACAAGAAGACCATCGGAGACACACTATTTACATTCACCAGACTTTAAACACAGATATACGTAAACCAACAGTATTAAAAAGCACTTTTGGATTATATTTGTGCATTTGTTTTTGCCAAGGCACATCCTGTTTCTTTACACAGCAACATCGCTATCCAGTGGCCTGGCATGCATACTACAGCGTTTATATCAGTTTTCCTGGATCTGTGTAAATGCAGACAGTAGTTTTAATAACGCTGTCATGTGTAAGTGAAACTTTGCAAAAGTTCTTCTTTGTTTCAACATGGCCTAAGGTTTCAGTAATGGAACACACGATTTTTGCCTCCTTTTGTTTGTGTTACAGCATCTTCTGGACATCTACTCCAAAACGAGTACATTGAGGCATATCATGAGTCAATGAAGAGACCAATAAATAACATTGGTGGTATAAATTGACTACTGTTGCTGACAAATGAGAGCAAGATTTGTCTTTTTTTTAAGTATTGCTTGGATCAAATGAAAACAGTGTGACAATAATCAGTCTGCAGAGGGAACACTTTTCTTTGCATTCCTTTGTTATACCCCTTTTCATTTCTCAACCATTCATTTTTCATTTACACCCATATAGGTTTCACCCTTCTTCTTAGCTCCAAGCCCATGCACATCTCCACTTTCTTATAACAGGACATTATTTACTCTGTAGAACAGTTTGTTCTCTTTTCTCCAACAAGATGTCAAGTTGGCCCTTTTTTGCTACAGAGCAAATAATTGTATTATTTGAGTTGTAGTTTGTTCTTTTGGTTAAAATTACCAAAATGTTTCTACTTGAATGGTGTACGAAACAGTTAATAAGTGAATAACACGAATTTATACATTATTACAATACTGCACCTTAAAAAAAGGTGTACAGTATAGATGTTAAGTATTAGTAGTTGAAGTCAAATTTGATGACAGCACTGCCAAAGCAGTATGCTCAGACTTCTGTTCATTACAGGCTAGAATGCTGCATTCCTAAATAGACAAGTCTTCTGGTCTTCAGCACCTTGAACATTCAATTTATTCTCTTTTGGTGTACAAGTATCGTGTCTTAAACACATCAGTGAAATAATCAAGTCTTAAAAGGATTACAATTATTTTAAGATAAAAGCTGTGTTAATATAAATCAACACATTGTCTATTACACCATTATGCATCTAAAGTCAGAGCACACATTCTCATATTTATGAATATCGGTTCTTGAAAAGGGCTTTGTTTAACCTTTCACGCATCTTTGTTTATATGGGATATTTAAATATACTCACTCAGCAGGCACTTTTATCTAAAGGGAGTATCCAGTGAGAGAACATTCACAGTCTAAACAGCCACATTTAAATGTACAACTAGAGTTAACATAAATCAGTTCAATTAGATTATGAATTAGTAATGTGAAGTTAAATCTTCTGGAAGAATTGTTTTCTCATGTGGGAAGTACTATGTTTTCATAAATTATACTCCACACAATATCTTTCACATGTTGTATCTATAATGAATGTTTCTTGAGAAGTTCTATATCATTTGTAAGTATTGTGTTTGGTTTAATAGTATACTTTCTTAAGAGTCAGTCAGTATCAGGTGCACTTATAAAGCTTCACTGTTTGAATCACAGCTGCTGTTTAATAAGTCGTTAATTAGAGAATTGATGTGTGATGTCATTTGTTCTTCATTCACCACTGAGAGCACACGAGTTCTGATTATGAGCAGCAGCTGGAAACATTTAAAAGCTCTTGTACGTAACAATCAAACCAATGATTAACTCCTTAACTTATTATAAGTTAAGAGAATGAGCAGTTTTAAGAAGAAATTGTGTGCATGCAAATAGATACTCAAGTTTTTGTATTTGGAGTATAGGACGATTATGAAAACTAGTTCATTCCGAAAATTACAATTGGGCACTTTTATTCCATGTTTGTTAATGGTCAACGACCTGGAGCTGGTTGCTTAAAACTGTTTTAGATCAGTCTTGCAAGTTAGTACTCTTAAATCTTTCGGTTAAGATTAGGGTTTACTTTTATTTGACAAATTACAGACGCAGCCAATTTGCACGGGATTTAGATCACAGATAAATCTCTGCAATTATTACAAATGACCAGAGGTCCCCAGGTAATACTAATCACGTGCGAATAGGGCTTAAGGTGCATTTTGTTATGGCTAACTTCAATCTTTTGTTTTATTAATGGGTTATGAAGAGAGAGTTTTTAAAGACCGATTTAAACCCTCTGGAAATACTTAATGAAAAGCAATTGCTGGAGAAACTAAGATTCCCAAGACATGCAATACAAGAACTGTCGACTGATTTAGAGGGTCGTTTAAGGCCTGAAACTTCAATGAACTTTAGTTTCCCTCCACTGCTACAAGTATGTCTAGCACTACGCTTCTATGCAACAGGCTGTTTTGTAAATGCAGCTGCACGCATAATTGGGGTACACAAGTCCACAGCATCAAGAATTATTCATAGTTTCTGGCACGCTGTCAGGAAGACTTCCTCTTTATCCAACCGATGTTTGTACCTTGAATAAAGTGAAGATGGATTTTTGCAACATTGCTTGATTTCCAAACGTAGTAGGTGCCATTGATGGAACACACATTAGCATTCAAGCACCTTCAACACATGAGCTGTTGTATGTTAACAGGAAATGCTACCACAGTAGTAATGTGCTGGCAATTTGTGATGCAAAACTTTGCACGCTGGCCAAGATCAACCCACGAAGAATCGGGGGGAATTCACAAAAGTAGTAAATATGATACACAGAGTGTCAAAAACATGATTTATTACCCATAATTTATTACTCCATGCCAGGTTTATGATCGTTACATTTGACCGTAAATCCGGTGTACATTTATGACCTCGTTGTTGTTCCGGAAATAATTTTTCATAATGTTCAGACCTCGCTGCCTCACACCTCCCCTTCTTTGCAGTAGAGATAAGGATTTGGTTTGAGAATGTTTGGTCTTTGACCTCCTGTGAATGAAAGAAATAAAAGATGAGTTAAAGAAACTCGAAGAATTGATGTTGATTGTTTATGTGTTGAATATTGTTGTATATGTTGATGTTTATTTACAAGACCTTGTTGTTCCCGATCATACTTGGGTATTTAAAAAATGTTTAGAAAAGCTATATTTTAAAAGCCCAACTCCACTGGTACAATGGCTGCTCCCAAGGCTCCTAAAACCATCCGAAAGGTTATGTGTATTTCATCAACAAGAGGATCTGTGGACATGGATGAAACGCTGGCTTGCACCTAAGAAAAACAGAGAGTAAGTCTAGCAAAGTTTCTCCATGGAGACTATGAATTTGTGAAAGTTTTTTCTCTATGTCTGGTAATCGTGTGGGGAGGTATCTATTTGACAAGAAATTGTGCCGCGTCATGCTCTATACAGGCGATTTTGGAGATGATTTTACATCACAGGACAGGGGTGCCTCTTGGCTCAGTGCTTGGGCCGTTGCTCTTTTCTGTATACATGACATACCTTGGCTCCGTCATTCAGAAACATGGCTTTTTCTCCCATTGCTATGCGGATGATACACGACTCCACCTGTCATTTTAGCATGCCTTAGTGACATTTCTCTCTGGATGAAGGATCCTCAACTGCAGCTGAACCTGGCAAAAACAGTACTGCTTGTAAAACTTCTCCATTCAACTGGGCTCATAAACCATCACATCTTCCAGAACAGCCAGAAACCTGGGAGTGGTGATCGATGATCAGCTAAACTTCACAAATCAGGTCGCCAGCACCACTTGGTCCTGTTGATTCATCCTCTACAATATCAGGAAAATTAGACCTTTCATATCCGAGCATGCTACTCAGGTCCTAGTCCAGGCTCTTGTTCCGTCCAGACTGGACTATTGCAATGCGCTACTAGCTGGACTTCCTGCTGGCACGACCAAATCTCTACATATGACCCAGAGTGCAGCGGCAAGAGTGGTCTTCTTCAATTAACTGTAGAGAGCACACGTCACTCCTCTCTTCATTAAGTTACATTGGGTCCCTTTAGTCGCTCTGCTCCTGGCCTTCAGAACCACCACTGGTTTGGCACCCCCTTATCTTCATTCACTTATGCAGACTTATGTACCCGCCAGATCCTTACACTCCGCAAATGAACGACGTCTTGTGATGCCTTCCAAAATCGCTCTCACGAACCTTCTCTGGATCGGTTCCACTGAAAAACATCTCTGCCATCTGCACCTGACCGGTCATTTCTGATTTCTATATCTTTTCTACAATATCTAAAAAAAGCATGCTTAGATAAACTAAACTTGGCTCTGTACACTGTAGTAGGCTTTGTGAGACATGTTTTTATTACTCTTATGCTTTTTATTGTCCTAATGTTTGACCCAATTGCTTCCATTGTTTACCCAACTTGTAAGTCGCTTTGGATAATAGCATCTGCTAAATGACTAAATGTAAATGGTTCTCTGTTAGGTTTGATTTCTATCGTTTACACAGAGCTCTGTTAGTGACCGTTTCATTTTTTTCCTTGAATTCTTGTTCGCACATGTTCAGCTAACTCATCCTGGTAATCCTCTGAAAAAAATCAGAGAGGAACTCTGTCTCAAATTTAGTCCATGTTGTTATTGAAGAACGTGCGACCTCCCACCAGTCACGAGTAGTTCCATGGAGTATGCTGTATTGGCTTGTCGCAGTAAAAGGAGTTTTCTACTTTTCAAGTGTAGGAAGAAAACCTGGGATTTCATAGTGTGTCCCTGATGATGGCTCTAGGGATGTACAAAGCTGCATGTTGTCAACCACCTGCTCTGGTTCCCCAAAAAGAGTATGTATGGGTGTACTTCCAGCTTGCATGGGTGTTGCAAATCATACCTGGGTTCTAGTAAGAGTGGTTTGTATAGGGGTCAAATGGGATGGAGGACAAGGAGTATGGTGGCATACAGGAGGATGAAAAATGACCAGATGTGCAGATGGTAGGTATTCTGGAGTACTAATGCTAATGGGATCTGGTTCCAATTCCACAAAAGTGGATGGAGAGGGGGGGCTTCCATGAGGGTAATGTGCTAGAAAGTTTTTGAGGTGCAAATAAAGTTGGCCAAAAACTATAAATATGGGCAATGCAATGTATTATGTGTTGGTGTGTTAATACTTGGGGCAATCATAACAAACACAATGGTTCACAAAAACAATGTTAAAAAAGTAGACTTTTCCCCAAACCTAGTTCAGTGAAAGTGCAAGTCCATGTCATATTCAACACTGATGGCATGGAAGCACATTCAATTCATTCAGGTCAGTGCTTTTAAGTTAAGTTAAGAAACAATATGCATGTTCAAGTTATTTAGACTTCACGTAATTCAATGTTCATGTACCACATCTGCAAATTCAATTCATGTAAGGTCCCTGTTGGGGCACCACTTCTGTTACGGTGGTGGTCGCCACTTAACATTTGGTTGAATATAAATAAAATTTAAAGTCTGGGCGCCAGACAGTATAAAAGGCCTATCACCTATTAAATAATACTTTACCAGTAGCTGCAGTTAAAGTCCACCAGTTACAAGATTGATGTGTATGAATATAATGGAAACAAAGGATTTTTCAGTAAAACCACATGAAAGTTAGTCAAAACAATAGATGTGTATTCTTCAATCAAAGTTATGACATTTGAAATGTTTACATAACACTCTGCTGAAACTTTAGTTGCTTGTTCAAAGGCCTGAGGGCTTAAATGACTTTGCTGATATGGGACCATTCTTCATCATTCATGCACAAGGTGTTTCTCCCGAGAAGTGCTGTTATAACAGCTTCCCTTTGCTCAGGACAAAAAATTCCACCTGGTCTCTACTGCTTGAATTTATTTGAACTCTGTTAGCAACTGAATTTGCACTTCCTTAATCTTGCCAGATGCTTTGGTGGAAGAACTGAACAATAGCACCACATTTCCAGAGGATGGACTCCAAATTTGTCTCTGCTTTGACGGCATCTTTCACAACCAAGTTAAGCGTGTGTGAAAAACATTAAATGTGTTTCTACCGGGTTTTCTTCACAGCTGAAACCATATTAGCTTCTTTATCATTAATAACAGCAAGAACCTTACTAGTAATGCCCCAGTTCTCTAATAGTTTTGTGAGGAGCCCAGTTATATTGTGTCCTTTTCAAAAACTGCTATTGAGGAATACATATTTTCCAAAGAGTGAGACATCAATACGGCAGCCTCAATGTGCAGATCCCTACCATGGAATAGGACCAAGAGCTCAAATCATAAATTATTAATGCCAACCAGTATTTACAATTCTTACTATATTTTTTTCATAACCATTCAAGCTCAAACTGGTGCACAACCTTTTGCTACGGTTTCCGGGTTGAATGACGCGTTTGCTAGAAACGGTTTGCAGCTGTGTGCAAAAGGGTTTGAGATGTGTTTTCTCTTGTTTGGTGGGTGTGTCAAGAGACTCAGCCCAATCAGCAGCAACATGTATATAACCCATGCGGTATTAAAGAGACAGCTCGCACAATGGTTCCAAGTAAGATAGTTTAAATGTGTCCGCTGCAGCTCGGTATACACAACAATTGGAGATATTAGAAGACATGTACTTTGCAGTATTCAACACGTATTTATTCCGATTTCATCAGGCTCCGAACAGTTTTCAAAAAGAACACCAAGAATGGCCTTCTCAGCTGCCATAGTTAAACGCTTGCGTCATCACAACAGGTTTTCCAACCGCATCACCGTTACAGTTTAAAAAGCATTTTGCAACGTTTTGTCGGGGCTGAATGCCGAGCTAGAAAGACATTACATGAGGCAGAGTCATGACACACGAGGCTATTTGGCTCCTATTTAATTTGAAAATTACTATTAAATTATTACATTTCAATTAATGTTTATTTTAGCAAACACTTTCTTTTTATCTTGTATATTTTTATTTATTTGTTTTTTATTTTGAAACGCTAGTTGTTTGGACAATAGTCACTAAAGCAGATGTATATCTAGTTAGTGTTGCTCTAAATCTTAGTGCTAAAAAGAACTCTTTTCCTAGTTATCAGAACTCTGAAACTTTTATGGCTTTGATTATTATTTAAACATTGATGATGGTCAGTTTCAGACTTTAAATCACTTATGTCATCTATATATACATCTGTTCTTAGTCTTCTGGCTAATTAAGTTAACGGGATATTTAACCTAAAAAACTTTTATCCGATGTTTTACTCTACTACTAAGGCATTCTATTTGTGTATGACTTTCCTCTTTCAGAATAATGCAGTTGGAGTTGTAATGCCACATATCCTCGGTCTTTCAAGCTTTAGAATGGGAGTGAATAGATGAGATTATGAAGCTCCAAAAAGTGCATCCATCGATCCCATCCATCGTGGCTGGGGTTAATAAAGACCTTATGAAATATTCCTTGAGTCAATTAGTTCAACTAAAGATGTGTTAAGATGTTCTAAAATGGAACTATTCCCACCATACTTCATATTTAAAAAAAATTGGGGAGCTCTAAATTTAATTGCTTTAATTTAATTTAATCACAACTTAATTGCTACCCTGGACCACAAACCAGTCATAAGTAGCAGGGGTGTAAGTGTGGCCAAAGCCCCCCAAAAAATGTGTATGGTAATTAGTAATTAATATCAAAATTGACGATTTCTGTATGCCCAAAATCAATAGCATACGTTAATTAAGTAAATTACATATTATTATTATTATTATCATACATATTAAATATAAATAAACTATTAAATATATAAAATATATCAAAACTGTTTTGTTTTGAGAATGCAGCAGAGAAAAAAATTGGCTGTTGACAAACTTCACTTGCTGCTGCCTGCTCTTTGAGAATTACCCACTCAAATTTGGTATCTATGTAAAGCTCAGAATTTCAGCTTTCAGGTTCATCTACTATCCACAACGGCATTACAACTTACAGCTTTCTTCTTCTTAGTAACGGCCTGCTACAGTGCCTCTGGGATTTTTTGGTAACACTTCAGTATAGGGGACAATTCTCACTATTAACTAGTTATTGTTAGCATGAATATTATTGGAATATTGGCTGTTTATTTGTACTAATAAGGCACATATTTCGCATGTTCATACTCCACATCCCTGAACCTAACCAATCCCAAAACCTAACAACTACCTTACTAGCTATTAATAAGGCACAAATTAAGAGTTAATTAGGAGAAAAGTCATAGTTAATGGTTGTGTGAACGATTTTTTTTCATCATTAGATTACAGATTTTTTAAATAGTTTTATCTTGGCCAAATATTATCCCATCCTAACAAACCATACATAAATTGAAATTATCCTAAAGACTGGTTTTGTGATCCAATTATAAAATGGGGACTTTTTATTATTATTATAACATTTATTTTACCACGAAAGCGTATGAAATATGACTACATATGAAAAATTGCATCTGCTTAATCGTAAAAAAATAGCTTCTCCTAATTCTGGTACATTTACAATATTTTTGTTATTAATGTTCAATGTCTCTGTTACTAAATAAAGAATAATAAAGCTCAGCTCCTGCGACAATCTGACTGCTAGGTAGGGTACTGTCATGAGATTCTCTGTTGAAGAACCCAATTGCAGGCAGGGAACACAGGGGTTAACAAAGGGGGTGTTTATTTAAACAATGAAACACAAAAACCCACGGTGGGGTAAATCAAGAAAACCGGATAACACTCATACACGGCAAAACATAGACTGACTACAACTGGACCAAACTTGGAAACACTTGACATAAAATCTAACATGAACCATTACTAAGACTTTCTTGACAATTAACGAGCTGGGATGACGACCAAACAAGGCACATGGCGCAAGGTACGAGGTACAAGGATACAATGAACGAGCACAGGACAATGAAACATGAGGACTAGTTAAAGGGGAAGGGACAGGTGCGGGGCATGAACCAATTAACAATCAATAATGAGACGAAAGGGCGGGAACAGAGACAGAGTATATGGAAGAACGGAGGGGTCAAAATCTCTCGCTCACATAAAACATAAGACTTCGTCATGAATCTGCCCCAAGTCCAAGAATAGACATGACATGAAGAGGCAGACTCATGACAGGGTACATGAATCAGGAGACAAAACAAATCGCTTTACAATCACAGACTCTTGTGTTGAACCAATCTTTAAAATGGGCCAGAAAAAAATAAAAGTTGTGTTAAAGTGTTAAAATACTGTACAGTACTGTATATAACCTTTCAGAGAGTAAATGCAAATACGCCACAATGATGTCATGCATATGCTAATTAGCACTGCTGCACAGGTCAAATTTTGTTTCCGTATTTCATGTTTGCAGACCTAGTTAACATACACTTGTACCACTGGATAAGAATGTAGATTGGAGGTGGTCACTCTCTCAGGAAGCTAGAACATATAAGTGGTAGTGGGAAATCAAGTTTAGTTACCAAGACAAAATCCCATTCGAAATCGATAAGGTTATTTAGGAGGGACACAACTTCTTATTCATGATCCTTCCAGTTTTCTTGGAAACAACCTCTGTCGGTCTTCAAGCCTTTTTCAGGGTTTATCCCGACGAATTGTCTAAGGATATAAAAAAAGATACATGTATATTTATAGAAAAACTTAAAAGACACAACTCACACAGTCTATCTTTTTTAGTTGAATTAAAGGTTTTTCCATGTCTAGAGGTGTGAGTCTTAAAAGCTTCTAACTTGTGAAATGTTCTGTTGCAATCAGGCAGAGCACAACTAAAAGTTACATTGTAAGCATGTCCGTGTACTCGCATGTGCCTCACAAATGGACATATGATAGTGCATGAGTGCATAAAAAGTTTACAAGAATACATTAAATTTACCTAATATGAGCGTCGTTTACAGTCTGGGAAATACAAGTACACAAGTGAATGATTCATGTATGACAGCCTGTATGAAAGGATAATTATCAGGGACCAGGTGACAGGGATAAAACACTAATGGGATGGTAACAAGGAAACAAGATGGCGGGAACAAAGACACAGGCCAGAGAGTATAGCAAGCCAATAGGATCACAGCTCTCCTTCCACACACAAACTAAGGCTATGCCATGACTCTGCCTCAAGACCAAGAATAGACATGACATGATGGCGGAATCATGACATAAGCCTAAAATGAACAACTCCAGGTGTTCATCAAGGGGTAGACTGACAAAACAAGGCAGACTGGGTGACAGACAAGACTAGACAAAACATGGAAAACAGAATTAAAGGCAAACATGACATACTGTTGGCTGACTTCGGTTAGACGTCGGCTGGAAGGCCGGCAGGACAGGGCTTGATGTTGGCTGGGCAGCGCTCACTGGCGGCTGGGCAGCGCTCTGTTGCCTCTTCTTCTTCAGCCGAGCTACCTGTCTGGTGGTCGGCTAAAGGAACGTGGTGGGCGGCTCGGGATTGGAGTCCTCGAACGAGGACCCCCAGGATTGCCATCTCCCCCGCTTGCCAGTGAGACTGGGTGGATGTGGAGAGGCTGCAGACATTGAGTGGGGGGTTGTGGGCATCGCCACGCCCAGCCAGTCTGCAGAGGACCACCCTCTGTATCTGGTGCTCGATGAGGTTGCGGACTCTCAACGAGCCGCGGCGGTCATCAACACAGCGTCGAAGTCCAACGGCCTCATCGCTCTCATCTCCGATCGGGAGAGTGGGTCTCTGAGACCGGTGTTGAACAGCACCGTCAGCTCCTCCTCCCCGAAGACGCATTGTTCAGCGATGTCGAGGAATCTCTACACATACTCATCCACAGTCTCACTCCCCTGGCGAAGACTGCAGAGGTGACGGGCCAGGCTAGACCGGCCAGTGTTCATGGCTGCCGGGACAGGCTAGACCGGCCAGTGTTCATGGCTGCCGGGACAGGCTAGACCGGCCAGTGTTCATGGCTGCTGGGCCAGGCTAGACCGACCAGTGTTCATGGCTGCCGCTGGGTTCTGTTCTGGCTTGTTCAGACTATCGCTGTTTCAGACTGCCTGGGCATATGGAAATGGATGTAGTTTGTCTGTTCGCATAGTTTGTCGCCCAGACGGACAATTGTGCTGCATGATTCACTAAAAGTTACATTGAAGTAAAAATATGTAAGTGAGAGCGGCTTTTTGTATTTTGTTGTATAAAAATCCAGCACTGTATGTAACAGTTAAGAAGGTAAAAGCAAATACGACGAGATGACATGATGATTAGCATATGAGTTGACTTGCAGAAAATTACTTGTACACAAGATGTTCAAAAATATCAATATCAATTAAACTGCAGTTGGGTTCTTTTGATTAAGTAATGATATAAAATACAGTAAACTGAAGCAATAAAAACATGATTTTACATTTTTTCCTTTACATAGAGTTGATTTGTTTTTAAAAGGGACATTTCATGAAAAACAGACTTTTTCCATGTTAAAATGCTAAATCGGGTCTCTAGTGCATCTGCCAACTCAGAAAATGTGAAAAAAGCCAAATCATTAACCTTTTTTTATGTGAGCCTATCCCTGCAAGCCCTTGAGAAAACGAGCGCTCCAGAAAACGCGTTCTTACTGACGTAAGTGGCCGTTCTTATTATAATATTTCTGCCCCTTGTTCTGAATGTGTCCACCCATCGCGCCGCCGCCATTGTTGTTTTCACATGTGTAAAGTTTCAACACCGTGACAAAAGTAGCAAAGCTTACGAACTGTTGTGTTGTTGGCTGCACAGAACAATGTTCCCAGACTTACAGGAGACAAGAGAGCGATGGATTTATTTAGTTTTCAATGGAAATCATCCACACTTAACGAGGCAAAGCTGCAAATAAAGATAGTAGAGTAGGCGGGGTGAGACCATGGTTCGGGCCCGGTCCTCTCTCCTCGACGGTCCGGTCGCTCGTTACTTTTATATGCTCCAAATCTCCTACGTGATTCGAGCCCGGTGTGCGCACAGCTGGCGGTCCTTCACAATTACTCACCTGACTCGAACCACGGTCTCGCCCCGCCTACTCTACTACAAAAGACATTGTAAGTACCGGTATTTTTCTAAGACCCCAGGGACCTGCGGTAACTTACAGTAGATAAAATGTCACTGTGACTTTTGTCCGTTCACTATTAGAAAGCAATGTGTGTGGCTTGTAAACATGCGACAGGAATGTTCTGTGTAACGTTAATTTGATTTAGAGAAATAGCGATGCGTTTGTCTTGAGTATCTTCACTTCAGAAAACTGTGTGGTTGGTTTGTAAACACGTGACGCGGTTCTCTCTCCCAACAGGGACCGGAGGGGCTTCGCGAATGGCCACAGGGGGGAAACAGGTGTGCTTATTGAAAACATTGTGTTTGGTGTTTAAAGACGAGACCTTGTTTCTCATTCGCTTTATGTGACCATACTTTATTGTTTTGCCGCTGGAAGCACAGGCTCACACAGCACGTTTTCTGCTGAAAAGGGGGCGGAGATTAGCAGCTCTCTTGCATTTAAAGAGACACACACCAAAACAGCACGTTTCTCCTCACATGCAAAAGTGGGCATGTAGCGCATGGTATATTAAAAGATGTGTGGTGTTTTTTGAGCTAAAACTTCACAAACACACTCTGGGGACACCAGAGACTTATTTAACATCTAGTGACACCATCCTTTAATTCATTTAGAATTATTTTTTAATATTTTTTAAAAGTTTTGTAATAACAATTGTTTTGGACCTTTGACGTTGACAAGAATTCAGATTCGGACCTTTGAATGTAAACTTTGAGAACCCCTGCTGTATGAGATAAAGGAATAAAACAACTTGTTTCAGGTTATTATGTAGCTGACCAAACAAAGAATTCGACAAAGAAGGTTAGAAAAAATGCATGACACGTCGACTATCAACATCTGTCAGCAAAACAGTCAAAAATATCTGCCACTGCCTCGCGTTTCAGTAACGACCTCCTCTACTTTTTCAATATGCCTTACAAATAGGCCTTCATGTAAATCTAAATCAAATACAAGTAATTATTTAAACCATTAAATGAAAAAAAAAATGTGTGGATTATATTGCTTGGTGTAACTAAGTAAATAACATTTACATGTATGCATCTGGATAAGGAAAATCGAGTTTATATCAAAGTAGTACCTTTTTAACCAAGCAAAGTATTCACCGTAATATCGGAGGTTGGAGAAAACTGACTAACGTTAGCCAAATGTCTGAGCTAAGCTGTTAAGAACTATCTGCAAAAGTAGTTCTGTGCTCAAGTGGCACAGTCACAAATACCTCTTTACAAGTAAGAGGAAACAAAAAACAACAAAAAGATGAATGTCACCGATGTTAGGGCAAAAGGTAAATAACCACACTCCGGAGGGGCAGACACCAGAGGACACCAAGAAGCGGATAACAAGAAGTGTAAGTAAAGGGTAAGTATTTTATTAATTTAAAACAATAAAAGCAGTAATGCAAATGTTCGTGGGTGAGAGAATGGGTCTCTTCGTCTCCTCGGATGTGCTCGTGAGACAGGCAGACGACAGTGCTCAGACTCAGCTGGTAGATATGTGTTCGTAGAACAGTCAGTGGGAGGACAGAAACTTCTCCTCTTCCCCAAGGGACAGACAACGACGGTGTTCGGGCTCAGCTGTTGGGTGTGTGTTCGTAGAACAGGCAGTGGGAGGACAGAAACTTCTCCTCTTCCCCAAGGGACAGACAACGACGGTGTTCGGGCTCAGCTGGTGGGTGTGTGTTCGTAGAACAAGCAGTGGGAGGACAGAAACTTCTCCTCTTCCCCAAGGGACAGACAACGACGGTGTTCGGACTCAGCTGGTGGGTGTGTGTTCGTAGAACAGGCAGTGGGAGGACAGCAACTTCTCTTCCCCAAGGGACAGACAGCGACGGTGCTCGAGCTTGGCTTGAGTCTGTCGCCACACCGGGCACAAAAGAAAACCTGGACACAGCTTTAGGCAGGTCAATTTATAGAGATCTTCGTATTCGAACGTCAACTTTCATTCATACCAGTTTCAGAAGATACATAGTCGTTAGACCTCACCACACTCGTGCATATATCACTCTTAGAAATCCTCACGCGTGTATATTTCACTCTCGTAGACACTGCAAACTCACTTCATCTCCACAGTGATTAGTCGACCAGTTTCTCCTCTCACTGTAAGGTGAATGACTCCAAGGATGGCGATCTCAGAAATTCGACGTGAACACATCAGCGATCCTCCCAGCTGTTCCCATTGCTATGTTTCGGTCTCTAAACAGGAGAACACACACTTGCCCAGATCCACACACTTGCCCAGATCCACACGCTACACCCTTTTATGCCCCTTGTCCTGAGCGCGTGCTTCAATGAAGCGCAGCTTAATCCCCTTCAGCTGCCGCTCATGATGGTCAGCAATCAAGCACAGCCAGAGTTGGGACCAATGAGGGATTTTTAAATCTCTGGGTTTTTTCCACCCGGTGACACCCTCCCCCGCCGGATCCGTTCTAGTCCCGAGAACGGGGTCCCGACTCCCATTCCCCGTATCTTGCAGGAGGTACTCCTCTAGTCTCCCGTTGGGAGCGTCGAGCTGGGGCCTCGGCCTCCCCTTCCCTGGGCTCAGGAATGGGGGCCCTTCGAATCATAGGCCAGCCCACCCAAGGTGGTGCAGGGGCCACAGGTGCTGGCGGCGCCTCGGTCTCTTGTCGCGGGTAATTTGGACAAGGACGCAGCAGGTTTCGGTGCAGGACTCTCACAGGGCCTGACTTACCCTCGGGACGGATGGTGTACACGGGTTGGTCAGGCCTTTGCTGTTGCTCCACTACGTAGGGGGTGGTTTCCCACCGGTCGCTGAGTTTACCCTTCCCCTGGCGCCGGTTATCCCGTACCAGTACCCGTTCTCCGGGTAACAAAGGTGCCTCTCGAGCGGTACGGTCGTACAAGCGCTTGTTCTTCTTTGCTGCTGCCTCCAAATGCTTGGTTACCTTGTCGTAGGCAGAGTGGAGTTGACGATGGTGTCGGTGTACCCATTCAGTGGTGGTGGCGGGGGCTTCAGCTGGGACTGCTCCCAACAGCAGATCTGTGGGCAGGCGCAAATGCCTCCCAAACATCAGGTAAGTCGGGGCATACCCCGTTGTGCTGTGAATGCTGTTATTATAGGCCTGCAGCAGAGCCGGCAGGCTGTCCGTCCAGTAACCTTGGTGATCTGCATCTAGTGTGCCCAGTAGACTCAAAAGCGTCTGATTGAAGCGTTCGCACCCTCCATTCCCCTGTGGGTGATAAGGCGTGGTGCGGGTTTTCCGGCATCCGTACAGACTGCATAGCTCCTGGATGACCCGGGACTCAAAGTTCGGCCCTTGGTCAGAATGGAGCGTCTCGGGACATCCAAAGGGCTGGAAGACGTGTCTCCATAGGGCACCGGCAGTGGTGGCGGCGGTCTGGTCCAAGGTTGGTATGGCCCAAGCGTACTTGGTGAACAAATCCGTCACTACCAAGATGTTCTGGTAGCGGTCTGCTGGGCGACTTAAGGTCAGGAAGTCCATAGCCACCATATGTAACGGGGCTCTGGGTCGCACCGGAACCATAGGGGCCCTGGCGTCTCGCCGGGACTTGAACAGCGTGCAGCGAGGGCATCCTTGTACATACCTCCCCACCGACTCTTCCATACCACTCCAAAAGAAGTGCCGACGCAGTAGTGATAGGGTCCGTTCTTGACCCTGATGTCCTAACTGGTCATGATAGGCCTGGAGCAACGGCTGAATTTGAGCTTCGGGCACCACCACCTGAGACACCATCTCATGGGTCCTCGAGTCCAGAACAGACCTACAGATCACACCATCTCGCAACTTCAGCCTCTTCCACTGCCCCAGAAGCTTCTTTACCATCACCGGATGTCCCTGTCGTTCCTCCACCCCAGGGAATTTGTTCCTCTCCAGGTAGGTCCACAGGGTAGCCAGCCCTTCATCCTGCTCTTGCCGTTCCCTCCATCGATGGGGGTCCCATCCCCAATTTGCGGGTATGCCTTCCGCTCGTGCTCCAGGTGCTTCCACCACTCCTACCATCAGCCCTTCTTCTGGTTCTGGCCCTGAAGTTCCCCCTTCCCTACTTGGTGGTAATCGGGACAGGACATCGGCATTTATGTGCTCTCGGCCTGGTCGATATTGTAGCCGATAGTTGAAGTTGGCGAGCTGGGCCACCCACCGCTGCTCCACCGCTCCCAGTTTCGCGGTCTGCAGGTGCACCAGCGGACTGTTGTCGGTTACTACCAACACTTCGGCCCCCCACAGGTAATCCTTAAACTTCTCGCACAAAGCCCACTTCAGGGCCAGCAGCTCAATTTTGAAAGAGCTGTAATTGGCATCGTTCCGTTCAGCAGGGTGGAGGCTCCGACTGGCGTAGGCAATGACCCTTTCTGTCCCGTCTTGTCGTTGGGCCAATACGGCTCCCAGCCCACTATTGCTAGCGTCAGTGTAAAGGACGAAAGGCTGGGTGAAATCGGCGTAAGCCAGAATGGGGGCCTGCAACAACTCCTGCTTGAGTCGGTGGAAGGCGGTCTCGCACTCCTGACTCCAGGTGATGGTAGGGGAACTTCGGCTCCGCGAGGCACCGGTACCGGCCAGCAGCTGATTCAGGGGTTTTGCAATTTTTGAGAAGTCTTTTATGAAGCGTCTGTAGTAACCGACGAATCCCAGAAAGGACCGTACCTGTCTTACAGTCTTCGGAGGGACCCAGCCCTGCACTGCGGACACCTTCTCCGGATCAACAGCCACTCCTGCAGCGCTCACCCGGTGCCCCAGGAACTGAACCTCTCTTCTGAGGAGCTGGCATTTCCCGGGCTGGAGCTTCAGTCCATACCGTTCCATTGCCCGGAAGACTTGCTCCAAGTGTGACAAGTGACAATTGAAGTCAGGGGAGTAGACGATCACATCGTCTAAGTAAACCAGGGCGGAGTCCATCAGCTGCCCTCCCAGGCATCGCTGCATGAGCCTCTGGAAGGTCGCAGGAGCGTTACAGAGGCCGAAGGGCATACGATCCCATTCAAATAGGCCGAAGGGGGTGGTAAAGGCAGTCTTCTCGCGGTCCTGTTCCTCCATCCTCACCTGCCAGTAGCCACTCGCTAAGTCCAGGGTAGAGTACCAGCTGGCGTCGGTCAGTCCCGTAAGGGAATCCTCAATCCGGGGTAAGGGAAAAGCATCCTTCTTGGTGACCAAGTTCAGTTTCCGATAGTCTACACAAAACCTCCAAGAGCCTGTCTTCTTGCGGACCAGGACAATTGGGGCGGCCCATGGGCTACTGCTCTCCCGGATAACTCCTCGTCCCAACATTCCTTTCAGTAGGGCTCGTACTTCCGTATACAAAGTCGGAGGGACTGGGCGGTATCGTTCTCGACTGGGTGGGGCGTCTCCAGTAGGAATGGCGTGCTTGACTATGTCGGTGCACCCATAGTCTTCGTCGTGGGTGGAGAAGACGTGTTGCCACTTGGCCAGTAGACTCTGGAGTTTGCGGGTTTGTTCTTCCGTCAGGCCCTCTCCTTCCAGGGACTCGCTCTGTAGGTGGCCCGGCATGCCCTGTGCAGTGGAACCAGGACGAGACTCCTTCTCCGCCAGGCCAACCTCGACCACTGTGGCGCTCACTTGGCAGAAGCGGACCTCCTGCTCCTCCCTCACCTGGTGGGGGTCTACAGGCGTGATACGGGCCAGTCGTTGGTGACGGTACAGATGGACGGGGTAAGTATTCGGGTTTCTTACTTTAACTGTGACTCGGCCCCGACGGGCTACCGTTAACCCCCGAGCGACTTCAACAGTCTGGCACTCCCAGTGGGGTTCAACAAGGAGGCAATCTTCAGGGCCATAGGTCCGTCCTGGCAGCCGAACCCAGACCACAGCTTCGCTCCGGGCAGGGACAGAGACAGCATAACGGCAGGCCACCCGACCCACGTCCTCCCGGTCGCGTTGGGAAATCGCCACCTGCACTCGCCGACAGTCAGTCACAACACGCTCCCACTCCTCCTTCTCAGCTGTGGAGGTGTAACGAAGAGGTCCAGCCTGAAACAGTTCCTCCCAACAGTCCATGATGACGTTCATCCCTAACAGGGCTCGATGTTCTCCCAGACAGGAGTCTCGCACGATCACTACCCCCTTCTTCGGGATTGTGGTGCCGTGAATTTCAAAGTTGGTGACCTGGTATCCGATGTAGGGGATGCTCAGGCCATTTGCCCCACGCAGGGTGAGCCAAGGGACTTCAGCTTCGGGTAAGTGATGAGCATCGAACAGATCTCTGGACAAACTCTCAGACAACATAGTGACCTGGGACCCTGTATCTACCAGGCACCGAACAGTAACGCCATTGATCTTAACCTCCAGGAGGGGACAACGTCCCACTAGGCCGTCTCGTGGAGCTGAGTCCACACAAGGGTCTATCCGGGGGGTCCCGGCCACTTGACCCACAGTGGCCGGTCGTTCTAAAAACCCCCTTGCGAGCTACGTCGGGAACCGCATTGGCGGCTGTAGTGTCCAGGCTCTCCGCAGGTGTTGCAGATCGGGCGCCCCTGCTCATCCCACTGGAACCTGGAACTGAACGGACGGCTGGTGCGTCTTCCCGGATCTCTCCCTCCGTCAGAATACGAACGCTCTCGAGCTAGGGGCAGGGGCTCTGGCCGTCCACGGCGGAGTTCTCCAAGAATGGATTTTGAGAGTTCGGCCATTTCTTCTCGGACGTCTTTCATTAACTCCGCACGTAGGGTCCGCTTCCAGTCGGTCGGCTCGGGCTGTGTTGGGGCACTCATTCCACTAGCAGCCATACACACCGGTGTCTCTACAGCCTGATGGTGATCCTGTTCCAAGGCTAGGGCCTCCTTACGTACATCTTCGAATGTCAGGGTGGCGTCCCTTCGAAGCTGTAACCTCAGACTCTGTCGTATTGGACCCTCTCGTAACCCCAACAGGAACTGGTCTCTCAACAATGTCTCTTCCTCTCCCAGTCCATGATGTTCTCGATTCTTCAGCCTGGAGAACAGTTCCCGCAGTCGCAGAGCGAACGCTCGCAGTGTCTGCCCCGGTCCCTGCTTACAGTTGAAAAACTGCGTTCGTAACACTGCCACCGGAGTCGAATCGCCATATTGCCCAGACAGAAATTCGAATATGGCCCGTGTAGTGGCTCGGACGGCTTCAGGTGCTGCTCGGACTTCTCTCTTCGCCTCTCCCTCAAGTGAATTCAAGACAAACTGTATCTTCTGGGCTTCACTGAGCCCTTGCAGTCCGGCCAAGTACTCCACTTGCGCCCTCCAGTCCGTAAAACTCAACTCAGAGCCAGATCCACCATACTTTTGAGCCCACGGAACTCCCATGAACATAGATGCCATCGGCTGCCGGGCGGCTGGCAAGTCCTCATCCACCATCCTGGGTCCTCCGGCCGCTCAACTCCGAGTGGTAACCCTGCCGACTGCGCCAAAAGTGATGTCACCGATGTTAGGGCAAAAGGTAAATAACCACACTCCGGAGGGGCAGACACCAGAGGACACCAAGAAGCGGATAACAAGAAGTGTAAGTAAAGGGTAAGTATTTTATTAATTTAAAACAATAAAAGCAGTAATGCAAATGTTCGTGGGTGAGAGAATGGGTCTCTTCGTCTCCTCGGATGTGCTCGTGAGACAGGCAGACGACAGTGCTCAGACTCAGCTGGTAGATATGTGTTCGTAGAACAGTCAGTGGGAGGACAGAAACTTCTCCTCTTCCCCAAGGGACAGACAACGACGGTGTTCGGGCTCAGCTGTTGGGTGTGTGTTCGTAGAACAGGCAGTGGGAGGACAGAAACTTCTCCTCTTCCCCAAGGGACAGACAACGACGGTGTTCGGGCTCAGCTGGTGGGTGTGTGTTCGTAGAACAAGCAGTGGGAGGACAGAAACTTCTCCTCTTCCCCAAGGGACAGACAACGACGGTGTTCGGACTCAGCTGGTGGGTGTGTGTTCGTAGAACAGGCAGTGGGAGGACAGCAACTTCTCTTCCCCAAGGGACAGACAGCGACGGTGCTCGAGCTTGGCTTGAGTCTGTCGCCACACCGGGCACAAAAGAAAACCTGGACACAGCTTTAGGCAGGTCAATTTATAGAGATCTTCGTATTCGAACGTCAACTTTCATTCATACCAGTTTCAGAAGATACATAGTCGTTAGACCTCACCACACTCGTGCATATATCACTCTTAGAAATCCTCACGCGTGTATATTTCACTCTCGTAGACACTGCAAACTCACTTCATCTCCACAGTGATTAGTCGACCAGTTTCTCCTCTCACTGTAAGGTGAATGACTCCAAGGATGGCGATCTCAGAAATTCGACGTGAACACATCAGCGATCCTCCCAGCTGTTCCCATTGCTATGTTTCGGTCTCTAAACAGGAGAACACACACTTGCCCAGATCCACACACTTGCCCAGATCCACACGCTACACCCTTTTATGCCCCTTGTCCTGAGCGCGTGCTTCAATGAAGCGCAGCTTAATCCCCTTCAGCTGCCGCTCATGATGGTCAGCAATCAAGCACAGCCAGAGTTGGGACCAATGAGGGATTTTTAAATCTCTGGGTTTTTTCCACCCGGTGACATGAACTTACTTGGAAACTGGTCCTGTTTTAACAAAAAAGGCGAGCTGTGAAGGGGGGAGGGGGTTGTTGTATGTTACATGTGCACTGGGCTATATGCATACGTGTCCGACTAGCTAATGGTGTTGCATTCGCGTTTATAATATATCCGCCTCTGGTTATGGCCATAGGCCATCGGTGGGAAGGCAGTTATGGACTTTGACAGGATGTCCTCACGTGCAGTCCGCCCCTGATAGAGAGTGATTGATCTATGGGCCTTTGCCTTTTAATTTACATAATAAAACTATTGAAATAACAATATTTAACTGTTGGAAATTGGCTGTTTTTATACAGTTTGTGTCCGGTGTGTGATACAGACGTTCTTGACACGATGCAAATAATGTGGCATATCGCGTCCCATGTGACCCTCTTTGCAGTAGGCCTATATTTGAAGTCTAATATTATTAACAAGCACATACCTGTCGCGGATCAAACAGGTGGGGATGAGGAATGGAGGGAGTCATGCTTTGGCAAGTAACACACATGCGAGATGCTTTGCCAAGTGATGGACACTGGATGTCCAGTGTGTTCAAAAATTGGACTTACAGACGTTCTTTGAATAAAGTTGAAGTTTATTAACCAGAAAATCAGCGCTGGGCTGTCTCACACACAAATAACTCAACAGAGAGTCACGGAGAATCAGCCCCGCCTAAACAGTGTTTTACATTTTTATATGTGTATGTGTGGGTGTATCTTCAAGCTTGCTTCAGTTGGTGTCCAATCCCACGGCTCTTGAGACATCCGCCGTTTAGTCTTTAGCCAATGGAGAGATGACCGCTTGGCGCTTGCGCAACAACTGCACCCTTCTTCTTTGTTCTCTTAGTATCTGCAAAACACCAAACTTCCCCCAACCAGTTTCACCCAACACTTATCTAAACATGGTATGTGTGGTATGTGTTTGCATGCTCGGCTTGCTTCAAGCATAACAGTTAATCTCTCTTGCACATACCTGAGCTGGTTTGTTCCTCTTTCTTTGCACTCACTGCTGCACACACACACACACACCACTTCCTCTTGAACCTGTTTTCTTGCACTCTAATATTCTCCCTTATTCTCCCCTTCATAGCACCACAGTAATTATGACACTACAGCATGATTATATTGATAACAAATAACTTGATTAAACATATGCAATTAAAACATGGTAATGAATAACACAACACTCTTAAAGACTTATAAAACCCTTCACAAGCTCTTTTTCTGGGTGTTTAAAACATCTTTTACAGGCAGATTTGTGGTGCTGCATCTGATCTCAGTTATCTTCTCGATTCGTTTTAAAGTAAGTTTGATAAATGGCACACAATATTGTTTTTTAATTTTGGAAAAAAATGTAACATCAATCTGCATGTGTTTGGCGTCCCATTGATTTTTCTTCAGTTGATCCAAAAGTTGGTTGCCGAAGTTCAAACAACTGTTTGGTTGAACATCGCAACTCTATTGATTGTTTGCAAAATGTAGTTAATGATTCAAAACATTTGATTCTTGCTTCAGAAGCTGTATATTGGCCAGTGCCATCATCAAAATATGATTTGTTTTTTTCACTGTGTGAGCCGTACTAATCAAAATGTTTCAATTCTTTTCACAAAGGCAGACATGTGAAAATTACTGTTATATATATCTATGTTATATAAATGGCCTTTATGCTCTACTTTACACACTGACTGTAATATACAAATATTTTACAAAGCTTAAAGTAGGTAAAGCTTTACTGGGAATAATCAGTAATGTGGCACACAGAAAAAGTTTTTTTAGCAAATGTAAGACGAGTCTTTGTGTTCTTTTTGGTCAGCAGTGGTTTTTACCTTGGAACTCACCCATGGATGCCATTTTTGAACATTCTCACAGCACTCTTCTTATTGTAGAATCATGAAAACTGAACTAAGCTGAAGCAAGAGAGGCCTTCAGTTCTTTACATTTACATTTAGACATTTGGCAGACGCTTTTATCCAAAGCGACTTACATTGCTTTATCCTATACATTTTACATAGGTATTTGCAATCCCCTGGAATCGAACCCACAAACTTGCATTGTTAACGCATTGTTTGAACACTTAAAACTGTGCAGTGTTAGCACACCACCCAATTGGACAATTACTTCACATCTATGACTAATAAGTTAGTTTTAAACCTTACATTACTCGGGTCTAATTCATTATAATAAAACAAAATGATTTCATCAAACGGAACATTTATAAAACTTAATTACTTTACCTCTTCCGCCAACATGATTTCTCGTTCCCGTCTGACTGATGTATCTCAGTCAAACATTCTCTAAACGATAAAGTCTAAAATCATGTGTTGTATATCGTTTTTTTGCCCAGAGAACAAGAACTGTGGTTAAATAAATCAAAATGTATTACATTAAACTGAATAAACAACCTTCAACACCATGCAGATAGAACACAGAGAAACAAACAATAAAAATGTTAAAATAAAAAAATAAATTATCATATATTATATATTTCAACTATTTATTAAATATAGAGCTATAAATATAAAAACTGGCTTTAACTAATAGCCAGTGTTAAATAAAACAACATTTATAAAACTTTATTTATATAGCGCTTTTTACAATTTTCATTGTTACAAAGCAGCTGTACATGAGACACATTGAATACAAGTAAAACAACTAAAGACATATACCTGTAAAAACAAGCAAAAGGTGAAAACAACAAAATACAGACATACAAATTCTCCACACACACAATATGCATACATACTTACACACATTGACAATGACGCACACACGCACAGTGAAAGCACACATTTGAGATAAAGGAGAGAGAACCACAGGTCAAATATTAAACGGACTATAAATTCTTATATGCAATTTTTATTATGTTTATTATAAAACTACTGAATTCTAAAGCAGCCCCCCCGGCCAGGCAAATAGTGCAAAACAATATTCAAACGGTGGCGAGGAACCCAAACTCCAATCGAGAAAAAAAAACTCAGGAGAACCCAGGCCCAACCAGGGGATTCCAGTTCCCCTCTGGCAAAAGCTGCTGCCTCTGTACAAGCTCAACAGTGCTTGCACAACAAGGCTAAATAAAAAATAAAAAAACTTACTAATAAGGTAAATTATAGATTTAAGATTATCATTAACAATCTAATAGCATTTTACATTTTGTAGTGAAATCGTGTCAAGTTGCCGCATCCTTTATCCAGCTCTATCATCTCAGCTCTTGTCAGGTCCCCGCTTCCAATTCTCAGCTCTGCCATCAGGTCTGGGCATGAACTGCATCCTGCGGTAACCTTGGAACAAAGAGACAAGACTGGCTGAGAGTAGAGTACTGTTCTGCACTCTTTCATGCAACAAGTACATCATTTGTTGTTGGATATGTTCCTGTTTCCAGTTGATCTAAATAATGCAGCCTAAATCCTCTGAGGATTCATATTATGGAAATGTAGTGTATGTAAGATTAAAAAGATGCATCTTTAGTCTAGACTTAAACTGACAGAGTGTATCTGCCTCCCGGACATTGCAGGGAAGAATATTCCAAAGTTTAGGCGCTATATAAGAAAAGGATTTACCACCTGCACTTGATTTTGAAATTCTAGGTATTACCAACTGACAGGACGCCTGAGAGCGTAATGCAAGTGAAGGACTGTAATACAATAGAAGTTCATTCGAATACTGCGGCGCTAGACCATATACGGCTTTATAGGTAATACGCAAGATCTTAAAGAGTAGGTAGCATATGGTTTTTAAGGTCCTACTTTGGTTTATGGAGTGTCCTACAACAACTTTATGTACATACAATGTGTAAAAACACTATAATCTCGTAATAATAGGCAGTTATTCGTACTTTACTTCTTGACTGACTCTCAAATGATTCGTTCCGTGATTCATCTGTCTTGGCCCCGCCTACCTGCTAACATTGTGTAATTTGATTGGTCAAACGCGTTCATCATTTGTCGCAAATAGAACCCCACTACCATCATTACGGTTTACATGTGGTTGGATGTCATGTATATTACATGTGAAGCTAGAGATGGCAGCGATTTTACCAATTTGAGCCCGAGTCTTACGAGGAATCATCAGAAGACGCTAATCCACAACAAACTCCACCACGACTGGAGCAGGATGTTTGTCAGTGGCAAGTGACAACACTTGTCATAAAAACTTCCAGTGTGACAACATGCATATTGTGCTTTTGCTCATCAATGAAATAAAATATTTTTTCTTAAAATAATGTTAATACGTTAGTAATACTATTATTTCGATTTCGCGTTGTCATGGTACATAGAGCATTTCAGGAAGTCGACTTTATGAAAAATGATATATATGAAACCCAAATATATCTATATAGGTGCATGTGTGGCAAATGTGTCAAAATGCAAAGCTAATAGCAATATAAACAAAGTGTAACACCCCAGAAATAATGGTACATTCTAATGTTAGCGTTATATGCATTAGCTAAACACAGACCTAAGGTGCGAAAATATTTCTTGAAGTTAAGACAAAAATCTAAAGTCACACTTACAGGTTATGATTCGGTAGAGCTAACAGGTCCAAATAGAGTTGATATTGCCCCTCTTTCAATGATAGTCGTTTCACATACCCTGCAGTGAACGCACCACGATTATTAAAGCAATCTTCGGTGAAATGACGCGCGCACAGTTAAACTCTGGGGTTATACTCCTTTGGTATCGTTTGAAAAATGAATTGTAACCATTTTTCCCACAGACGTTCTTCCTTTGGTAGTTGAAATAAGACCGACTTAGTTTCCCACCGTAGAACACAGGTTCTAGACATGATACACGCATCACGAACGAGCGACAGTGTTTGGGGGAGGAGAAATAAGTTTTCGCGTCAGTCTCAGCAAAACAAAACGGGGACTATGTATAGTGACGTAGATATGCATCCACGACTCGTTTGTGTGATTCAGAGTCGACTTCCTTTTTATACAAGCAAATAACCTTTTTATTTATTCACTTTCGGACTAACAACTTGGCAGACAGCTTACTTTCAAACACGGCAACATAACAGACTGCATGAAACGTCATTTTCATGATCTCATGCTACGTACTCTTTAAAGTTAATACAACACTTTATAGGTAACCAGTGCAAGGTTGACAGAACCAGGATATATGCTCATACTTTTTGTACGCGTAAGAACTCGAGCTGCCGCGTTTTGAACCAGTTGGAGTTTTTGTAATAGGCAGGGCAACCACCTAAGAGTGCTTTACAGTAATCTAGACTTGATGTAATGAATGCATGAACTAATTTCTCTGCATCTGACAGTGACACCATATGACGTAGTTTAGATATATTCTTAAAATGGATAAATGCAATTTTACAGGTGTTGGCGACATGGCTCTCAAATGACAGAGTACTATCGAATACAACGGCACGATTCTTAGCTGACGACGAGGGTTTTATGGAGCATCCGTCAATAGTTAAGCAGTATTCTTGGTCGTTACGTATGGCGGTTTTCGGTCCTGTAAGAAACACTTCTGTTTTGTTACTCATCCAGTTTTTTTAAATCGACTATGCATTCCATATTTAATGAACCTGCTGGGTTTCATGAGGCTTCGAGGAAATATAGAGTTGAGTATCATCAGCATAACAGTGAAAGCTAATTCCGTGTTGCTTTATTTTTTCTCCTAGAGGTAGCATGTATAATGCGAAGAGCAGAGGTCCTAGGACTGAGTCCTGTGGTACACCGTACTGGACTTGCGATATGCGGGACACCTCATTGTTTATTGCTACAAATTGAAAACGGTTGGATAAATAAGACTTAAACCATTTCAATGCTATTCCGTTAATGCCGACATAATTTTCGAGTCTATGGAGGAGTATGCTGTGGTCAATGGTGTCAAATGCAGCACTAAGGTCTAGCAGCACCAATAACGAAATACAGCCATGGTCAGAGGCAAAAAGCAGATCAAAAATAACTCTGATCAAAGCAGTCTCTGTACTGTAACATGCTCGAAATCCAGACTGGAATTCTTCATTAATGTCATTCCTTTGGAGGAAGGAGCATAATTGATTGAAACTACTTTTTCCAGAACTTTCATATTCGATATAGGCCTGTATTTCCCTAGTTCTCTGGGGTCGAGTTTGGGTTTTTTGACAAGGGGCCTTATAACAGCCACCTTAAATGCTTTAGGCACATGTTCTCATGTCAGAAATGAGTTAATAATACTAAGAGGATCTATAATTTCTGGGAGCATTTCTTTCAAAAAGTAGTTTTGTAAGTATAGGGTCTAGCATGCATATTGTTGATTTAGATGATCTAATGATTTTAGACAGTTCATCGTGATCTACGGTAAAAAAATAATTGCAATTTCTCCTTAGGGGTGCTGTAGTTAGTTTGTTCAGCGGGTTTCACTTCTGGTTGCCTTGTTATAATTTTTTCTCTAATATCTTGGATTTTACTAGTGAAGTAGTTCATAAATTCATCAATGTTATGCTGATAATCAGAATCTGAAGTCGCTGACGACTTATTTTTTGCTCATTTAGCCACTGTGTTAAATAAAAACCTAGAGTTGTGATGGTTTTCTTCTATTGGTGATGAAAAGTAGGCAGATCTAGATATTTTTATGGCATTCCTGTATTTTCTATCCTTCCATGCTGTACGAAATACCTCTAAATCAGTTTTCTTAAAGTTCCGCTCCATTTTACGGGACGCTTTCTTTATAGCCTGAGTGTGTTCATTGTACCACGGTGTTGGGCTGCCATTTTTAATTTTCTTTAAACGCAGAGGAGCAACTGTGACTAATGTTTCCGAGAAGGTAGAGTTACAATTTTCAATAGTAATGTCAAGATCGTCAACGTTTTTACTCGTGCTAGAGAATTGAGACAATTCAGGCAGATTATTAAGAAACGCATCTTTGGTAGTTGAAGTAATCGTTCTACCATATTTGTAACATGGAGTTTGATTTGGAGCCTAGGGCCAGTGAAGCAGACATAATATCAGATAATGATCCTAAATGTCTTCACTCTGCTGAAGGATTTTAACATCGTCCACATTTATACCGTAAGATAGTATTAAATCTTAAGTATGATTACGAAGGTGAGTGGGTCCTGACACATGTTGACTAACGCCCATGGAGTTAAGAGAGTCTTTGAAAGCCATTCCCAAGGCATCTGTATCAATATCTACATGGATGTTAAAGTCACCAACGATAAGGACTCTATCTGCGGCCAGTACTAGTTCTGATAAGAACCCACCAAATTCTTTAATAAAATCTTTGTGGTGCCCTGGAGGCCTATATACAATAGCTAGAATAAATTCTAAAAAAAATTCTCCTTAGTATTAGGTGTTGAAACGTGAAGTACCATGACTTCAAAAGAATTGTATTTAAAATTAGACTTCTGAGAGATACTAAAATAATTATGGTGAAGGAAGTGACACCTCCCCCTCTACCTTTTAGACGAGGCTCGTGTTTATAGTAATAATCTTTGGGAACTTGGGGATTCATTTAGAGTAATATAATCATCTGGCTTTAGCCATGTCTCTGTCAAACAAAGCATGTCTATTTTATGATCGGTTATCATATAATTAACTAAAAGTGCTTTATTTGAGAGAGATCTAATATTAAGCAATCCGAGTCGTAACAGTTGATTATCTGTATTTTGTTCATGTTTGATTTGTTTAACGTTTATTAAATTACTTTCAAGAGGTTTACGCATTATCTTATGTTTGCTAATCGGGGGGACAGACACAGTCTCTATTTTATGTTGTTTGTGAGAAGGTATTATTACATGTTGTATATTTTGTGTATTCTGTACCGTGAGACGGCAAGCAGACAGTTGTTAAGACATTCTGTCTTCTTCCTGACCTGGGCCCCAGGTAGTCAGCCTTAAGCATTATTAAAACACAGTAAGAAAACATTAATAACAACTATAAAAACTTTAAAATAATACAATATTGGTAAATTCCTTATTATATATTATATAAAAATATAATTACTTAAAGTAACAATTTCTTAAAAGTAAAATGAGGAATATAAAAACCAGCTATAACTATATACAAAGGAATTCAAGTCAATCTTCACTTTACAATCATCTGAAAACAAAAAAAAGGACAAGAGTAAAGCCCATTGCACATGGAGTCCGAAATTTAAAAGATAAATTTTATACGTCCATCTGATTTTTTGACAAGTTGACCATGTTAAGCATGAGAAGCCAGCATGTTTAACAGTGTAAATAAGTCAGAATGAAAAAGCATGTTACCCCCGCCCCTTTAAGAGTTAGTTGCTGCTTCCAAAATCGCACACTGTGACAGTTCGTACTGAATTTGAAAAAGTTCCTATCGGCCATTAAAACAGTACGTTCTATATGGAATGTGTGGGAGAAGTATGAATACATTTCGGACATGGCTCTCACTAACTCCATGGTGTTTCGAGTCAGATCCGTGGACGTGGCTTGTTGGTTTTGACTAAATCTTTGGTGTTTCAAGTCTTACGAAACCTTCTCCCTAATCTTACTCTAACAATCTAAACTACATATGATTGTTAAAATTTATGAAAAATCGCGTTTGGGTGAGCGTTGATAGAAACATAATTTAGTCTTGAGAAATTAATTTATTGGCACATACATTAAAAACGGACATCCGCCTTAAAGTTTATCACCATATTCATTTACTAGAAATTATTCAAAATTTGACTGTTGCTTAGCTCGTGGCATCATGGGATAGAAAAGTGTCAATCCGATCCTGTTGTTGCTAGAAGAGATACAGCTATGTCCGGAAGTGGTGCAAAATCTTGCCATATAATTACAATAAATTACATTATCTAAAGCTAAACACCTACCCCAACCTAACCTTACAATAATAAAAAAATATGAATCAACTGTTTTCAGTGTGACAAAATAATGTGGTATTGAAGTGCGCATGCCCAGTGGAGGCAGCTGTATCCCTTCTAGAAACAAACCTCTGATCCAAACTCGCGACTCTCGGCGGAAACAATAGACTCACAATGTGAGTATTTTAACGCCTACTGTTTTTTGCAAACTGAGATTTTGGACATACTATTCATGACTCATACTCATTTTCACCTAATATACTGTATAGTGTGGAAGTAGGCGATTAAATGTCAAGTACATACTACATGCAGCACAATGCATTTCCTAAATGTCTCATTTATTGTACGAGATCTCAGAATGTTGCACTCTGCATGATCAGCTTGTGGCCACGGAACCACTCACAGACTCCTTAGCCAATGCAGGCTGTCTTAGGCCTTTAAGACAAGTAGAGGACTGAGACATTCTTCTTCACAGGCTACGGGGACCATTTGAAAGGTTAGCTTTGCTAGTAGTATACAGTGAGAGAAATAAGTATTTGATCGCCTCCACTCCTCCGTAAATCTTTAAGATTTATTGGTTTTCGCTCAACAAATTGGAGTTTTAACTTCCTTCACATATGTTCTATAGGACTATAGGGTCTAGAGACTGGAGAGTCTCCTTAAGCCACTCTTTGGTTGTCTTGGCAATATGTTTCGGGTCTTTGTCATGTTAAAGGCACATCCACGACCCATCTTTAGTGATCTAATTAAGGGGAGGTGGAAAGTTCAGATGAGCCAGACCAGCCGTCTTGGGCAGGAGGACCTTGCGGGTGCGTCAGGATTTCAATTTATTGCGCCATAGCGTGTTACAAATGGTCCCAACTGTCTTGAAATCATAAACAGGCTTCCATGTAGTTCTGGGCTGATCTTTCTCATGATCATCTTTACTCCATTGGGGTATCCATCTTTACTCCTTTAAAACCTATTTGGTCTGGACCATGGTGATGGAGAGGTTGAAATGAAAGATCAAGATTCTGTTGGCAGGCATCTTTTATATTCATAACAAGCATATTTAGGAGTACTGTCTTAAAGTGACAGGACGAATCTGTGGTCCATATTGTCAGGTATAGAGGACAGACCCAAAAGCAGATGAGTTAAATAGTTCTTTAATAAACACAAAAGGCAACAGAAATCCTGCCATAATGCCAATGAAGAACGGGAGTAGGCGAAAATCAGCGTCAAACAGGCGAAGATCGGGCGAGGTGCAAACTAGGTCCGTGGGAGTAAAGAGAGCTCATAGTCAGGCAGGAAGAGTCAGGGGAGGTGTGAACATCATCCGGGGGAATATAGCGAACTCGTAGTCGGGCAGGCAGTGTAATCCAACGTGGAAGGCAGTCGGGGAAGAGAGCGGCAAGACGACAATCCTGAAGATGAGCAACCACCAGAACAAAAACTCTCTCTTTGTGACTCCTGGCGGAAATTTTGCAAAACACTTTCACATGTAAATGTTCTTTAACTGCGGCACTCAGCGCAGTGGTAGAGTATTCTGGTTTACTACCTACTGTAGGAAGAAGTCACAGATTTTATTTGTTTTAGCATATTAAACATACAGCATGTACTATACACTATTTACTGCATTGTTTCCATTTGTGGACAGCGGTTGGGAAGAGATAGAATTTGTTTAGGACCTGCAAGACCATGAGTTCTCCAGAAAAGCAGGGCGTAGTGTGACGATGTCATCGTGAAACATATATAAACCAGCATTTATTCAGTTTTTTTATTTTTTTCTCTTCATTTTTAGAAACGTATTTCAGACATAGTTATATGTTAATTAAACTATTAATCAGTATTTGTTCGCAGTGCTATCCAACTCAATCTTATGTTTGAATGCATACAGCCTTAGTGAGATTCTTATGTAACGTTTCCTGTTATTTGATTGGTTATGTAACAATCCAATCCGTATAGATGCCTTTATTATGAAGTACTTCCGTTGATTAAGATGGCGTCTGCTCGGCGGCAAACAGTGTCTCGTGGAGGTTTCTCTGTTGACTCTTGAGATGTTTTGTTTTTTCCGCATGCAAAGAAAAGTATGTCAGTGATTATAGTGATCTAGAGACTGTTCATTTCCGGGATTATCGAGTATTTATCCTTTCGCACGGAAAACCAGACAGAATGTTTTATACTCTGTAAAGATACCGTTTGGCAAAGGTGTATTCGGACGGAAGGAGGTCTGAGAACTAACGCTGATTAATTAACTGCTCACGGAATTGTCGAGTCATGGAATGGGATTTGACTGCATGAAAAGGAGGTTGTGAGTAAATTACAAGGCCTGTGGAGACCGTTGCGGATGCGTGATCGTATTATATGACTGTTTTGTTTTACTGCGATGTTTTCTCTTGATGAAAGGAACAGAATGTTTTGGATTACTTTCTACTGAACTACTCTTTTTCCTCGGCGGGATTACCCTGCATTGAACTGAACTTTATTCATTGGCTGGATTTGATTCTCATGAACTGATATGTGTTCCCTGGCGGGATTTCCTCGTTAAAAGGGAGAAATTCTAACGATTGATGGTTTCCTTTTAGTTTATGAATTTACTATGTTTATAATTGTTTGATCTAATGATGATTTCTCAACTTTTCTATGAATTTATTATGTTTATGATTTGATGATCTTGGCTTTTGAATATACATAATAGAAAGATGAATAAGGTGATTTATTGCGTTCCATCTTTGTGGCTTTATCGCTGAAGGACAGTTTTTTGCTATTTATCTGAATTTGCTAAATCATAACTGAAGGGTCTGTGGTTATTTCAAAAGGGAGTAAAGTTGGTTTGATTAAATGACAGTAACTCTGTCTGTTACCCCTTAATAAAAATAAAATTAATCAAGCAAACTGGTAGACACAGGAAGCGTTACAGTAGTAGCTGGGCATTACATAGCAAAATTCACTTTTAGATTTTCTTAATCAGGGGCTAGACGAATACATAACATGTTTGTCATGTATGGCATGATGAACGACTGCGTTTTTTTTAGCCCAAGTAATAATGACAGAACCTTCTGAAATCAAGTTACTCTTAGAATTTGTCAGATGCAGATACATTTCTCTGTTCACCATTCAGTTTTAGGACAGGCATACTTGATCTCTAAGAATAAACCCTTCAGGCTTTAACAAAGAATACGTTATTAAGAACAACAGTTCTGTATTAATTTATTTATATGTTTACACAAACAAGCAGCTAGTGCAATTACTAGGGAATTTATTTCATGTCAGTATAACATACTTTTAAGATACAAATGATTTATATTTAATTATTTTTCAAAAACATGTTCAGTAACATAAAACAGGCATTAAAAATACAACATGGTAACAACAGTTCAATTTATAGGACACATGTCTTTAAATCAGTCACATAAAAATTGGTTGGTCTAATTGAAATGTCAAGACTGATTAGTCCTCACTAGGTTCTAGTCAGTGAAACTAGTTATTAAGACAGTCTTAAGTTAGCGGCTAAATTTACGCAATGTGTGCAAACATTGTGTTTGACTATTATAATAGCAAACGGTCTTAGTGGAGCTTGTTAAAACTCTTTTATGTTGCTTTTCTGCCACTTACCATACCACATTATATTTTTCATGACACTCTTATGGACGAAATGACCATTGTAATTAAGTTAATAGGCCTACAATTCATACAAATAATACAATTGGCATAAATACAATAATATGACATGTCCCAGTTTACTAGTAAAAGCTTGCAAATTAAATACACATTGAGCACCAAGTAGCCTAAATTAATGTATGATCATAATAAGGTGTGTAATCCAAAGGTTTCAAATTGTGAGTTTGTGATCATAAGCCCTTAAACATGAGAAAATAATTTATCAGTCAAGTCTGTGTTTTTGCTAAATTGCTTAATAATAAATTACAGAAGGTAGGCAATAGCTCTTACTCATCTAGAAGCAGCTGTCGTAATGATTTGAGTATTTCAGCCTTTATCTGCATGTTTTTGTTTACATATACTACATAATAGTTGTACTAAAGCGGTAGAGATGCCTTTTGCAGTATGACATGTTGCTATTCTATCATGACACCAAGGAAAGTAAAAATATTCTGAAATTTATAAAACGCTAGTGCAGTTTTAAGTGTTTGTTATTTTAGAGACATTTTACAACCCTTTTAATAATAATTGTAATTCACATTTGATAGTGACACTTATCAGCTGTTCCTTAAATATCAGTTATTTCTAAATAGTTCAAATCCAATATCCCTGTACCTTCATTTTACATTTACAATAAAACACTATATGACATTAACACCTGCTTCTTTTCTTTTTCATTTTTAATATGGTTAAGGTCATTCTCATTTTTAATCACATACAAAACACATTTTATTGTAAAGTAAGTACTTTGCACAATAGGGGAAAACTTTTCAGTTAAAGGTACACAGGCAGTGCTCAGAGACGTTTAACAGGCAGGTTGTGTATAGTTATAAACTCTGAATGATCTCAGTCCAAATGATTAGTCTCAAAACTAATAGATTCACACACCACACTGAAAAGTGGCTTTAGATTTAGGCCAATAGCGTTTAAGCTGATGTTGAACAGGCAGCTTTCTTGTCCAATAGAAAAGACATTTCGGTACGCCCCCACCTTTCGGCACGCCCACTTGTTCTGCAGATGCCGCTGTCTCAGGACAGACGCTAAACAAAGTTAACAAAGGTAAAGGCTCGACACACTGCATTATACCGTGTAGTATCGCGTTAAATACGTGTTGGTAAAAATTAAAACAAATAACTTTACTGCTGCACGCGAATGACGTGGGCGCCTGCCTGGACGCTTCACTGCCGCACGTGATTTCGTAACGACATGTCACGTCGCGTCAACGTCTCCTCTGGTATGCAATAAATAGCGCCAGTGAAGACGTGGAATGAGACGTTCAGTGAGACGAGTGTGTGCTGCAGAGTCATATATTTGAGCCCAAACGAACAGACAAAGTTAGACACGAATATTTTTTATAAACGTCTAACATACGCCGTCGCGATGTCTCCGCCTGAAGACGTTCATACCATGACGTCGCCGATGGTCTGCATTCACTCAAAACTCCACACGGACTTACGGCGACGGGAGTGCCCGCTGCTCCTTCTCCTGGTTTCGAATTGTCAGAAAATACATCTCATAGGTAAGAAAAGAAACGAGACAATATTCAATAACATGGTTCCACCGCGAGAGAGTCGACCGAAAGAACACGCAATTGCCGACAGATCCGCGGGAACGCAAACAAGCTTATTAAGTGCCTTTCACGATCACAACGTGAATTTATTTCACTTCATACCTTTGAAAAAATACCGCGGTCCGGACCTCAATGGTGGGTACGGCCAGAAGACATTTCCCTTGAATGCTTTTGAAGTTAAAAACGTCACACTTAACTTAGAGACGGTCTAAATCCACGTCGCTTCCTAAATTCACGTATATCGAACGTCCAACGTTAAGTCAACTTTAAGTCCGTCATATGTTTAATTTTGATTTTTTTTTTTCTTGCTAAATACTCTAACGCGAGGTACACGTGGCACAAATATATCATCGTATTGAGTGAGTTAAAAGTTGACGTTAGTCTTCTTTAGTTGGAATGTAAAGTATGTCACTAATCTCCGCCACAGCACAATCTTCTGCGCACAGCCTGTAAAAACAACTGGAAGCTTGAAGAGCCAAACATTCTGTCTGCATTACCGAAGAGAAATGACTACAATTAATGTCAACCTGTCTCTCCAGATCTACCCACAGATTGATGGAAGGGCTGTTGATGTACGTGCCAATGAGTCGTTGACTGACCGAGTTGTCCAATGGCTGCTTCGACACGTTCAGAGACACGCATTGGCTGATGGAAGGGCTGTTGATGTACCTGCCAATGAGTCGTTGACTGACCGAGTCGTCCAATGGCTGCTTCGACACGTTCAGAGACACGCATTGGCTGATGGAAGGGCTGTTGATGTACCTGCCAATGAGTCGTTGACTGACCGAGTCGTCCAATGGCTGCTTCGACACGTTCAGAGACACGCATTGGCTGATGGAAGGGCTGTTGATGTACGTGCCAATGAGTCGTTGACTGACCGAGTCGTCCAATGGCTGCTTCGACACGTTCAGAGACACGCATTGGCTGATGGAAGGGCTGTTGATGTACCTGCCAATGAGTCGTTGACTGACCGAGTCGTCCAATGGCTGCTTCGACACGTTCAGAGACACGCATTGGCTGATTCAAGGGCTGTTGATGTACGTGCCAATGAGTCGTTGACTGACCGAGTCGTCCAATGGCTGCTTCGACATGTTCAGAGACACGCATTGGCTGATGGAAGGGCTGTTGATGTACGTGCCAATGAGTCGTTGCCTGACCGAGTCGTCCAATGGCTGCTTCGACACGTTCAGAGACACGCATTGGCTGATGGAAGGGCTGATGATGTACGTGCCAATGAGTCGTTGACTGACCGAGTCGTCCAATGGCTGCTTCGACACGTTCAGAGACACGCATTGGCTTATAGGCGGGGTGCTGATGTGCATGCCAATGAATCTGTGACCAACAGAGTGGTTCAATTCCTGCTGCAAGGTTTTCAGATCCACCCATTGGCTGTTGGGCGGGCTGCTGATGTGCCTGCCATTGAGCTGGTGACTGACCGAGTCGTCCAACTGGTACTTCCACATGTTTTACAGTTTCTGGGACGACATCTCCTGAGGCTCTTCTGAGCAATAAGGACCATGAACAAACTTTGACGCGAGGCTTAAGAACTTTGATACTTGTGCAAAGTTTACTTTAAAATAAAAATAAAATACATTTTTATTTTGACAAAAATGTGTACAGATTCATTATTTCCACAAAAAGAAGAAAAAATGAATTTTTTTTTATTGTGACAAAAATGATTATAATGTCATCTTGGTTGTTTTAAACTTGGAAACTCGAGCAGTAAAGGTCTCTGAATGTATTTGTCTTCATTTTTTATTAACTTCTAATTCTGCTATGTATTCATTTAATATCTGAAACCGTGCTTTTGATCTTGCTAAATACACAAAAGCGAAATACACTTTGCACAAATATATCAGTTTACTGAAAGAACAGTTAGTCTTTAGTATGAATATATCAAAGTAAAGCTTACATGCTTTTGAAATGAGTGTTAACAGAACTTTCTCAGATGAGCTTACCCAGTTAACAATGTGGTGCTCCGAACGTTCTGGGAACTTTACCACTCTCTGCTGGTTTTCCAGGAACGTTTTCTTGACCTAAATGGATTCTAACTTGCAGGGAACGTTCCCCAACCTTTGTACTAACGTATTAGGAATGTTATGTCTTATGATGAATGCATAATGCAGATTTAAATCATGTGTTATATATTGTTTGCATGTTGAATATATCAACATTTATTAAATTAAACTGCATAAACAACCTTCAACAACATACAGATAGAACACATAGAAACAAACATTAATATCTACAATAATTTATTTTAAATAGTTGTATATATGATTTATGATAATTCATTATATTCTATTTGTTTAATATATAATAAATATAAAACTGGCTTTAACTAATAGCCAGTGTTAAATAAAACAACATTTATTAAAATTAAACTAATTCAATTAAAAAGCCTTCAGATAGAACACGTGGGACGAAAACATTAATAACAACAAAAAGTACAATAATGCAATATTGGTCAATTATTTATCATAAGTTATATATACATGTAAATATATCTACTTAAAGTAACAATTTCTGAACTATAACATGAGGAATATAAAACAACACCTATAAGTTTTTGTGATGTACATATATTCTTTAGTTTTGCTAGAAAACATTTATTCTGAAGGAATTAACAAAAGCATTCAAACAGCCTTAAACATCTCACAACTAGATGTCGCTGTTTTTTTATATGTCCCATCTAATGAAAATTTAAATGCCGTTGTTTACTATTTGAAGGGTCTGTGGAGCATATTTCAAAACGAGAGAAATTAAGTCCTGTATAAATACTGTATGAATGTTTGAGGCAATCAATTTCCCAACTGTTAAATAGTTTAGTACTTTTCATGACAACAATAATTGCCATTCATTTTAGCTCCGTGTACAGCGCAGTCTAATTATCCAAAAGTGGCTTCCAATAGTTTACTGGAGTTAAAATGTTTACAGTGTACTTGTAAATATTCTCGCATATGTATTTACCAATTTTTGTTCTTTTGTCCTTGTTGGCTAGTTCAGTGTCCAGCGGCTGGAGTTCTTCCACAGTCTGACACGGCCCATTATCCATCAAGTCGCCCCCAAAAATATTATGCAATGAAAATTTGCACAACCTTGAAGGGGGTTTGACACATTTGACAGTGATACTTCTGCTGCAGAAATAATCACCAGATACTATAAAACGCTGCTTTCCTGATGTAAATATTAAACAAGAAAAAATCTGGTTTTAACCAAACAATTCACAAGTGGTTAAAGGTTTTATTTTAGAGTTATTGAGGTCCCGATGAAATGTAACAACCTCATTATTTGTTTCAGAAACACCTCAGAATAAATGAATTGGGCATTAATATTTACTTCAGAAAAATAATTTTTTATATAGCCTATATTGTATTAACTAGAATGTGTGACAACACTTACGTGTTTATAGTTTAAAGAAATGTTTTGGTTTAATAGTTGAAATAATGGTGAGGGGAGTGATTTGAATTGTTATCATTTGAGGAGAAATCTGTGTCTGACTGAAACCTCTGTGGATTCTTCTGTGCCCTCTTTGTCTTCTTTGTTGTGTCCTTTGTAACAAAGCTCAATGAAAGGAAGGAAGGAGGCTGGAACCGGCAGACATTTAAATATTTAATTATATAAAATCAAAAGTAAAAAGACGAATAAAAGCCGGCGAATAAAACATAACATAAACACAAACCACAACTAAATTCCAGGCCTGGTCCTCTCTCATCGACGGTCCGGTCGCTTGTTCTCTTATGCTCCCGATCTCCTCCGTGATACTAGACTGGTGCGCGCACAGCTGACGCTCATTAACGCTCACTCACCCGCTTCGATTCACGGTCTCATCCCGCCTGCTCAACTACAAACCCCCATCGCCCTTCATAGGCCGGGGGTACCCCTGAGACTGTGCTTGCTGTCCCAGTCTCGGAGTACCTTTCCCCTGGGGGTATGTAGCGATGAGACCGAAAGGGAGAGGAAAAAAATTATAGTCCAGTTCCCCAACATGCTGCCGCCCGTTCCTCAACCAGCCGGGGTACTCTCCTCCCCTTGGGCAGTCGGACACAGGCTCCGGCCTCTGGCGGACGGTGGCAACTCCCCTGCTCCCGCTTGGATGATAACCACCCCACCTCAACCCATGGGCGCGGTCGCCGTCCCACCGAAGCTTTTGCGCCCCACAATGGCTCCTCCTCTTCCCCAGAACCACCGAACTCTCTGGCACGGCAGAGCCACTCGGCGGCAAGGACTCTCCGACAGCATGTTTCTCCTTCCTCCCGGGTTTTGGCACCACTGTAACAAAGCTCAATGAAAGGAAGGAGGCGGGAACCGGCAGACATTTTAATATTTAATTGTATAAAATCAAAAGTAAAAAGACAGCCGGCAGCCCCTCACGGCCGACTGCCGGCGAATAAAACATAACATAAACACATGAACTTTGTGTCTTGCCTTGAAACTGAAGGTAAATGGGTTTTACTCATGGAAGGTCTACATTCATTATAAATAAGCTACTAAAATATATGCTCTGTGCTCATGCAGGACTGCCAAGAAAGTCAAGCATTCTGGTATGAGCTTCATGACTGAAGGTCTTGATTTTACTTTGAAACATCCAAGTATTCTTCAGTCTAATGGATCTCAGAAAAGCTGTTCGGATCTTTCAAAACACCTGCACAGTAGCCACAGTGAACCTGAATCTTCCAACTCATCTCTCTTCAATGGCTTCACAACATTCCTCTTCAGCAAGAATGAATGCGTTGTTCGGCCTTCGATTTTTCGACTTCGAGGCCACCACAGACAGTGGAGAATTGGACATCTATTTCAGAACAAGTGGCTGCCTTCCCGACTTTACAAGCCGTCTGCATGCATCAAGCCTTCCAAAAGCCATTGCCTCTTCTGACAGATGTACATTACCATTGAATGGATGTTGTACACCAGAAAATGGTGTCCATACAATTCTTTTGTTTTTAGACGACGTACTTCATTAGCTCTTTGCTGTAGCCAGTGTTGGACAAAGCAGAAGTCTCAAAGCAACACTAAATGCCATTAAATGGTCATAAATTGGAGGAGATGGTGGCCTAGTGGGTTAAACCACTGAACTGGTAAAGCAAAGCATCCACCACCAGTGTGTCCTTGAGCAAGACACTTTACTCCATGTTGCTCCAGGGGGATTGTCTCTGTAATAAGTGCACTGTAAGTCGCTTTGGATAAAAGCGTCTGCCAAATGACTAAAAATGTCAAATGTAAAAATGTAAATTTGGTCACTCAAAATTTCAGCACGATCTTGCCCGTGAATGCAAACGAGGACAAAGTTCAGTTGCCTTCCACCTATCGATGTCCTCAAGATTGCTGGGTTTCGGGGGAAACAGTTTGGAATGGCCTTCCTGAGTAGTGACATCAGCCTTTGTCTCCTCTAATCCACTCTGTAATGAGTTTCTTCATAACACCCAGGCAGGTTTGCTGCATGTAGTCAATGGGAAATTGTTTTACCATATCCAACAGGAGCCTCAAAAAAGGGAGACAGTGGCGTTGTCTCATTCTCCTGACATCTTGCCATTTCAGCATGATATGTTTCATTGGTGTTCAGAGTGAGATTGTCCACCTCAGGATAAGTGACTCGCCCAGAGACCCATGTGCCTTTCTAAGTGCATTTGTCAAAACCAAGATACCCGGAATACTGCTTGATCTTCTTCACCATTGCTCTTGCATCACACACAGTGCATCTAATTTGAAATTTTTTCGATCCAAACCATTGTCGAGGAGCTCTTGGATGTCATTTATGGCTTCCTCAGCAAAATCCAGATTTGTTGGTTTGGTGGGACCAAGTGTCAGTGTTACAGGAAAACCCTGATGGTGTTCAGGTGAATAGCACAGAGGATGAGCCAAAGATGTGTCCTGCTGCTTTTAAGAATGTGCAGGCCATCAATATCAAATGATAGCTCCAATGTACTTACACTTTCACCTATCTCTGTTGGATGGCTGTTTTAACTGCTCAACAACGCTTCTCATTTTCACTATCAGTTCCTGCAGTGCAGATTTCCTCACTTTGCCCACACGCTCATGTCCAGAACTCCAACTATCCCCACTGAAACAACATCTTCACCACCAACAGATCTTGAGATGTCATCATCAATGACCATTCTTTCAGCGTGTCCTTCTTGAGGTGCTAGTGGATGATCAAATTGTTCCTCCTCCACAGGCCTTACATCCAATGATCTTCATGAATATTTCCACTGCCTCGTGTATCACTGCCCTAGATTTGGATTCCTTTCTTAAGCCAACATAGTGGACTTATTTAAAATAGGTCATTACACATTTCACAATAATTCATTAAACATGCAGTACATGAACACCTAAACACCACATTCATAAGTTCTTTTGACCATTTTTGACTATTTCAACCAAGCAACTTGAGGTGCAAGGTATACATTTTACTGTGTGTTCCCTGGGCTCGAACTCACAGCCTTTCTACTGTTGAGCTTAAAGGAACACTAGGAAAGGAACATTATAGATAGCGCACGGATGATGTGATACATAAACATGTTCTCTCTATGTATTGTGCCCTTTCTTGACATGACCTGAATAAAATGAAATGTGAGTTTTTTTGTCAAAATACACTGCGTGGGGGTTGTTGTAATATGATCTAAATATTTGGGTTTACACACTATAGGAAGACAAGTAACTCTACCTCAGTGACACTTGTTTCTCAAGGTTATACAAAGATTGCTTCTTTCATGTGCTCTCGGAAATTTGATAATTACCACTTTAAACCAGATGTAACATCTGCATTTATAACATTTAGTAACATTAAAACATTAATGTCACTTATGATTTTGTAGCTATAAAATATTGCAATTGTCAGCTAACATTAAAAGAGCACCGTTCCATAAAGTATTTCCGGTTGAAGTCTGAATTATCGAATTTCTGAGAGCACATGAAAGAAGCATTCTTTGTATAACCTTCAGAAACAAGCAGTGTCACTGAGCAACAAAGTAATCTACTTTTATTGGTTTCAAAATGTGTGTTTCGAATCCGTATTTCAATAACCTGTTACACGTCAACCCAGCCGGTGGCGATATGCACATATATATGGAAATCGCCGATAAACAGTGTTGCCAGATTTGGGCTTCTTTATCTCGGGATTAGAATGGAGAAAAATGCATTGGGCAGCTTCTTTTCTTCGCTTTTATTAACTTATGTTATTTGAATACGTTCTAACACGCAAAGTAGGTTATGTCTTTTACTAAAAATGTTCCAGTGCTACTTAAAACTTAAAAAGATCTATGCCTGACTGTCTGTTTTTTCCATCAAGCAGAGTAGAGATGTGTTTCCCTCTATACTGTATGTTGCCACCAGTGTCGTGTTTAGTCCCCCTATGTCTTTCAGAGACAGTGCAGTATTCTTTACTTTATGTACTGTCTTACAATAACCCATGTCACACTTATAAGATGGCAAAATCCATGATTCAGCACTGTAAAATTGTCAATAACTAGTGATAAATACATAAAGACACTGTGATGCCACACATGGGTATTTATAAGTTTGTGATATTGATAATGTGCTTGTTATTGTGCTTTAAAGTAAAAGGGGTTCATGTTCTACTCTTACCCTGATCTTACTGACCTTATTCGTTATTTGTTGATGCAGACTAAGAAAAATGGTAAGAAACAGAAAAAACGTTGTGCATTCGCAATATTGCCAGATAATGGTAATGTTTTGTCAGGCTTGTGTAAGGATCCCAGTGTTGGTAATTTATATTTAGATATTTAAAGATTTAAATCATCTGTGTTTGTATGGTGCTTTTAAAAATGTGACTTTTTAATGTAGGGTACAGTAGGTCTTAATGGTAATAATGCTATTCTTAATGCTATTAGTTACTAACCTAAAGAAAACCTGTACAAAATGTTCGCTGCAGGTTATTTTTAGGTATTATTGTTAGTCAAAAAAAATCAGGCAGGGACATTCTTGGAATGTAAACTTTTGGTTAGAAAAAAATTAACTCGCAGTGTTTGGTTATTTTTGGGAACCATAGGGGAATGTTTTGTGTTTGCATTTGACATTTACTTCACAGTTTAAAGTTATTTTATGTAGGGCTTACATTTAAATGTGTCGTTGTTTTGGGTGTATTGTCAATAAATAAAGGAATTAATAAAAATGACCCAATTTCCTCCCATTTGTTGCGCCGATCCTGTCATGTCCCAATTCCTCACCAGTGGGGCCCGGCCCACACTTTTAGAAACTCCAATTAAAGGTACAGTTTGTAGAAACCGCCGCTAGTGGTCGCACGGATCAAAACAACAACAATGCTGTAGCTGAATGTGAAGAAGCTTGGAATGATGGGATCTGTTGTCTTCAACTCCACCGCTGATGGCCATCAATCAGACGGGAACAAGAAATCATGTTAGCGGATGAGGTAAAGTTTTATAAATGTGGCGAATTATTGTGGTCCATAAATAAGGGACTGATCGTAAAAAGCTAGTGGCTTGCTAGATGCTAGACTCTACTTCCGCATTTGTCCACGACACTATTCTCATGCGGTTTCTACTTCATGAAAGGCGATAACAAAGGGTAACGCAGATAGGAAGCCATTGAAAGGCCAATGCACAGCCCTTTGTCACTGTTTAGAATGGCCATTTTCCCACAATATTAGTTGGAAACATTTGAAATATTGTTTGTACTCAGCTGAACAAAATATAATATGATCAAAATAAAATATATTGATTATTTTGCTGCAAAATTCGTACAAACTGCACCTTTAAGCTTTAGTTACAGTCGTGTGTAGGACCTATTCCGTAGCCTCTAAGCATTTACATTTTGGCAGACGCTTTTATCCAAAGCGACTTGCATTGCTTTATCCTATACATTTTACATAGGTATTTGCAATCCCCTGGGATCGAACCCACAACCTTACCACTGAGCTACAGGAAAGCTATGCCGTAGGTTATGTGTTGGTTTTCATTTACACTTTGCGTCGTTTTCCGCATCGACAGGCAATGACCACTAGGCATCAGTGTCCACGCGCGTGTTACTTGTTTAACCAAGACAAGATCCGAAGAAGAATGAGGTCATTTGAGAAGCATTAGCAGTGATAGCGGAAAGTAAACGGTCACTTTTGTTGCCGCTTGAGATGTAAAATACAGATGAACAAATCATTTACTTGGATAAATCTTTCAGAAATGCGTTTGAGTAAACATGACTCTATCGCAGAGTTTTTTGACCTGAGGGAGGGGCAGGCATAGGGTCCCCGTTGAGTTGACGTGTTTTTGGAGAGGTGCGCGTCAGGCTGCGGCGTAGGTCGTACGCACGACTATAACTTACGCTTTAGACTGAGCTTCATGAGATATACCTTTTGGAATACCATTTTTTTATTATTCTTAAATAAAAAACAACACAAATATGCTTAGGCCCACGTGCATTTTATTTTTAATCTCCATGGATAATATGCAGGTATCATATATAGTTAGGTCAGTAAACAATATAAAAATAGTTTCTATATCTCCAACCATTTAATAACTAAATTTAGGTTGAGGTGTTTTCTATATTTTCAAGGTCAATGTATTGAAGTTTTGACCTTTTTGCATATATTCAACCTTTAAAGACTTTAAAAAGTGTATACATGGATGTGATTTATGTGGAGAGAAATCAATAATTGGCAATACATTAAAGGCAATGATTAGCACAACAAAATCATATTTTCCTCGTTTCCATCACTTTTCTGTGCAGATGTAAAAGCCTCTCAGATGATGTGGACAACTGCTACTGAGTTGATCCAATTTAAGAAATGTTATTGAAAATGAGACACTGATGGGTGTTTTGTGGAGGAAAATCACCCTCATTGCTATTAACCAATTAAAAAGAGAATTTATATAAAAAATAACTAAAAGTTAATTTATCAATAAAACAACTTCAGTTTAAAACAGTTAAAAATGTAAAAATATCTCTGAAAGTAATCTGTCTGTGAATCATTTGAAGTGTTCCTGACATTTTAAAAGTGTTTTCAAATTTGTCAAGCAGCGGTAAAATATATGGACGTTACTACGTCTATTGACGTAACAACCAGCCAATAGCAGCGCTGTTTATCACTGGTCCTTCTATCGATATACGCTGCTTTTCCAAACAGTTCGAGCGTAATGCACTAAATAATCGTGTGTTCGATATAACCGAATTACCCAGATCGATTAGCGGGTCATCTCGGATGTTTCATTTAATATTGGATGTTGTCAGCGACGTACGAAGAACGAGCCCCCGGTGCAGATGATCTCCACGTCACGCGCAGGGAACCGGCACGAGCTTCCGGGATCCCTACGTCAAACCGGAGTGAATCACGGGAGATGAGTTCTTTGCTCCCTTCAAGCTCTTTTGATGAATCTGAATGAAACTACAAACCCCACACAAACTGTCTGTACCGTCGCAGCAAAAAGCCCGATCAGTCAGAGACTCCGACAGATCGCAGGATCTCCTCTCTGCGGTAGTTGACGGGGAGAGGAGCGCAGAGGAGGTCATGGAGCTTCAGTAGACCCCTCCGGCCCTTAAAATCATACTAATAGTCCAGCGGCCACCGATCAGGATTACAGGACACCCGGCGACGATGCAGTGCGCGTGAAGATGTCCTCCGAGCAGCAGCAGCAGCGCGAATGGGTGCGGGCGGAGGTCGAGCGGCTCTCTCGGGAGCTCAGCGACACCACGCGAGAGAAGATCCAGGCGGCGGAGTACGGCCTTGCGGTGCTGGAGGAGAAACAGACGCTTAAACAACAGTACGACGAGCTGGAGGCCGAATATGAGAGCGTCCGTCGAGAGCTCGAGCAGCTTCGGGAGGTGAGAGACTCGAACCGGTTGGTGAGATGATGGACTGAAGTGTCATTTTGGGGTTGTTCTGGTTATGATGACAGCATCGTGTACATTATAAACATATAACTATGTGGTGAAGTGTCTAATTGTGTAGATGATTTGAAGAAACGTCATTGTGTAGTTGTGTTAAATTACGTCATGATGTATTAATAGGGTCTATATTGTTATATTCTTTCATTAACATTAATCGCAGAAGAGTTTAACCTGTATGAAATCTGATTTCACTGATGGATGTTTGACAGATTTCTGAGGGTTTTAATTGTCATCCTGATAAAACCATCTAGAGGAGATTTCAGATTGTGAATTAAAGTTCGCACCTGATGAGAAGTATTCGTCATGTTTGATGGTAAAGTGTGACGGGTCTACATTTGAATATTTGCGGGAAGTTTCAGTCTCCGCCTGAACGGTCGAACGAGTGACAACTTCCACAGGAATGCTGAGAATGCGGATAGAAGACTCGACTGTTGACTGTTGTGTCTCTTGATGACTTTATCAGATGTTTGAAGTGACTGCTGTGGGTACATCGTGCCCTTTAGCACTAATCTCATTCCAACGTTTCATCAAGATATTGTGATCATTTACAGTTTGTAGTCTAAAGTTTTGTTAATGGTTTAGGAGCTAAATTCCATGTCACCTAATTGTTTGCTTCACATCCAGTATTGCCTACACTTCTGTCAGCCGGAGTCAGTACTTCAGCTCAGTAACTGTTAAATGCTAGTTTGTGAAGTCTTGATCACCATTTTTAATAGAATAATTTCATCCAAATTAAACAATTTTTTCATGAGGGAAAGCTGACACGACATATATTCCTGTTTTAAGATCATAACCATTGCCTCATGACACCCAAGCCATTAGTCAAAATCATAAATCCATCAATTGCAGAACACAGAAAATAACAATAAAACAAATATTGTGTTGTGAAAAGTACGATATTATAATAGTACAACAGTAATAGATTGATAATGGTAAATTGTATAATAAAAAATTAGAATGAAATATTAAATACAGAATGATAAATTCTATGTAATATAAATTGCTAAATTATATAGACAATAAAAAGTTAGTGAGTAATAAATAATATAATAATAATAACAACATTGATTCCGATGGGTTGGCTTCATCCCTAATCCTCCGGCTTGAAGTGTTCACAACATATCATGTAGAACTCACTTGCAGAAAATCCTTCCCTTCTTAGAGCTACTTCCCACTGCCTCCTCAAATCTTTGTTGCTGGGAAACCTTCAACGTATTAGAAAGTTAGCTAAATTAGCTAACCGACTAACGTTACGTACGTCGCTCAACGGAAACGAGTGGGTTGACACACTCGAGAGAAAAACGTCACAGCTAAACAACGATATCGCTAGCTATTAAAAGTCTGACTCCCACGGCCATTTCATGTCAACAAATGGTTTTAATACAAATACAAACAAAAACAACTTTTCAATCTTACCTGATAAAAGTTATTCCTTGAAACTGTGTTTCAATTGTACACAGGCCCCAGCAGCACACGAAACAGACATTTTTCTTGTGTCCAGCTATGAGAGTTATGAAACCTTTGCCCTCACCAAGATGGCGGCGGCGTTGACGAACGTTCCAGTGACTAATGAGGCGTCTAGTTACTATATATATTTCTATGGTTTAGGCTACATGTATGCACGGGTACGTAAACGTGGTGACGAGCCCAGCGGCTAAATTATTACGGTTGTCAGAGTTTTGAGATCTTAGATAGCGCGAGAGACCCAGGACAACACTGGTAACAGAGAACTCCAACACTTAAGTGTCTTTACCAGACTTGCTGCAAGCAGTCAGTTGCTTTCAGTAGACCTGCATGTTAAGCTACCAGGACTGAGACAACATGTCTTAACACGTCAGTTATTCACCATATGAGAAACAATTTTGTATTAAGCAACGAAATGCAACAATGGGACTAAAGAATTGAGTTGTACATTCCTGTACAAATAGCCAATGTGGCGAAAATGGATGAGATTTTTAGAATTGATTGAATAAAAAGTTGGGAAAAGTAGGTACTGTGTCTGGTGCCGGTCAGCAGAGAATGATACAATCAAATGGGAAGTAAATCTAACGGTCTCATATCAGTGGTTATTTTAGGCAGCAATGCGATGGACTACAAATAAACATTGTCAAAGTTCTGTCTCTTTAGACTTTTCATCATCTTTGTTTTAATGCCTCAGTAACATATGGTACGTTATCTCATGGCCTAACAATGACTCAAATCATTGTTTCAAACATAAAGAGCAACGTAACATCCTGGTCATGACTATTGAGAATGTGTAATAAGAACTTTTTATAATAAACTTTTGCACATTTACATCTAAATGGGTTTATGCAGCTGACTAGAGTAATAAGAAGAGTTCCAGTGGGCTACATGAGGTCACGGAGAGCATGATAAAGAGTTGAGTCTTGAAGTGTTTCAGTAGTTTTGATAGCATCACTTCTCCAAAATGAACTCTGATGCTATGACACAGATCGCTTCTGAATCCATTCACCACTGCCTGCTCACGACTGGTGTTTGTAAATCTTTGACACTCATGTGCATATCATTGTCCGGGGATCTCTGCAGCGTCAGGGTCAAGTAGATGGCTTCAGCTCACTGCTGTAAAAGCAAGTGTCTATCAACATCAGTTGGTCAAACACTTGCAAGGTAACTAAGTTTGTACAGTTTTAAAAAGTGACCTCTAAACCTTCCTCTGTTTTCAGGCTTTCGGACAGGCGCACTCCAACCATAAGAAGGTGGCGGCTGATGGGGAGAGTCGCGAGGAAACGCTCCTCCAGGAGTCTGCGTGTAAGGAGGCGTATTACGAGCAGCGCATGCAAGAGCTACAGGCAGAACTGCGGCAGACGCGCAACAGCCTGGCCAACAGCCAATCAGAGAATGAGCGCCTGGCCACCGTCAATCATGAACTGCGAGAGGTCAGTTCAGAATTGTTGAAGTGCGTTTACGGACCTCTGAGCAGTTGTAATTCTAAACCCGAACCCTAATGAATCCAATCGTCAGTTAACACTGAGCCCAGAATGATGCAATATGTGAAAATTCTACATGGGACGTAAGGCACATTTTACATCCAGACTGATCGTATGACCGGATGTATGTCCAGCTGGTGCAGCAAATGACACATGCACCGTAACATACACAAGGCTTTGTTATTCTCTATGACATTACAATTTCGTCTGAACTTCTTATAAAAGGTGTATAAATGTGTGTGTGAGAATAGGTGCGACTCCTCAATTTGGTGCAGTGAAAGTACATCCTCCACCCTACCCTCCGGCTCTCCAGAGCACCTGTGTTTGAGTGAGACGTCTGAGAGACGAAAGCACATGAATTTGTGTCTGAACAATTAATCCATATGGGATATGGAAGGGTGGAGAGGGAGATTAAATGAAATCTGAAATAAGTCATACCAAGTTGTGTGCCTCATGGAGTTTGTTGTGTTGTACAGAACGGTCAGATGCTGGAGCTGCAGAGGTCACGTCTGCGTGATGACATCAAGGAGTTTAAGTTGAGGGAGAGTCGTCTTCTTCAGGACTACAGTGAGCTAGAGGAGGAGAACATCGCCCTGCAGAAACACGTGTCTGTCCTGAAACAGAGCCAGGTAACCTTCATTAAATCATCAACTACTGTCACGAGCCGCCTCTTGGACAGGGGCGATGTCTGTTGTATTGGTGAAAGCAGCTGATGTCAGTCTGATGCATGCATTGCAGGTGGAGTTTGAGGGGCTGAAGCATGAAATTCGTCGCCTGGAGGAGGACACCCAGTTTCTGAACAGCCAGCTGGAAGACGCCATCCGTCTGAAGGAGATCGCTGAGAGGCAGCTCGGAGAAGCCCTGGAAACCATCAAGACTGAGAGAGAGCAGAAGGCGAGAGATGCCTTTTGTATAACCATCTAGAGTTTTGACGGGCTGCTAACAATAAAGCCCAATCCAATCCTAGTAGTGCACCTTTACGCTGGTTTACAAATCCAAAGCTGCTAGTTGAGCTGTATGTGTTTTTCTCGATTCAGGCGGCCTTGAGAAAGGAGCTCTCCCAATACATGACCATCGGAGACTCGATGTACCACAGTCCTCTGAGCATCTCGCTCGACGGGCTGAAGTTCAGCGACGACACTGCGATCGTGCCCAACAACGACGATCCCATTTACCAGAACGCTTTCGAGAAAATCACCAACGCCGATGACAAGCGTGTTTCCACGCCCAAAAAAGGAGAACGTATCCATCCATCCTCCAGCCTGGTGGACAATCTGCTGAATGAGCTGAACATCTCTGAGATCCAGAAAGTCAAACAGCAACTGATACAGGTGACACCTCACGCTGATTCGTTATTTTACCGTATTCGGTCAGTTTATTTAAATCAAACCGCCTTCAAAATGTGAGCAATAAAATAATGTAAAAATTGGTGTTGCATTTTCACACATGACATGAAATAAAAATCTCATACTTTAGAGCCATGAAGCGATAGGGAAAGCTCATGAAACTAGACTGAATGGTCAAATGTTCAGACTTTTTTTACAAGAAAAACTTTTTGACAAAGGCGCTTTTTTTAGAAAAAATACGCGGACAGTGTTTTGTTACAAATAGCAGCTAAACGCCATGACCTCGGAAGCAGCGTCTGTGCACGAAGGCAGCCCAGAGAAACAGATAGGCAGCGTAACAGAAGTATATTTGAATTATAAACATAGAGCATTTTGCTATGACCAATCTCATATTTAAAAACTGCAATACTAATTTACATTTACATGTAGTCATTTAGCAGACGCTTTTATCCAAAGCGACTTACAGGTGGGGTAAGCAATGGAAGCAATTGAGACAGCATAAGTGCAATCAAAAAAAGAAGACTGGTCTCATATAACCTTACACAGTCAGAACAGATCAGTCAGATGTTGACGAGAAATTTATCGCTAGAAATGCATTCAGAAGTTGTTGAAATAAAAAAGTAAACTAACAATTTTACAAAACTATTCTCCAACGGCGTTTCAGCCGCAATAAAAAAATTCGAGCTTGAGCCTTCCCGACCAATCAGGTTCCTCACATGTTGGAATGTATGGAAACGACAGGTCTCTGTAATTGGTTAGCTTTGGAAAAGGAGCTTGACGTAGGGCATTTTATCGGAAGTTGAACTATTTTCAACCTCAAAAGACACTCTGAGGTGCAGAAAAAGGCGCCGGAGCTGGCGTTCAAAAAAGCGTTCAGGACGTTTTTTGAAAACACAGTTTACTCCATAGGATTATAATGTAAAACAGACGCAAGCAGCTTCAAAAAATAAGTCAAGTCTGAACATGGCCCAACAGTACAAATATCAAAGTGAGTCTATTAGGAGCATTGAGTTCATTCGTTTGATTGGCCCACAGCTGGACTGCTCAAATCATGTTAGCTCTGCATTGACCAGCTTGGCCATCTGTCAGGACGCGAGTTTAAAGGGATACTTCTCCCAAAAATAAAAATTCTGTCATCATTTACTTACCCTCAGATTGTTCTAACCTGTATAAATGTATTTGTTCTGCTATTTGTAAGTACGTCAGTAACCAAACAGATCTCGTCCCCCATTTACTGCCATAGTAGGGAAAATAAATGCTATGGGGGAATAAGGTCTGTTTGGGTGAACTATCCCTTTAAGGGCGTGTAGGGAGGTTTAGAAGAGTGTGTGTCATTCGCTTAGACCCTGACCTCATCATGCTGGAGTTAGCAGCACAAAGGTCACAGGTTTGATTTCCAGTCAACACATGTGCTTATAAAATACCTTGAATGCTCCATCAGCAACTTTAATGAATAGATGTCAGCTGACCCATCTCTGAAAGGTCTGGCTGCGTGTCTTTGAAGCAGAATCACTTAAAGTTGTGTGCTTATAACCTTAATTGGCAGTAATGATATGTCAAGTTTGGAAAGGTTCATTAGCCTGACATGGCTGAAATGTCCTAGGTCATTTCCACCCAATCTAACATAAGCTAATTTTTTTCCCAACTATCACTATAACCATGTTACCAACTTGAGTTGAGCTCTGTGCCATTTTTCTATCTTTCTCTTCTCTATCTTTTATGAGACTGGCTAGTTTTGTTCGAGGTGATGTTTGTTTTCTCCTCAAATGAAATTTAGTTTTGTTTCGTGTGCACTGATGTTTATGGTTGTTACTATTATGATCAATGTGACACGTGCGGGTGGGGCTGTAAGATGTTTTCACATTTTTGAGTCATGTCCAGACATGTAAACAGAACTGAGAACATGGCAAATGAGATTGTGGGGGTTTTGAAGTTGTATAAAAATGAAATCTTAAGAGTTTGCCAATGTAGATTTCATATAGAAGGGTAAACGTGTGGTTGAATTCAGGTGCCGCTGCAGGATTTGTGAGATGTTGCAAGTTTCGAATGCTGAATCTTTTAAATGTGAATTTAGTGCTTTGGAGCTTACCAGCTTATAGATATATTTAATCATAAAACTAAAAATATTGCGCATATCTACCCATCTAGTGCCATTATGAAATTGCGGCAGTTTTGATTGTGTGCATGAGCAGCTTGTCCGTTAAGCACAGCTCTTTGATCAGTAGTAGGTGCTGGCCGGTCTGAAATCACTAAGATTGAGAAGCATATAATGTGCATTTGAAAAAGCAACACCCGTGAAACATCATCAGTATAAAATTACTTTTCTATCATGAAAATACCTCAGAAGGCTTTAAAAACAATCAGCATTTCCTGGAACTACACGTGGTGTTGTACTTCTACTGTAGTGCTTATTTGGGGTTTCTACACGAGTGCGCTTCTGGCTTTCAGACGCAGCAACATTTAACTCATTCCCTCAGCCTCTTTAAAAAAAAGTTGCCAGCCTAGTAAACTTTCTGTAAAGAATATATGGACAAACAATACGTCAAATGAAAGAACTCTTTCAAGAGTCTCAGCTTTTAAACAAAAGAAACCGTATTCTTCTATCTTCGTTTGTGCTGTTTTTATCACTCCGTAGATGTGGGTAGGTTCCTTCAAAAATGCATCACTTTGATTAAACTAAATTGAGATAATTAAAGTTTTTTGTCAAAGATTCCGCCCAGATTCCACTCAGAACAATCATTAAAAACCGCTAAAACTTATACGTTCTAGGTTCTTGGATTCTGTACTTTTTCCCAAAGGTGTGTAATAGCGCCACCTGCTGTACAACAGTAAAAACACTGATTGCAGTAATAACTCGTCTTTGGCGGGGAACCGTTTTTTTTTAAATGACGAGATAACTCGTCAATGGCGGTGAAAGAGTTACCTGTACTTCACTGAAGAACTGTGCAATCTTTTTAAACGATTTATTGTGAAGCCCTAGACAGCACATTTAAACTGAAAGGAGAAAGTCTTGTAATTTGAATGGGACTTCAAATGATAGTTTTCAGCTGCACAAGTGGTAATCTGAGATTTTTCTGAACCATATTGCGTCGGTTTTGTTTTATTTCAGGTGGAGCGAGAGAAGGTGACTTTGCTGTCCACTCTGCAGGATTCTCAGAAGCAGCTCGAGCAGGCTCACGGAGCCCTGTCTGAGGAACATGAGAAAGTCAGCCGTCTCACGGAGAACCTCAATGCCATCCGCAAGCTCCAGGCCAGCAAGGAGCGGCAGTCTGCACTAGACAACGAGAAAGAGCGCGACAGCCACGAGGACAGTGACTATTATGAGGTGGACATCAATGGCCCGGAGATCTTGGAGTGCAAATACAAGGTAGAAAGCTAAGGTTTCTTTCTCGTGCTTTAAACGTTTGTGTCCATTTCGTCTGGATCATTGTACTGATTCTGCTAGTTTGCTTACAGTCAGTTTAGACTGAGAAAGAAAAGTATACTGACATCCCACCAAGACAAATGTTGTGATTGATGCATGATGTTAGATCACGTATCTGCTTAATGACGATAAGCTTATGTTGAATGTACAGGTTGCTGTGTCAGAGGCGAGCCAGCTGAAGGAGGAGCTCAAAACTTTGAAGGCAGAGCATTCAGCTTGTCAGTCGCAGTACAAGGAGGAGCAGGTCCAGCTGGAGAGCCAGGTAGTGTCTCTGAGCGCTCAGATGACGTTCCTAGAGCGCAGCAGCCGAGCAGACCGCGAGCAGTTGGCGCGGCTCGAGAAAGAGCTTCGGCAGGCCAGCGAAGTGGTGGGTGAATCCCAGGGCAGCCTTAACGTAGCACAAGATGAGCTGGCCACCTTCAGCGAGGAGCTGGCCAACCTGTACCACCACGTGTGCATGTGCAACAACGAAACGCCCAATCGCGTCATGCTCGACTACTACCGCGAAGGTAAGACCGGAGTCGGCGGCCCACAAACTGAAGGCCGTGGCCGGCGCTCGCCCATCCTGTTGACCCGCGGGCTGTTCTCTGCTGCCGACAACAGCGACGGAGCTTCGTCTCCTGTCTCCTCCGTTCCGTCTCCATTGGCAGATCCTCGCAAGGAGCCCATGAACATCTACAACCTTGTGGGCGTCATCCGTGACCAGATCAGACACCTGCAGCTGGCGGTGGACCGCACGACAGAGCTGTCCCGCCAACGAGTGGCCTCCCTAGAACTGGGTCTCGGGGCAGACCGAGACCAGGAAGCCAGCGTGGAGGAGATTCTCAAACTCAAATCACTCCTTAGCACCAAGAGGGAGCAGATAGCCACGCTGAGAACCGTCCTGAAAGCGAACAAACAGGTGAGTTTGTGATATTTCCTTAAGATTGCTAGACAAATTTTTAGCCGTATGAGAAATCCACAAAAACCCAGTGATCTTTGAGCTTTTATGTTGTTTGAATATGTATTTTCTGATTACTGTGCTGTTTCAGACCGCCGAGGTGGCACTGGCTAACCTCAAGAGCAAATATGAGAATGAAAAGGCCATGGTTACTGAAACCGTGATGAAGCTTCGCAATGAGCTGAAAGCCCTGAAAGAGGACGCTGCCACCTTCTCTTCACTCAGGGCCATGTTCGCCACACGGTAAGATGACATCAGCAAACAAACACCACATTAGGCGCAATTTATGGTTCTGCATCGGACCTATGCAGAGCTGCTTACCCTATGTCGTAGCCTGACGCGCACCTCTCCAAAAATGTACGAACGCGTCAACTCGGCGTGGACCCCAAGCACTGATTGGTCTGTTTGAACTCCTCCCTCAGGTCAAAAATCTCAGCGAAATAGTCATGTTCACTCAGATAATTGTTTACTCAGGAAATCCGTTTAAGCAAATTACTTGCCGCTTTCACTGCTTATGATCCTCAAATGAGCTGCTTCTTCTTCGGCTCTTGTCTTGGTTACACAAGCAACATGCGCGTGGACACTGACGCCTTGTGGTCATTGCCTGTCGACGCGGACAACGACGCAGAAGTACGAATGAAAACCGACACTTAGTCCGACGCAGAAGGAAAAATCAGGCTTTAGTCGTCACTGTCCTCAAATCGTTCACATCATAACAGATTAACATGTGGACCAGACTTTATTATCCAGCAACCATTTTTATCAAGTTCAGACCAATGAGTTACTGATGCATTTAGTGTTAAGTCAGTGAAGCTTTTCTTTCCTGTATGCCATGACCACATATGTGTTTGTATACTGACTCTGATCTAGGGATGGGAATCAAGAACCGGTTCTTCTTTAGAACCGGTTCCCAGTGAATCGATTCCTTGGAATTGTTAGTGTACCTGCTTAACGATTCCGCTTATCGGTTCCGCTCGTTGCAAATGTGTCATCATCATGACGTCACACACGCGCTGCGTTGTTTTGGTCACGCAGCAAACATGTCATAGAGGCAGAAGCGATCTAAAGCGTGGTTATATTTCACTAGAAAAGACGCCAATGCGGTCATTTCCAACAACTGTAACAGTTTAATTTCGGCAAAGAGAGGAACTGCCTCCAATATGCAGAAACATTTGGCCACACAGCACGCAATTCATTTGCAGAACTGTCGCGTGTTTGATACACTCATACTTATCGACACAGCAACAACAAGTGAGTCAAGCAGCAGCGGAGCTAACGAGACGTCATCTGCTATTAATGCAGAAGGTTAATTCTCTATTTAGTTCATGTGAGCGATATTTCATTGTGTATGTCAGTTGAGTAGAATTTTGTTTCTTCCTTGACTGTTTACTCTGTGTTTTTAGTTTTTATGGCACTTAAATGACACTTAAATGGCAGTTTTATTTAATTTAATGATGAATGTGAAAAATACTATAGGTCCCTGGACTTTACTTTGTAGCCTACTTTTAGGTTTGTTCTGAGGTTGCTACACATAATTTGTGTATACTCTGAGTATGTGCTGTGTTCTTATCAGATATTAAAGCGACTTAATACAAACAAACAAATTTATACTTATTCCCTCACCCAATGAGAATCGATAAGGAATCGGATCGATAAGCAATATCGATAATGGAATCGGAATCGTTAAATTCTTATCAATTCCCATCCCTACTCTGATCTGATCAAACCTTTGGTTAGTGAAAATGAGATTTTGTGAGGAGCAGCTGAGCTCTGTGCCCTCTGACTTTGACCTGATCAGGGGGGGTGGCAAGGGGGTATTGTTATGCTAATGAGAACAGATTGTTGGGGGGAATGCTGTTTCCCACAGCCAATTTTACTTGAGACCGTTTTCAACCAAATACAGGACGGTTCATGCATTTGGGTGGGTATTTACACAACTGCGTTTTGGGGGTCTGAAAATACTAACTTTTGAAAACCAGTCTCATGCTACGTTTATATGACAAAGATGGAGTACAAAACAGAAGTTTTTCCTCTGCGTTTTTTGAAAAGTTTAATGTACACACGACAACGTTTTCAAAACAAGACTGAATGTGTAATACGCATGTCTATATGAACAGCCAAGACGCACAAAAAGGTTTCTGTTTTTAGTTGAAAACGGTCTTGTGTAAACAGCCCTACAAAGTGCTAGTTTCGATGGCATTATCGTCTCCGCGTAAAAAACGATGATGTCATACGCATGCTTATTATTGCCAAAACAACAATGGCGGGCTTGTTTGTGCTGTGTGACACGCTTGGTATCATTTCTCCAGCAGAAGATTTACTGCACTTCTACTACAAGTGGAGACATAGTATTTATATACACAAACTACTAACGCACATACACAGCCATCCACTGGCCTGGCATACGTAATACACCGTTTTGATTTGTTTTCCCAGATTCATGTTAATGCAGACGGTTTGAAAACGCTGTCGTGTGTACGTGAAATGTTTCATTTTTTAAATGTTTTTCATTGTGTAGATGTGGTTTCAAGGTACTTTTTGGCTTAATTAGTCAATTCAAGTTTATATAGCGCTGTTCACAATGTGCATCGTTCCAAAGCAGCTTTACAGGAGCAAATAGGAAAAAAAGACAGAAAGGTAAAACACAGCACAGTGCATGATGTTTATAGAACAAGCAAGATCATTCTAATAAATAAAATCTTATAAATAAAAAAAGGTTAATTATTGCTTAATTATGGTTCTTACAATGTTGTCAAAGCATTAAAACATTAACATTTGCATTTATTGTATGTCTTTTACTTAAGTGAAATGAATATAAGGTGATAAGTAAAGGATAAAATATAGAGCGAAATATAAAATAAAGTTTTTGTAAATAAACTAATTGACTGAAATATAAGCAATGAATTGATATATTGGATACACGAATGGACATTTAAAGCAGAAACATGAGAATAGAATAAAGTAAAACGTCTGAATTTGCTCTGTTTCTGAAGACCTATGAATCTCTGGCATGAGCTTTGACATGTTGTGAAAGTGTTTCTCTCTCACATCTTTAAATTGATCACAGTGTCGGAATACGTGTGTCTCTGTCTCGACCTCACCAGTGTCACAGTGTGCACAGACTTCATGTTTGTCTGTGTCTGCCTTTCTCTACAGCCAGACTGTGATCACTGAGTCTGTATTTGAGCATCATTAAACTGGAGACTGTAACGGTTAAAAACCCTCAAAATCCCCCCAAATAACAAAAAAGATTTACTTTCCCATTCCCCCCCATCAGTTTGGATGAAATGTTGTTATGTTTTGTGGTGAAATGGAGCAGCTGTCACAAACTCTTGTTTTATTGATGCTTGCTCTGCATTCTCTCCTCTCTCTCCGTCTTTAGTTTCTAAAAAGCAATAGAAGTAAAGACTATGATTCACGGTCCACACGCCTCCTTTATACACGCTTGCTGGTTCTCACGCGCAGGCTCCTCGTGGGACCCCCTCCACCCCCTTATGATTTAATGGATGTTTCCCAGGAGCCTTTCGCTAATGAAGCTTCCTTCATTTCTATTGTGTCCAAAACCTCAATCCCACCCGCAGTAATTCTCCCAACGCACACACAATTGCTCATTCAGATTCAACATTGGATTAGCTTCTTTTGGCCTGATAAAAAGAGTCTTTACATTGCCAGAACTTAGAAACAAACTAAAAATATTTGAGAGTAATATGAGAATCTATTAAATATCACAAAATAACAATACTAAGAAACGAAATATAAGAACTGTTGTTTCCCAGTTCTGCTTCTGAGGCCGGTTCATAAAACTTATTAAAACAGAATATAAGATTAGGAAAAACCTATTAAAATTTATGTTAACATAGTTGGAAAAATGACTTTATCCTATTTTGTTGTTCTGTTGAACACAATAGAAATCATTTTGAAGAATGTTCCGGGGCACATTTAACTACCATTGTATTTTTGCCTACTATGGGAGTCAATGGGGGCAAAATATGTTTGGTTATAAGCATTCTTCCAAATATCCTTCGCTGTGTTCATCAGAACAAAGACATTTATACACATTTAGAACAACTCAAAGGCGAGTAAATGATAAATAGAACTTTTCTAATATTTTCTAAAGAACATCATCATCATTTAAATAAGAATAAAATGACATACATTTTTTCCTCAAGATTGATAACAAAGCATAAGAGCGGTCTTAATATGATTGTTTTATATTCCCAAAAAACATAACTTTTTTCTTAAATTCAAATCTTCCTAAGAATGTTTTGTGAATCCAGCTCGTTTCGCTGGTCGTCCGTTTTTCATGGCAGGATTTGATGTACCTCACAGTCAGCTTTGAGCTTTTATTCTGTAACCCTCACATATACCTTTCTGCACTTTTACATTTTCAAACAAGCATCATTTAATTTGATTTACAATCAGTAACCTTCATGAAAACCTTTGGATGCTCTCCACAATGAAGATCATCTCAGGGTTTAAACTACCTTTCTAATTGTTTTTCTCTCATTTTGTAGTACAAATATCTAAACATTCTTAAATCAAGACGCACTTCCTTGACAAGAAAAGTGACCCAAGATACTTAAGTCTTGTTTTATGAAAAAATATATAAGAATCAAGTAAGTTTATGGTAAAAAACAAGCAAAGAATCTGACAATGGGGTGAGAAAAATAAACTTGAATTTAGTTTGAACTTTTCTCAATTACCTAATTCAAGTTTATTTTTTCTCACTCTTTTTACCATAAACTTGCTTAGTTCTTATATTAATTTTCATAAAACAAGACAATATATCTTGGGTCTCTTTTCTTGTCAAGTAATTGTATATTGATTTAAGAATGTTTTGACTAAAAACAAGACAAATTTCTTAGCAAGAATGTCATTTTTTGCAGTGTTCTGCCGTTTGGTTCCCACCGGGTTGACAAATAGCACCCCCCACACACACACTCACACACAGATACACACAGAACAATCCAACAAATGTATAAGCGCTTTGATTCAGTCGCTCCTAGAGTCTGAGCATGTTCTAGTAGGTGAAAGTTGTGTCAGTATTCAGGACTTTGGCGCCCTCATGTGGATGAAGGGGGAACGTTAGGAAGAGTCACACACTCATCAGTCTCATCATAAGTTTGATAAGACTTGTTAAGACTATATGAAGTGTTGTCTTTCCCACAACTGTTAACAAGACCTTTACAATCTTTGTGTTTGGTAAATGACAAGAACAGTAATTAATCTAGTGAGGACACTGATTTGGGATTTTAAGTTTGAAAATACGTCGTTTTTAAAAGTCTTTGACCGATTTGCTTTTATCTGGAATATTTTCAAACATGCATTGCAAGCACAAATGAATAGTTATTCCCATGTCATTGACGTTATCGCTCCATCTGTGTTTCAGGTGCGACGAGTACGTGATCCAGCTGGATGAGATGCAGAGACAGCTCGCCGCTGCCGAGGACGAGAAGAAGACTCTCAACTCTCTCCTCCGCATGGCCATCCAGCAGAAACTCGCTCTCACCCAGCGTCTGGAGGACCTGGAGTTTGACCACGACCCAGCCCGTCGGGGAGGAGTCACCGGCCGCACCAAAAGCGCCTCCTCACGGGGGAAATCCTCTCATGACCTCACCCCATCCCACTCGAGTCAGCCCCCCGCCTGTGGCGAGCCGGCCGGCCATCTGGGAGCGCCGCTGGTCTTCTGCAGTGAGAAGTATAAGATCTACTGCGACTGATGCCGTTCCTGATGTACAGAAACCTGCTCGCGCGCCGGCTCATGCTTGCTCTGTGCTTGCCGTAACGTGTGTTTGTGTATTTAGGCCTCCCAGCATTCTAGTAGCCCAGTCAGGACGTTCAGTCTGGTGGGTTGGTGAAAGCTGTTGGTTTTCTAACCGTCGCGTCGGTCAGGACAGGCTCACTATGAAGCTATAAGAAAGTGTTTTGACACTGATTTTCACGCGCTTCGCTCTAAGTTCGGCCGGGGTGCCGCTCGGCTTTCTTTGTCAATGTGGTGCTTCTGGCAGATTTGTATATTTAGTGTTTAACGTCTCTCTCCTGCCTCTGAAATCTGCAGCCCGTCCAATCAGGCGTTAAATACAGACGTAATATGCAAATTGAATTGTGCCATGTTTTTGCTAAACAGATTCAAGAAAGAAATTTTCTCTACGGGTTGAGCTGAAGAGTGACAGGCAGGCGGGAGCGTCCGCTGTCTATAACTGAATGCATTTCTAAGAGCTTTAACTCATCTTAGACTTGATCACATGGGAAGGGCTTTACATGTGCTCATAGTGATGTGATGTCATAACAGTATCTGGCCTTATCTGTGCTTTCAGCTCGAATCACGAGAGGATAAAGCCACATCGCTGTTGTCACAGAAATCATCCTGCTTTTACACTAAAGACGCTTCAAGTTAAACAAAAATGTGTTTATATCCTCTGCAGTAGTGCCAGTGTTTGTTTGTTCCTCTAAAAGCAACAGACGAGTTGAGTCTTTGAATAATGAAAGTACTCTGAGTTACGGTGAGCTTGATTGCATCGCAGCAGATTGTCTGAGCATGAATCATAGCTGTATGTGCTTTGCCCTGTGTGAACATGAGAAGCAACTCACATTCCAACTGCTACAAAGATGTCAGCGACCTTCAAAGCACAAAGCCTTCTTAAAACATGTCAATAAATTTAGGACAGCAAACAGTTGAGAAGGTCTGGTCTGTTCCCCCATGATCTAGTGGTTTGCTGGTTTTGATGGGCTTACTCTAAATTTGAAGTCCTATTTGTGCAAACAAGGTGGCTTGTCATCATCCTGTGAATCATCATCCATCCTCCATAAAAACATCGTCTGCAATAACGGTGATGCTGAGAGCAAATTCACTGCATTCCCATGAACCTTCCCAAACTGAAGCTTTTATCCTTAAAACGGCGAAAATGCGTATTGTGTTTCATTGGACTTCAGCGCACAAGAAGGAAACGTTGTTGACCGAACAGACCAATCAAATGAAATCGCAGTTTTAAATCGAATATTTAAAAACTGTAACACCTAATGACTTTCTCAGAGATTTGGTGCTTTACTCCAATGATAAGCTTTATAAATGAGTTTTTTTCTTCGCCACTCCCAGACGTGTTAAATATATGATGAAATCAGTCTAATATAGAATTTGAGAAAGTATTAGTATCAGCTGGTCTGTGGAGGTGAATGGACCGGGTCGGGGGCTGTGTTGTACCGTTCAACCATCGACTGTCAGCTTCATTCATCTTTATATAAAGAGCACAGGGGAAAAGTGCATTGAAGCGTTTCTGTTTGTTCAGTTGATGTTTTTAGTGCTTGTGAAGTCATGTGACATCAACATGTGACAGTTAGCCCAGTTTTATTTCATTTATCCATGTGATGGTCCGGGATGGAGGTCAGGTTGCTTGCCGATGTGTTCAGAAGGAAATTCAATGTTCAGTACAAAGACACTGGATGAGATGATGTTTTCGTTTGTTTTACCTGATTGTGCAGTCCACAAATTTGAGAGCATGAAAACTAAAACACTTCATCATTTGCAATGGGGTTAAAGAAAAACTAGTATTCTTTTCTTTATAACATTTGTGTAGGTTCTGTGTTTTTTATGACCATTCCTCTGGTATAGGGTTATATATATATATTTTTTTTCTTCTTTGTATTAATCATGTTTGTGGTGTTTTGGTTGATATACTTGACACGAGTTTCTTCATGTACACTCAGTATGCAGATGACAAAGATTAATAATCGTGATCCTCTGTGATTGATTTCAATTGTAGTCATACATCATGTTGTGTTACTGTCATGTTTGAAACTAAAACCCCTGACGTCCCGCTGCTGCGTTTTTCAAAGAGAACCTTAGAAACTTGACATTGTGGCTTAATCTGAAAGAGAAATCTTCGCTAAAAACTAACCAGCAAACTTTTGAAAAGATTCCTTTAAGCACCTTCACTCCAGCTGAAGACGGATCGCTGACCTTTAGCATTCATACAAGAGTACGTCAATTCGTTCCAAATTGGAATGTGTGAATTCTCTCTGTTTATTGTGTATTAAGTGTCGTACACTGTTTGGGCTACAGAGATCAGGAGAGGGCTCGCTCGCCCTTCACTTCTTTTGCTTTTTTGTTATAATCGTCATTCTGACCATTAGTGCCTTTTATGATTTCAAGAGAGAATGTTAAACAAGCTTTTAGATGTTTGTCGTTTGTTTGCCCCCACGCATGAAGATGTCTCGCTTTCAATTGAGCAGCAGCAGCAATAAGTTCAGAAGACATTCATTCTGTTGTGCAGAAGCGTGAGGATCATTTGAACAATTAGACAAATTCAACCGATTGTACTGAAGTCTTCAGGTCAGTGATCCTAACAGCTAATTCAGGGTTTTTAGTAAAAGTGATTTTTTTTTTGTCAAACTGTTTTATGCAACATTAATCCTTGTTCACATCATTATGAACGAAACGTTCCAAGACACGAAAGCCACGTGTTGTGTTGTGTCAGAGACTGGTGTTATTCTAGTATTGTACGGTGAGGTAGCCGAAGGTCATGTGAGATGGATAGTGTTTTTTGACAGAAAGTGTTTCTTACTGTCTTATTGTTTGTTTGTTTTTTTTGTTTATATATATATATATATATTCTTGAGCATTTTGACATGGTTATATAAGCATTCTAATTTCAGGAAACGGAAAACATTTTGCATCAACAAGCGAACGATGCTCTGAGCGTCACATCTTGTTTGTTGAGGCACAAAATTTATAAATGCAGTTGGCAACTAAGGGAAAACTCAAATTAAGTGCAATTTATGGAACAAAAGTTTTATGGTAAATAACGTTTTTCTGTTTCCTGGAAATGACAGCATTGTTATTCTACTAGCTGCGCAAACTTTTCTTATTGTGCTCCAGTATTGATCCATGAGGAACCTTTGATACCTTTATATGAAATAACTTGAATTCATTTATTTGTATTTATTTCAGACGTCTTGCAGTAACTTTATAATGTGCATTTATATGTCATATGCATGCTTTACTTTCTCACAGTCATGGAACTTTTACACAGAACTGTAAAAATAAAGGTGAAGTCACAACAAGTTAGAAAAAGAGAATGGATGCAGAAATGTAAAGATGTGTCTGTGTAGAGGGTAGTCATGATGCCTGATCAATAAATACAAAGTCAATGAACTTTTCTTGGGTTTCGTCTCTTTTCTTGCTGTGATATATTGCTGCGTATTTCAAGATTTGGATGATGACAAAACACCAACCTCGATTTCTTTGTGCTTTATTTTTTTAAAGTGAAGGTAACATGCTAGTTTGTGCATTCTGACTTCTTTACACTGTTAAACGTGCTGGCTTCTGAAGCTTAACATGGTCAATTTGTCAAAAAAATGGTGAAATGTAGTATTTCTGTGCTCGATTCACTCCGCCAGGGTAGTCATGGCAGGTTGGTTAAGGTTTTCTACACCTCCACACTGTCCCCTGTTCTCCTCTTACTCTCCTTACACACTCCTGTACTCCACTGACGTCAGGACAAACTCACTCCTGCAGATGTCTGCTTTTCTTCTCAACACAAAATCCCTTCTAGTCCCATCTTTGGCGAAACCAGCTGAAACCACCAAAGCCATTCTGTGGCCAAACTAGTCCGGCTTTAGAAAAATGACTTCTTCCCTCCAGATCCTAATTTATTATTATTTATTATTGATATAGTTGTGTTTGGACAGTGTAACATATTAATAACTGATTGCATGTATAAATGTATAGGACATTGTAATGTAAGTCGCTTTGGATAAAAGCGTCTGCCAAATACATCAATGTAAATATAATGCGCAGTTACCTGGGATCAAACACACAACCTTGGTATTGTTAACCCCATGCTGAGCTATAGGAAAGCTGAAAGATCATGTGTTCTTATTGCATAAAATATAGCTTAAAAAGAAAATAAAGCCGCAAACAGCAATCATGGGTTCAAGCAATCAAGTCATATCTCTGTTCAAAACGAAGCTTTTGTTTTTATTTTACACCTATTTACAAATAAATTCGCACTCACTACGTGCAAAAACTATGACAAGGATTGAATTGGCAGAAATTATAGCGCCTCCTGGTGTCTGACAGATGTGTGTGTGTATGTGTGTGTGTCTGAGTAACAGGGTGCTGTTAGGACCATCCTACCAGGTCTGACAGCAAAACACTTTGAGGACAGAAAAATAAAAATAATAATGACCAAACACAATAGGATGCCAACACTTGCAAAGACTTGACAGTGATGCAGCAATGAAAATAAGGCGGCATTAAAACCCTGCAGCAAATTAAACGTATGCTAACTATGATGAGCCGTATATTCTTCAAATTGATACAAAAAATGAGTTAAATTCATTTTGCAAGTTTTTTCTTTTTTAGTGCACATACAGTAAGTACGTAAGCCTTGTGTATTTGAAGCATAGAAAAAACTATTTTATCTCCAGTTGTAGCATTGAACTAAAGTGTCTGACATACCAAACTGTTCCACAAGATATATGAAATGACTTTTTTACACCGTTGACTAGAATTCTGTTAGAATTCATAATGAGCTCCTACTGTAGCTTATATGGTAATCACTATCTCTTTAAATAAAGCACTTCATTTTGCTCACAATAAGCATTACTGTACACACCAGTGCTATTAAAGAGTAAATAACAGTTCTTCACCAATTCATCTTGTCAAAAAAGAAAACAAACAATCTAAAAAAAACACTATAAATGTTTAGACCTGGATTAATATCTATGACATTTATGATCATATCCCAAAGTCCATGAATACAATGGTTTTGTAATGCACAAAATATTGGTTCTTGAGATGAATTGAAGCTCATGAAGAAGCTGATGTTCATAGAGAGCACAAAGGGTCAAGCATCAGAGATGAAAGTTCACAGGCGGCTCGAGAGGGAGATTGGGGCTATAACTTGCCGTTGTTGACACCTTTAGTCAGGGTTTGGACCAAAGCCTCGTGGATTGCAGCGAGGAAACGAGCGTCGTTCTGAAAATGAAGAGAGGTTAAATCAGGTAAACACAACGTGACGCCGTCTTCAAACTGCTGCTTATGCGCTGTACCTTGATCAGATGTACGAGCGTCTCCTGCAGCTGAGTGCGACTGCACAGTACTGAGGGGAAATCTGCCAGGGTTAAGGAGGTGGTGGGCGACGGGGGGGACGGAGGGATTCTGGGTAGATCTGTTGTCTTGCCATGCTGGAACATACTAGGGGACAGCAGCAGCGAACACTCCTCTCCCTGGACGCCTGGCGCCGCCTTCATCTGATCACAACAAAAACACATTTTAAAATTCACTTCTGTCCCCAAGTGCAAACGGATTCTGACAGAATACTCGAGGTCATGGTGCTGTGAGGACACACTGGGGGTGTGATACTTACAGGAGTGGCTTTCACCAGAGTTTGGGTGTTCAGCTCTTTACTCTATTTCAGAAGAGAAGAATGAATCAAATGACATGAGACGATATCCAGAGAGACCGACAGAGAGAAGAGGTCTCACCTGCGCAGGAGCTGTGCTCTTTCCTGTGAAGGACGGTGGAAGTTTGCAGCCCAAGTCTATGAAAGACTGAGGGGTGACTAATGAGCTGGGCATCTCGTCCCGATCCGTGAGTGGATTCACCAGCGCAGGAGGGAGCGGACGCATGACCGGACCACAGGACCCCTCCGCGTTCAATGCGGGTGCTTTGGGGGTGATGGGGTGTTGGGGGTCCCTGATGCTCGCCCCCTGGAGCAGAGAGACTAGCGCAGTGCCTCCCGGGTCAGCAGAGAGGCGAGGGGTGAACGTCAGAGCGCGTGTGCTTTCTGACGGGGTGGGATTAGAGAGGGTTTCTTTGGGTAAAGAACTTCCAAAAAGTTCCTCTACTGTGATCTGCTTCACTACGGAGTGACCACACTGTGGAGAAGGCAGAGGAAAGAAGCTTGTTTAGGAGACACCTGGTTACTTGGGGGGTAAGGTAGGTTATATTATGAAATGAGACATGAAAGAGATGTGATGAGGTCTACCATCTCCTGACGCTCTGTGACGTCCTCTCTCTTGTCCTGACTCTGAGCATCATCTCTTTCCATCCACTGACTCTAAGCACACACACACACACACACACACACAATCACAAAAAGCAGTACACAGCCCACATCTAGATGCAAAGCAAACCAGCCACTGAAAGCACATTAAAGGGGGGATCTCACGCCGTTTCAGGCATTCTGACTTCTTTACACTGTTTAATGTGCTGCCTTCTCATGTTTATCATGGTCAACTTGTTAACAAGCGAGATAAATATTTTCTATTAGCGTGGAAGACGAGATTGATGCGTGCTCTCGGCAATAGTGCCGCCTGATTTGCATCGCATGCCGCGAGTTTGCGTCTCTGCATTGACTTTGTATATAATTCACTCACGCAAATCGCTTATTTCAACTTTGGTGTGAACCCCCCCATTACTATTATTACAATATGCTCAATACGTATGTCTTCATAGTTACAATGCAAGGATGATTTATTGACGATGAGTGTCTTTGATGCGATACCCTCTTATATTCTTCTTTGGCTTTGCTCAGCAGCTCCAGTATATCTGTAGGTCTGCTCTGAACACAACCGTTCGTCCTGTTGTCTGGAGACACCTGCCGCTGCTGCGCTCGCAGCGCTTCCTTCTTCACGATCCTGCACACACCCAATGAAAACGTGAACACCCATTCATACGTTAGACAGACACATGGTGCTTCATCTGTGTGTTGAGCTGTGTTACTCACTGCAGCATGAGCTGGGCGATGCGCTGACAGTCAGTCTTATCATAAAACCAGATACTGTAAATACCCACTGACAGAGAGAAAGACACCACTATGAAAAACTGCTCAGGATGTAATGCAACCAAGTAAAAGTGCGATTTGGGCATGTTTGATTTTGCCTTGTTCGGGAACATCTTTGAGACGTTTTCTAACCATTTCCTCTCGCTGAATAGAAGTATTTCAATGGCTTGCTAGCCACACATTCTTTACAGTCGGCACATTCACTTACAGTTTCCATTGCGGTACAGCAGAAACGGGTCCTGGAGCTGAAATTCCAGGTCTTTATTGATCGGCTCCACTAAATTTTCAGTACTTAACCGATTCATGATTGTAAAGCCATGATGGGGGGATGCCGACCTGCCAAGAGACACAAATCCATCATCATCACGGAGATCAAATATCCCATCATCCCAACAGGGTGACTCTTACCTGGCATAAACAAACAGTGTGCCTTCAATCTCAGTCTTCTCCTGTTGACACACAGAGAAATATTCAGAGAAACTCTTCTGGTGAACTGACAGCAGCCAGTCGCCATCCCACGATATCATACGTGACACTTCTGATACACATCTAAGAATTTAGTAATGCATTTCCATCATAGTTTATTTGATCAAATATCCCCCTTTATTTACCCTTTGGAAATGTTGTTTACATCTAAAAACAATGTTGATGCTGCCTGTCTCTTACAGCTTAAACCAGGCCGATGTGGATATAATACAACTTTGACTTTTGATACTTGATCTCTTTAGTATTGTTATTATTTATGGTTTGTAGGTTATATGAGATTTTTCTTGGGTTGAACTTAATATAAAAAAATGTCTGACAGAGTAAATAAAGTACCAGATGCTGACAGGACTCATAAACAGTATTTTTTCAGAACGTCACTCATATTCTCTCCAGGCATGTGACGTCAATTTATACTCACACACGTGACGTCACAATAAAACTTTTCCAGGTGTTTGTTTTTACTCTTTTCTGTTCATCTTAAAACACTATTTCACAGTCACATGTAATGTTCTCATTAGCAGAACTAAGTTATGTAAGTGTGTAATGCTGTTTGACACTGAATAAAAAGATTGTTTGTGTTTACAAAAACATTTAAGTGTAATGACGCATGACTGTCATGTTCTGAAAGAAAAACTCTGTCTGCTGCCGTGTGGACACCGATAGTTTCACATATTATGGGATATCGGATTGTTTTGTTTGTAATGTTACGTAACTTTCATATAGTTTTATGATTAGAAGCAGACTCTGCTTTGCCTCGTTTAACCCGGAGATAAATGCGCTTTATTTAGCGAGTCAAATACAGCTAATACGCAACATGAATAATCCGCTTTCTTTTTTGAATTCTTACGTATTTATTTATTTGTGTGTAATTGATATATGATGTAAGAATCGATAGAAGACACTTTTGAGCTGGTGGCGTTGCTAGTAGCAACTGGAGGCTAACTGACGCATGTGTAAAATACTTAGAAAAATGTTCGAATCTCACCCATTCATTAGCTTTAGAGTTGAATGTGTAAAGCGCGACCTGTCCGGTAACATCCAGCAGTTTGATTATATAGGGATCATACTGCTGCAGAGCTGCGAGACTCATCATCTGACCCGCTTTATTCACACACTCCATCTTTACACGGAACACATTAGAGGACGGACACTTCCGGTTACTGACTCTTGTATGTGCGCGCTACAGCCCCTCCCTCCCTCAGCCCGATGTGTGATGTACAAAAGTGCTCTAACTTTGACTGGACGTTGTACTCTTACATTTAGGAACCGTCTCCAAAGTTACAAACATTAATATATCAGGTTAACAGGTTTCTAACTTCAATAGCGTTTAAAGAGAAAAAACACATTTAAAGCAGTGCTCAGGTGTCGGCTATAATGCTCACCCTTTAGTTTTCTGATATTTATTGCAATAAAACATCAAATCATATGTCAATATCGCTACGATCAATTGTACGGGCTCGTACAAAAAAACAATTACTTAAAGTCCCCGCGAACCGGAAGTTGCGATTGTTTTTTACTTCCGTATCCTGACGCATTTAGAGCGAAAGGTAATTTCAAATGAGAAAATGTGTGGGCGTGGCTTGCTTTTTTCACAGCCAATTGATTGGATGTATAAAAATAGCTGTTGCGCTTTGAAATGAAACAGACAGCAGACAATTGAAGGGGAGGAGTTAACGGATGCTCCGCCCATGCAACTTAATTAACGTCATTTGAGAGGGAAAGTCCTTTCAGGGCAGAAGTGCATTTCATGATTTCTTAAAAGAAATTGACCCACATTGATCAGCTCTGTATAATACAAAATGTAATTTTTAATTTCAGTGGGACTTCTAAGCTCAATAGTATGTAGATTGCATTGTACCTGGGCTGTGAGACTCTACATGGTCCTCAGGTGTTTTCTTAGTCTTTGGATATTTTGGTTGAAGCACCGCTTCTGCTGGATCAAAGTTAAAATCTCTTTAGAGAATGTGTTCACATCCCCAGAGGCGTTCTCTCTTACAGCATACTCACCAGTTTGCTTTTAAATCCTTGACAAACAGCCTTTATTGTGTGGGACGAACAGAGATGGAGATTCAATGCATCTGCACGTTTGGATGACAATTTGATTTGCTCTGTTTAAATAGGATGAAACACTTTCTTTATTGAAGGCCAGGAAGACACTGCCAATGAATGCTCAGCTAAAGTCAGTTTCAACCTGGCGGACCCTCCGTGGCATTTTCTGAGTTCATTGACACTTACTGTTTGACGGGTACGGGCGCGTGAAGACACTCTCTGTAGCGTGATGTTTTTACACGAGTAATAAAGAGCGAGGAACACGATTGTTGGCGTCTGGTGTTAACACAGCATTAGGCAAAGTGTTTTTACCCACACAAAATGTTTTAAGCCAGATATTTATATTTTGCTGTAGTGTGTACCTTTTGCCATTATTTGTAATAATCCAGTGATTCATAAGAGCTTGCGCTTTATATAATGTTATATTTTATGTTTGAACCCATACAGTAGTGAAACAGAATTTTGCTGCAGTTACAGCAAATCAGGGATGCGAGTGGATATTATTATAATGTATACACACTGTAGATGCCTCAAGAGCTGCTGTTTCTATGGGCCGTTGCACACAGCTCATCCGCCATATTGGAACAGTCAAAACCGGCCAATAAACACTGGAGAGCAAGTTGACTGCCTCTGCAACCTCCATTGTATTTCTACGCATGATTGAATATCAAATGTTATGTGCTTTTGTGTAGACTGAAGGGTTTTATAAGTCTTTAAGAGTGTTGTGTTATTCATTACCATGTTTTAATTGCATATGTTTAAACAAGTTATTTGTTATCAATATAATCATGCTGTAGTGTCATAATTACTGTGGTTCTGTGAAGGAGAGAATATTAGAGTGCAAAGAAAGAGGAGTAAACCAGCTCAGGTATGTGCAAGAGAGATTAACTGTTATGCCTGAACCAAGCAGAGCATGCAAACACATACCACAGATCTTGTGTTTAGATAAGTGTTGGGTGAACTAGTTGGGGGAAGTTTGGTGTTTTACAGATGCTAAGAGAACAAAGAAGAAGGGTGCGGTTGTCCACAAGCGCCAAGCGGTCATCTCTCCATTGGCTAAAGACTAAACGGTGGATGTCTCAAGAGCCGTGAGATTGGACACTAACTACTGAAGCAAGCTTGAAGATACACCCACACATACACATATAAAAATGTAAAACACTGTTTAGGCGGGGCTGATTCTCCAGGACTCTCTGTTGAGTTAGTTGTGTGTGAGACAGCCCAGCGCTGATTTTCAGGTTAATAAACTTCAACTTTATTCAAAGAACGTCTGTAAGTCCAATTTTTGGACACGCTGGACATTTTTAAGTCCATCAAGACCCAAACATTAAAATGTGTTAAACTAACACAAAAAAACAGGACAACGAAATTTGTTAACACAACATTAAAAAGCTATAGTTGAACGCTGCATCTATGTACACATGGTCGAAGTTTCCTTCCTGCTCGGTTGGTAACATTGAAAACACAGATAATTAAATCTACAATATGCCAACTACAAGTATAACAATGCAACTATCCATGACAAACTAGGGACGCACGATAAATTGTCAGCCGTATTGGTATCGGCTGATGAATGGTCAATTTTAATGTTATAATAAAATTAGGCCAATATATAGGTGATAAATTATAAGTGAAGAGTTTGGTTCCAACATGATATAACTAAATTAGTCAAAAATAAAAAAATTGTCGTGCTGCTGTTTTGTTTTGATTTAAGCCAACTAAAATACTGAACTAAAACACAATAAAAACATGATAACATAATAAAAAACATGCTTTAAAAAAAAGAAAGTTCTAATTTTGGAACTAAACGTCAAATAATGTCCTGTGTTTAAACCACTTTAGCTGCTCACAGTTAAAATTCAGCACGGTACTTTTTTTCTGTCAGGAAGACTCACTTACTCTTATTATCAAAACTCTGTTGCTGTAGGTACAGTATGCAGATATTTCTGAATGTGTAAATTATAGAAACAAAAGCATATTGTTTGAATCAGACAGATATCTGAATGCTTTCTATCTGGAGACCTGTTAGACTTCTGGCTTTTAAGAACTCTTTTCTGGGTTGCTCTGAAAGAACATCTATTATTTGTATATTAAATAAAAATTATACCTGAAAAGTTTAAAAGTGAAAGAATCTTTAACTAGAGTAAAGTAGGCTTGGTAAATGATTTTCAAGGCAGTTGTCCACCTTTTGTTTCATTTGTTTTATTTTATACTAAAGCAATAAGCCCCAAGAAGCCGTGGGTTACAGTGCATTTTATAACAGCTAAGGGGCGTTATTAGGCACGACGCGAAGCGGAGTATAAAACAGTTACTCCATATGCTTAGCAAGGTTTCATTAAATAAAGTAAATAAAATGATATTTAGGCTATGTGGTGCCGTCAGCCGTTATATATCGGGGTATTTTATAACGGCTTAGAACTCCGCTCAGCCAATCAGAATCAAGGACCAGAACTGGCAGTTTTATAATAATATTTAGATACTGTATATCCACCAAAACATTGGTTATCAGTTTCAAATGCTACATAATTAACAGTTATCGTTATCGTAAAAATGTACATATCGGTGCATCCCTTTAATAAACGTTATTTTTGAGTGGAGGTAAATCACAACAGAAACAAAACTAAATACAGATTAAAAAAGTTATAGCTGTAGTTTATTCTACATTGCGTAATTATGTACAGAACAAAACTAAGATCCAATCATTTATATACAAATAGTTGTGAAATTACTGTAAAACTTTGAGTCCAAGTAATTTACTGTAGATTTAAATTACAATGTTGTTTTAAACAAACTGACCTAATTCTTATATTTTCTTCCACAAAACAAGACTAGAACATCTACTTTCTTGTTATGTCAATGTGGCTTTCGAAATTTAAGAAGTTTTACTAGAAAACAAGACAAAATGATTAGAAAGAATGTCATTTCTTTGCAGAGTTATTGTACAAATGGCAGTGATGAGACCAGTCACGTCATGCTCAGTTTGAATCTCAAAAGTCAAAGTGTTTTAATTTTGATTAAAGTAAAGTTTTTAACTCAAACTGAAAACAGAACTAATAGGTAATTAGTGTTAAATCTACAGCAGATTACTTGCAAACCTGCTGCAAAACTACAGCAAAGTTTTACATTGTAGGTGGCCAATCTCGTGTCAAATTGTATCTGTCAATCAAATGCCGATTTAAATTATGATCGTATTTAAAATTTGATGAACAGTGTTTATGTGAATGAATAAGTTAATGAAGAATGTTGTGTTTTGCTTCAGCAGCACAGCAGGTTTGAGTCAGAGGATTATTATAGAGGATTAGACAGGTAATCCAGCAGCTCTCTCTCTCTCTATTTCTCTCTCTCTTTCTCTCTTTCTCTCTCTCTCTCTCTCTCTTTTCTCTCTCTCTCTCTCTCTCTCTCTCTATTTCTCTCTCTCTCTCTCTCTTTCTCTCTCTCTTTCTCTCTCTCTCTCTCTCTCTCTCTCTCTTTCTCTCTCTCTCTCTCTATCTCACTCTCTCTCTTTCTCTCTTTCTGTCTCTCTCTTTCTCTCTGTGCTCTCTCTCTCTCTGTCTCTTTCTCTCTCTCTCTCTCTATCTCACTCTCTCTCTTTCTCTCTTTCTGTCTCTCTCTTTCTCTCTCTCTCTCTCTTTCTCTCTCTCTCTCTCTATCTCACTCTCTCTCTTTCTCTCTTTCTGTCTCTCTCTTTCTCTCTCTCTCTCTCTATCTCACTCTCTCTCTTTCTCTCTTTCTGTCTCTTTCTTTCTCTCTCTCTCTCTCTTTCTCTCTCTCTCTCTCTCTCTCTCTCTCTCTCAGATGTGCTCTGTTGTCATCATGTGTCACTCAATGAATGAATAAGTGTTATGTTGAGAGAAATGAATGGTGTCCATACAGAGAACTCGAGGTAAGATTTTGATCGCAAATGTCCTTTCATCTCATTTCAACATGTCTGTTAACCCTCTGATCTAACAAACTAAACACATAATCCAGCAACAGATGTCAGAAGATTGTCCAACAGCAGAGAAAGTGTGTGCGCGTGTGAGTGTGTGTTTGTTTTGTTATAATACTCAATGTCAAGCGTGTGTTAGATGTTCCTGTAAAGGTAACTGAATATTCTGCGGACAGAGACTTTATTTAAAACAGACTGACGGACACGCAGGGAGGGGATGGGGGGTGTTGATCAGCTGTCTGTGTGTGTGGAATAACACCGTTGATGAAATCCTGTGGATCTTTTCTAATGGCGATCTGTGGATTTACTGTCACTTCAATAATCTCCACAGCGGAGTGAAGCGCGTCCTGGACGCCCGGATGTTGCGGAGACGCGCTCGTGGTAAACCATCATCATCATCATCATCATCATCCACAGCACTTTAAACATGACAGATGGGATGTTTTCATAACATCACACGACACGGAGTTATCAATGTGGAGGATGAGATGAAGGAGTCAGAAGAACTGAATGAAGGTAAATCCATTTGATGTCTGAATCGTTTAGAAAGACCTCATTTAGCTTCTCTGTTGATCTCTTGCTGTGCGTTAAAAAGTCAAATGTGGAGTTTAGATGTGCATCTCACAGATGTGCCTAAACTAGCCTAAATAAATCCAAATCCATAAAGAAGAAAACCACAAACAGACTTTATGCGTTGATAAAACACAATGATAAAGCAGTAGAGTTGAGTATTGTGATTAGTTGAACATGCTCATAGATTATGTGATGATGTTCTGGACAGCTGTGTTGTTTTGTTTAAAAGTGACCCGTGCATCCATTAAAACTCACCTTGAACACCAGCTGCCTACAACTTCTCTTTGGTTTAAAATCAACTAAACACTTTTTTTTGAGCAAGTTCATAAAAAGCACAATACTGAAATCTACATCCTTACTCCGATTCACAATGATAGTTACACACCTATAATGTAAGGTTAGGTATAAACCATAAGCACTTATTGAAAGCACAAAAAGTAACCTGCCTTTTTATGTTTCAAACAGATGGCGATAGAGAGGAAAAATGACAGAACATCTTTACCCACCTGCTTATGTGTTGTCTATGGTTTTATATTTCTATATTTTTTGCAGGGCCAAAGTATGCCAGCGGCACCAGAGCACTCACCTGTAGAGATGCCCCTCTCATCAGCCATCAGTCTCCGGCTCAGTCCGCTGCGCTCTCCTGGCAAGCGGCGATTCACGCGGCGAGACATTCCCAGGGCACATCTGGCGTCCCGTCGGCTCCGGCCGGCTCGCTGGCCCAGAGGAAACGGCAGCAGTACGCCAAAAGCAAGAAGCAGGGGAGCACCACCAACAGCAGACCACCCAGAGCACTTTTCTGCCTGACCCTCAGTAACCCCGTACGCAGAGCGTGCATTAACCTGGTGGAGTGGAAGTATCCTTACATCTCTCAGATAACAGACAAAGATCTGAATGTTGCTGTGTGTCATGTGTTGGACATTCAGATGTTGTCTCGTACGCAGAATCAACTGAATGTAGTGTTTGTAGCTTTCCTGTAGCTCAGTGGTAGGAGCATTGCGCTAACAACGTAAGGTTGTGGGTTTGAACCCAGGGGATTGTACATACTTATGTAAAATGTATAGAATAAAGCAATGTAAGTCGCTTTGGATAAAAGCGTCTGCCAAATGCCTAAATGTAGATGTTTGGTAGGTTGACGCACAACTTGTAGAGATCCTACACGCCAAAGAAAGAAGACTGCTGTCACTTTGTGGCATTTCAGTCTTTGGATCAACGGCGGGATGAATGTGGGCTACTTTTATTCTCGGCTAGTAGAAGACAGATTCAGGAAAGGTGTTGGTAATTTACTGATGCGAGTAATGTGTGTGAGTTTTACATCAGCGGTAAAACAAACATTTGAAATGACATCATACTGTAATATAGGTTACAATTCTCATACATAAGATCTGATCACAAAACAACAGCGAATTTGAAACAGACTTTTGCGTTTGCTTTGCTTTTTAGGGGCTTTTGTAATGATGGCATACAGCGCATTATAGTCTGTTTGTTTTGTTGAACTGTTTTCTGCAGAATCACACTATTATTTCTCCTTTAACACGTCATCTCCAGACCTTTTGATATCTTTATACTGCTGTCCATTTTTGCCAATTGTGTGGCCTTAGCTATTTACATTCCCTTTCCTGAAGACGACTCCAACTCAACGAATAGTGATTTGGTGAGTACTGTGACGTCGACTCTTTTGTGTTAATAATTGGCTTTCTTCAGGATTACTTTCTGCTAATTGAGATTAGATCACATGATAGGGAGAGTACAGTAGGTAAGCAAACACTGGCTCAGTTTATACATTAGATCTTCATTCCTTTGTTTTACACGTTCATATAAGAAAAAGCACTTGACTTGTTTGGTGAAAAATGCAAACAAAGGTTTTTTGCAATCTCTGAATAATGTAAAGGGGTCATATGACACGGCTAAAATGAATATCATGGTGTATTTTCAATGTAATGCAATGTTTAAACACGATTTAAGGTTCAAAAACCTTATAAGGTTTTATAAGGTCTAAGTTGTGTTTTGTTGGAGTTGGTGCTTATGTTGCGAGTCAGCTACAGTCACTGTGACGGCTCTTTTAATGGGGCTGTTACTGTGTCTGTTTATCATTAAGCCTCTTTATAATCTCATTATGTCTGTCATGGAAATGATTATGATCTCTAGCTGTTGGACACACAAACTGTATTACAGCAGTGCTCAGTGAAACAGGGAGACTGTCTGTCAGTGGTGTGTGTTTGAAGCTTTTAGAAAGATGATGCCGATATCACCAGAACAGTTTTATAAAATAGAAATAAGAAAGATAACGCAGGCCAAGCTGTTTCTTTATGCACATGTTTCTTTATGGTGGATATGTTCTGTTGGGTCATTCTATTGGATTTATACTGAGAAAATGATTGTTTCTATCCCCCAATCACAAACCTGTCAAAAAAGTGTCATTAACCTATCTGCACTTTGACATGTTCATTATGTAGCATGACATTGAGTAGTGCTCCATCTATACAGCTCCAAAAGCACATGATATCAATCAGCGAACCATACAGTGGGTTAAAGGGCTAGTTCACCCAAAAAAAATCTGCGTACGCAGAACACAAAAGAAGATATTTTGAAGAAAGTCGACCGAACAGTACTGGCCCACATTCACCAATGTAAGTCAATGTTGGCCAGTTAACAACATTCTTCAAAACGTCTTCTTTGTTGTTCTGCAGAAGAAAGAAAGTCATAAAGATATGAAATGACAAGAGGGTGAGTAAATGATGACAGAATTCTTATTTTTGGGTAAACTATCACTTTAAAGGTCCGGTTGGAAGCACAATTTCTGCCAATCTCATATGAATCTAGAGTACTATTGCATATAGGGGTGCACGATAATTTATCGTGATACCACTAAATCCTATTGAAATCAAGCTGGCTGCGATATGCAATGTGTGGATATTTGTTTGAATGCGTAGCATGTCCATGAAGCACGGCTCTGGGATCAGTAGGAAATGATGATTATAAATATACTTTATTATCATTAAAATACCCGATGAGGCTTGAGTATCAGTGATAAAAACATGTCCATAGGCATTTCCTAGATTCTAGAGCGTGTTCTGGTCTTCTTCTGCAGTGTGTATTTGGAATTTCCACACGAGAGCGCCCTCTGGCTTTCGGGTGCAGCAGTATTTTCCCATACTTCACTCAAAAGCTGTGCATTGATCACATGATATTTATCGTCAGTTTATCGTGACAGCCCTACAAGATTATATAGCTTGATTACATTTATAAAAGATAGGTACAGCTGTACAATTGTTTCCAAAAACAGACGACATCCTGGGGGAGTGCGGGAGGAGGAACTAAATCACGAGCACACAATACATTATCACATTATCCCTGCATAATTCAGATTGTTTACCTCATTTGTAAGTCGCTTTGGATAAAAGCATCTGCTAAATGACTAAATGTTAGTAACTGTTGATACACTATAAGTTTGTGTTGTTTACATTCTGCACATATGCGGCGATTGCCAACAAATTACAGACATATGTCTTAGTTTCACTTACCACGTGCGGCAGGGGCGGACTGGCCATCTGGCATTCCGTGACTTTGCCTGGTGGGCCGCTAACATATGGGGGTGGAATCGGACCCGTGGGCGGGCTTTTCTAGGACAATTGCCCAATAAGAAAAGTAGTTACGTAACTGTTTTTCATGTTCGAAAAAAACTTTCTAAAACCTATACGAAACTTCAGGAGTGTATCGAGCACAGAAATACTATGTAATATGTCCAACTAATTTTTTTGACAAGTTGACCATGTTAAGCACGAGAAGCCAGTCTTAAGATTTCTTTAACATTTTAAAGAAGTCAGATGCATGAAACAGCGTTAAATCCCCCCTTTAGTAAATTTCGTCTGAAGTGAAATTATATGTATGTGAGAGAGAATTTTTTATTTATTTTGATGTTATTTAAAAGAAACATTTTTAAAAGTTTACATTTTATCCCCAGAAACACTGTTGTTGTGTAAATGAACAGCTAAAACATCAAATGTTTTCAGTTGAAAGCGGTGTAGTGTACACAGCCCCGTATTCTTGTGTTATTACCACTGCCATCATAATGCTTTATGATGGTGAGTGAGAAAGATGCAAATGTTGCATATTAAAATGTTGCATATTAAAATAAATTTTTGACAGGAAACCGACTGCTTAAGCACAAGACGAATACACATCAAGAGTTGTAGGGCAGCATGTGTAATGATCAGAAACTCATTCAGTTGTCATGACACAAATATGCAGAGCGAGCTGGATGGTTCAGGCCACTATCAGTCTGGGCTGTTGGGTTTGTCCAGTAACATCAGTTTAAGCCCAGCAATCGAAGCAGCTTTTAACCTTTCTTTCCATCCTCATTGATCCTAATCTACAAATGAGACCAATAATCTCAAATCCACAACTGTGAGTGTCAGCTGTAAAACATAGTTAACTGTAGCGAGAGTACGTTGTTTTCTGCTTTACAGTGCAAGGTTAAATGGATGTTTTCTTGGGTGGGTCATGAGATGAATTATTTTAATATACATTTTCTGTTGGGATTGCAACGTTTCTTCACTGCACAAATGACTTTCTTCTATTCTTCTTGTTTTCCAGTAAAATTATTTAAACATTCTCGAATCAGGATGCATTTTCTTGATGAGCAAATTGACCTCAGTAAATAAGTCTTGTTTTAACTAAAAAAATATGAACGCCTATGGGGTAAGAAAAATAATCTTGAATTGAGTGACTAAGAAAAAGGTCAACCTTAATTCAGGCAGATTTTTTTGCTTGTTTTAAGCACAAATTCACAGAAATTTCATATTTTTTTACTAAAAACAAGACTTATTTTCTTGAGAAAATGCATCTTGATTCAAGAATTTTTTGAGATTTGTACTGGAAAACAAGAAAAAAAGTCTAAGTAAGAAAGTCAATTTTTGCAGTGTTTAATGAATTGCATTTTGGAGGGCTTAAACGTGCTCGAAAACTTTGCACACATGTCAGAAGTCACAATCTGGTTTAGGTTTCTGAGAACATTTTGACAACATCCCCATACTAATATTAAGTTATAGTTATAGCACCAACTACTGGCAACAGGAAATATGGCACAAATAAATGACTGACAAAGTCCTCTTCTATTTACCGACTGAAATGTAAACCATTCACTGTTTTCCTTCCGCCACCAGGTGCCAATGGCTCCAGTGTGAGGGCTGAAGCTCTTGCAAAAAATACATCATCGCATTACCCCTGCATAACTGTTGATTCACTATAAATTTGTGTTGTGTATCCTGTGCACAGACGTGCCGATTGGCAACAAAACGCAGACATTTAGTGCAGGGACCGCTCCATCTTTCAGTTTCAAAAGATCTGCAAATCCAGCATTATATCCACCGTTTATATAACATTCATCCCCCAAATGCAGTGAACAAACAAACACAGCTGAACTTTGCGAACGCAGTGCTCTCTCTCTCTTGCTCAAACTGGTTGACACGTCTCACGATGGCTGGTTGACACGTGCTCCTTCTCTCAAGCTTGCGAGCGGGCGTAATCTTTAATCTCGCTCTCGCTGGTTGATGCGTGGGCGTGCTTATCCTGGAGAATTGTCCAATAAGGGACTAAGAAAAGTTGTAAGGGAATTTCGGAAACCAATATGAACCTTTAGGAAGTGTATCGAGCACAGAAATAGTATGTCATACGTCCAGCTCAGACGCTACAGAAAGTTGTTTATCACATAATATACATTACATACATTTGCCAACTGCAAATTTAAACTGCATTTTAAGAGTCCTGAGTCTGCTCAACACACATGCATTGTGAATGCCGGTTCCTGTGCACACATGTGTCGCATGTTTCGTTGGTTTCTTGAAAGTCAAGAAATTGTTGAATAAAGTCATTATTTTTGTCATATTTTGCACAAAACATTTTCTTGTTGCTGCATAAAAGTTAGGTGGAACCACTGGAGTCACATGGACTATTTTAACAATGACTTAACTGACTTTCTCTGCTTTGAATTTTGGTAGCGGTACTGTCTTAATTTGTGCCAGAAGAGTGAGTAATTAATGACAGAAGTTTCATTTTTTGACAAAGGGTCCCTTTACAGTCAAGGTGAATTACAGAAGCCAGATGGCACATGTTAGCAGTGCTAGGAGGTTGTTGTCCGGAAAATGTTGCGATTGGGGCCAAGTTACTCACACTAATGTGTTGTTGTGTTACTGTTGGGTACCAAAACACACAGCACTATCTTTTATTTTATTAAAAGCAACACGTGCGTGGACACTGACGCCTAGTGGTCATGGCCTTTCGATGCGGACAACGAAGTAGAAGTATAAATGAAAACCGACACGTAGGCTACGGCCTAGAGGCTGCGGAGTAGGTCCTAGGCAGAGCTAAAAATCGGCCTTTAGTCTACAGCCTTTACAAAATGCGATTAAACCAAAATATATTGGACTCCCATTGGCAAATGTCTCAGTTGTAGCATGACACGCACATATAAGAATGTGGAAATGAAAGAGATGCAACTAAAATGTGTTTTCTGTCACTCTGTTTCACAGGAAACAGTAGAATATGCCTTTCTGATCATTTTCACGATTGAGACCTTCCTCAAGATCATTGCTTATGGACTGGTCATGCACCAGAACTCCTATGTGAGAAATGGCTGGAACATGTTGGATTTTGTTATCGTCATTGTGGGGTAAGTAAACCGTCAGACGCTCCTATACATGATTTGATATGACTGTCAATTTCTTTAGACTCAGTAAAGGTCTTTTCACATACAGTGCAAAATTTTCGTATGTGTTTTTTCGTATTTGGCCCTCGTTTGTACGGGGTCTCTGAATTGTTAAAAATTCAGGCAAAGGCAAAAAAACCCAGAAAATCAAAAGGTCCGAATATTTTTATGACGGACGAAAATATCCGAGGCAGTGTGTAAATGACACCACGTGAGGTCGTAATTATTTTTTAACGTGCGGAAATTTTGGACGCAAATTTCGGACTCAATGTGCAATGGGCTTAAGACTTCCACTTTAACTCTCCTTACCCCATTTGCAAGTTTTCCCCATCAGTTTTTTCCCGCTTTACATGTTTACACTGTTAAACAGTAGAGGGAAATGCTATACATCTTCTGCAAGGGTACAGCATTCACAGATCCAAAAACTATTTTTTGCCTTATCTTTGTGATGGTGATCATTCTAAATCCGATCTGGACGAGGGGCACAGGGACAAAACTACAATTTGACTTCAAAACAAGTGCTCCGTACGCTCCTGCCTAGACCACTGTTACTACACTTTTACTATAATAAATGGTGCTCCCCATTTTTTTGCAGGTACTTTTTGTTTGCTTATCCGTCTGTTTCAGGTTTAAAGGGTGTCACTTCACTTCACACTAGTTCAATGTTTCGTTCAAGCGGGATTAGTTGAGCAACAAATTGATAGACTCATCCTCCGTTTCATTGTGATCCTAACATTAGTTCGGCGTAGATGAAGTTTCAGATTCTTATGCTTTCTAGGGGTACCAACATATCAATCAAGCCTGTTTTTAAATATCTTTGTAGAAAATAATTGATCTTTCATCACACTCTCTTTTGAAATGTACATTTGAATGTTTGTATCATGTATAATCATATCGCTGTTGTGTTTGTGTAGTCTTTTCAGCGTGGTGCTGGAGCTGCTAACCAAAGATCGAGATCTTTCCGGAGGGAAGCCAGGTGGATTTGACGTGAAGGCTTTACGCGCCTTTAGGGTTTTGCGGCCCCTTCGCCTCGTCTCCGGAGTGCCAAGTGTGTCATCACCTTCACCCGTTATTTACAGACACAAGCATGTGATGCAGTGTCATCATGTACAACAATAATGGAGTGTCAAAATGCTGATAAAAGCCCCGTGTGTAGGTCTACAGGTGGTGCTGAACTCCATCATTAAAGCCATGGTTCCGCTGCTACACATCGCTCTGCTCGTTCTGTTCGTCATCATCATCTACGCCGTCATCGGCCTTGAGCTCTTCATTGGGAAGATGCATGCCACCTGCTATCTGAATGGCACACGTCAGTGTCCCGTCACCTCATCTCACTACCTCAGCATACTGTAGTAAAGTTGTAGGAACATCATAAGATGCTACTGTCATATGCGTTTCTTTTAAAGTGTCACATGAATAAATGAGCGTATCGTAATAAGCGTGTTGTCCCATTATATAACTACTCCGTGTTCTCCCTTTCTCCGTGTGCACAGGAACATTTGCAGAAGAGGATCCCACCCCCTGTTCTCTTTCAGATCACGGCCGCCACTGTCCTTTCAATGGTACTGTGTGCAGGGACGGCTGGCATGGGCCCAACAACGGCATCACGAACTTTGACAACTTCCTGTTTGCCATGCTGACAGTGTTCCAGAGTATCACCATGGAGGGCTGGACAGATGTGCTGTATTGGGTGAGATGTAGAGTAATGATTGAGATCAAACATTCCCCTTCACTGATGTTAACGTTTGCTCTTTCTCCTCTTCCACGATAAGTGCTTTTCCATGACACACACACACACTGCTCAGTAGAGATTAATGAGATTGATGCTGTAAGACTGAAGGGATCAAGTTGAAAGACCACAGAACAACAGACCGTCGTCCGTATACACACACCAGCCCCAAAACAACAACAATAGACGTTTACTGCCGTCCTTCTGAAACCTCATATCTCCATATTCCTTTTTTTGGCCATAGATGATTAATATTATTCAGCCTGTACGTTTGTCTCTGGATGTTGCAAACATCTAACCAATAAAGTATTTTTAAAAGACCAAACAATAAAAAAACTGTGATTTTGGACATCCGAGGTTTCAGAAAGACTGAAAATGTGTTTTTATTTCTGACCAAAACTTGTATTTGCTCTCTAATGCAAGATGCTGTGTGTGTTTCAGATGAATGATGCTATGGGCTCAGAGTTGCCCTGGGTCTATTTTGTCAGTCTGGTCATCTTTGGCTCGTTCTTCGTCCTCAATCTGGTACTGGGTGTTCTCAGCGGGTGAGTGACCCGTCAGCATTCAAACATGGTACATCTGTGATGCTATTACGCCACTCATCTCCCATGAATTTGTGTGTGACATAGAGAGTTTTCTAAAGAGCGCGAGAAAGCGAAGGCTCGTGGAGATTTTCAAAAACTGAGAGAGAAGCAGCAGTTAGAGGAAGATCTGAAGGGCTATCTGGACTGGATCACACAGGCTGAAGATATCGACCCTGATATTGATGAGGAGGGAGATCAGGAGGCCAAACACAACCGTACGTACACACACACATGTTGGGTTTCAATGTTTTATGGGGACATTCCATGGACGCAATGGTATTTATACTGTACAAACTGTATATCATATTCCCTAAACCTTACAATCACACAAAACTTTCTGCTCTTTTAGATTTTCAAAAAGGTCAATTCTGTATGATTTATAAGCTTGTTTCCTCATGGGCACCAAAAAATGACATTTTGTCCCCACACACACACACACTTGTATTCAGCCATCTGTATATACTGAGTCAGATCTGCATTCTGTATCCTAGGGAAATTTTATCAGGCAATATGGTAAAAAGCTTCAAATTTTAATAGAGCAGATTTATGAATAGACGTGATTTTAACTTACTATTTCTATTAAAAATCAAGATGTGAAGTCACATACTGTAAAGAACATACAATTTGATGACATAGAAAGAGTAAAATATCCCAAAACATTGAGCAGAGGACAAACAATGAATAATGGTGTGCTATGATATGCCTCGTGCACATCCGGTACAGGCATGAGTGTGAACTGTACTGTCGTCTACAGCAAACATTCCCACAAGCGAGACAGAATCTGTCAACACAGAAAACCCAAGAGAGGAAGAGAAGATCTTCTGCTGTGGACCTGTCTGGTAAGCGTGTCTATTCAATCTTTCTTCATGAGAAATGAGCAGTGTTTACTGCGAGCTTGTGTCGTGATGTCGTATCTTTTACTCTTACAGTCAAAAAATGACAAAGTCAAAGTTCAGGTCAGTGGCTCAGTATGCTGTTTCTGTGTTATTGGCGTGTTTCACAAACAGTGTCGCTGTGTGGGGTGTTTTTGTATTCATGTATTCATTGTGAGGCTTCATGCTGCTTGTATGTTGTGTTTGATACGTTACGTTGTTTTCGTGAACATCTTTTGTGTTGAACCTCTGTAGAGTCAATGCACACACACAGATTTAAGGTTTAAAAGTCCTTCCTCGTTCAGGTTGGAACTTTTAATTGTTATGATGTGATGTGAATCTTCTTATTAGAAGTAACCCACTGTCTCACTGCCTTTGATAGTTTTATAACTTAATAGTTCAGCCTATGTGACGAAACAAATTACAGCACAGAACACTCACAAAAACACACATTGATGTAAAATACAAAACAAAATGTCAGATTTAAACAAGTTTGATTTTGAAAAAAGACCAAACAGAGCGGGAGGATAGAAATGATATTACATAGAAAAAAAACACCTGAAGAGAAATATTATAATTTTTTTAATGTGTGATGATAGTTACAAATGAGAAGCTTGTGTAAATATGGATTGTGTATTGCAAAGAAAATCTTTAAATAGTTTTGTGATCATTTACTCTTTAGATTGTTCCAAAGCTGCATACATTTCTTCTCTACTAAACACAAATGAAGATTTTTGTAAGAATGTCAGTAGCCGAGCAGATCTCATCCTCCATAGACTCCCATAGTATTTATTTTCCTTACTGTGGCACTAAATGGGGCATGAGATCTGTTTGGTTACTGACATTCTTACAAATATCTTCATTTTTGTTTAGCAGAGAAGAAATGTATACAGGTTTGGAACAATCTAAGGCTGAGTAAATGATGACAGAGTTCAATTTTTTTGGGGTGAATTAGCCCTTTAAATCATTTGTGCTGATGTTTAGGGTGCGTTCATATTTGTAGTTCTGTTTGGTCCACACCAAAAAACAAAGAAATGATAGTCACTTAGTGTTCAAACTGGCATTTTAACAGCGAACCTAAAGCTATTGAACCTAACAGCTAAGTATAAAGCCGTAACGTGATTGGACAGCTTTTATCATTTATTTGTTGATACGGAACTTACCGGACATCCAAAACAATGAATCCTTTGTGCTGGGTTATATATGCTCGGTGTTAAAAGCAGTCAAAACGACACCAGGAATTCCTTCGTTACTTGAGCAAGCACAGATCTAATAAACAATCCTTTTATATTACCAAATCACTTGATTTTCTGGTCGTATCTTGTTATCACTTCCTGTTTTCAGTTAGATGCCTTTGGTCCGTGTTGCGTTCATATTTCAATCGAACTGCGCCAGACTTCGTTGGAAAGTGGACCGACCGTTTACAGTCACAAACTGACTAAAAGTAATGTGCTTTCTGGAGCTTTCAGTTTTTTCTTTGTATTCTCTTCTGTGAGTTTAAACCTCAGTAATCCTCGTCCAGATACACATGTTCCAATCACGCTAGCACACATTACAACAACTGCTGCTATACGAACAGATACTGTATGTCTCTCAACATGGAGAAGTTAGAGTCTATATTTAGTCTGTATTACATAACATGTAATCTAATGACAATATACACTGACATACAGAAACATCCGCTCCTATGTATCTGTGTGAAAACACGCTTAAGATGTGCACGTGATGTGTTTCCTCAGCCGCTGGCGGTGCTGGAACAGGTTCTGTCGCAGAAAATGCAGAGCTGTGGTCAAGTCCACCATCTTTTATTGGCTGGTCATTGTGTTGGTGTTTCTGAACACACTGACCATATCATCTGAGCATTACAACCAACCCAACTGGCTCACGGAGGTCCAGGGTAAGAAACCATATATTATTACCTTCTTTAGTGAGGACTTCTCATGAAGAGTTTAAACCAAGACAACACAATTAGCTTTTAAAGTCCCACTGTTGTTGATAGCTTTATCCCTTAAGACTGATCTTTGACCTTCAAAATTACATATTAAGATGTTTATTCATGCGAAAATATCTGTTCCTGCCTTAAAAAGCTTGAATGTAACGCTACAACTTCCTGAAGCATATGCAGATACATGAATATGCAAATTAGCTCCGCCTCCATTCAATTATTCTCTGCAGTTCCAGACACTGTTAAAACTGAAAGTAAAACTGAGAGATTCAAACCCGCAATGAAACCTGCAAAACCAAAAACCAACCATGCCAATTTTTGAAAGGGATATATGGTCATATATTGAATTGTAAACAGATCCCTGCTAACTTATATATTTCTGATGGGACCCAAAAATGAACATTCTGTCAAAGGGTTTCAGTAACCACACAGATCTCATCCCCCATTTACCGACATAGTAGGCAAAATAAATAATACATTTTTGGAGTGTACTTGCATTGAGTGCAAAAATGTATTTAATTGGGCAATTAAAGCTTTCCTGTACCTCAGTGTATCCCAGGGGATTGCAGACTCCTTAAATGTATAAATGTATATGATAATGTAATGTAAGTCGCTTTTTATAGTCGTATAATGTTGTATGAGGACTACTTATGACGTTTGCGTGGTTTTTACATTCAAAAACATCAAAATCAATAAGTAATAGGTTATTTTCTGCCTGGGGTTTGAGGCCAGCTCGACAAACGCTCGGTTTTACTGAGCGTGCCCCATTGAAGACTTGGTAGTAAACGCCCACTGCTACGATTGGATAACAGTTTGTGTAGTAAACTTAGTTAGACACATAACATTAGGTTACACATTATCTGGACATATCAAGTGATCTCTAACAAAGCAATAGTGACGCATAGTACAAATATGTTTTTCTCACATAAGGTGGCTGCACCATTCCTGTCGGATCCAATATTGACGGATCGGACAATTTACACAGCACTGCTTTTTAATTTTAGTCTCTTCGCAATCCACAAACGACCTGTGCATTTTCCACAAAGGAATCTACGGTTAAATGAAGCGAACAAATGCTCAATGTTTTTCCCACGTAAGCTAGAACGTCTTTAAAAATAAACTTCAACCAGGCATTACTAATGTCGGAATCCGAAAGAAGGTTACGTAGCGACTGTTTTCTTCCACAACCAGGCACTGATTTCACAGTATTTTTTGATTTTTAACGAAATGTTTATTGCTTACCCTCTCTATCTGGTTCAGTTCTGTCATTCAGGAACCAGTGGGCGGGGCTAGAGATGTAGTCATTGATATTCTTCTGTGGAGGCGGTGTTCAACATATCTAGACAGGTGCATTCCAGGACCTGGCGTTCACTGAGTCTGGTGTCAATAACAGATGTAATCTCATAAGGGCGTATTCAGTTCTGACACTTACAGGATGTTCGCTTGAATAACATTCGCTCTCATACAACAAAAGCTCGGGTTGATGTCTTAATTCATCACTCCTTTAAGGCTTAATAAGATGTCTTAATTCATTATTATGAACACACTTTTAAAGCGTATTTAAAAAACTCATTGTGAAGATCCACCAAATGCACACACACACACACACACACATTTACTGATGTTTGCAGCAGCATTGTTCACATGAAATAAAAAATTGTAAGCATTTATTCTGATCAATTTGAAAAGAACAATAAAAGTGTTGCTATCTCAGCTTCACGGTGAGTATACACAATAATCTAGATACTGTATGTGGTTGGATGTAGCTCAGTGGTATGAGCATTACGTTAACAACGCAAGGTTGAGGGTTCCATCCCAGGGGATTGCACATACCTAAGTATAAATGAATAGGATAATGAAATGTAAACCTTTTTTGGATAAAAGCGTCTGCCTAATACCTAAATGTAAATGTAAATGTTTTATGATGTTTGTCTGCAGATGTGGCTAATAAGGTTCTATTAGCCCTGTTTACATGTGAGATGCTGATCAAGATGTACAGTCTGGGACTTCAGGCCTACTTTGTTTCGCTCTTCAACCGGTTCGACTGTTTCGTGGTCTGTGGAGGCATCGTGGAGACCATCCTCGTGGAGTTGGAGTTTATGTCTCCTCTTGGCATCTCTGTTTTCCGCTGCGTTCGTCTCCTCAGAATCTTCAAAGTCACTCGGTGCGTACAAAGCGTTCTGAGCAGTGGCGGCTTGTGCACATTTTCTTTGAGTGGAACAAACCATTCACCAGTGCTCAGCTGAAAAAAGCTTCACTATCAAAGCATGTAATGGTGTATATTAACAGTAATAAGGTGCTAGTCCAAAAAGATTTGCAGTATACTGTATTATAGAAAACTGTAGTAAAATTCCCAGATGCTACAGTGTTTTTCAACCGTGTCATAATAAATATTAAGGTATAATATATATAATTAATGTACTATTGTAGTGTATGGAGTATTCAGGAAACTCTGGAATTGTTAATAATGACCATAGAGAGAGTAACTCTGTTTAGTGTTTAGCTTGGCCACCCATCTCTTCTGTAACAAAACCCGAGAGTAACTTTATACTTCACTTTAGATCAGTAAAGAATAATAACAGTCCATCGGGTGTCTCGTCATTATTTGTGTAAAGCTTTACAAGCACAGAAACTATAATTAGTTTCTTTGAACTTTGGTTCTCTTAATTCTTTACAGAATTCTTATAGTTGTTTTGATGAATGTTTAACTTGAGCTTCCAGGCTGGACTTGTGTTTGTCTAAATCTAGACTGTACATGTTCTGTCAGTATTCTCAGTGTAACTGTAAAAATGTTAATTAAACAATTCCTGAGTTTTGAGCACCACGGGACACATGAGACGAGAAAATAATGGCAGAACTTAACAGTTTGTTAGTGAAATGTGGTTTTACGTGACCATCTCTGTTTGTAGTCACTGGGCATCTTTGAGTAACCTGGTGGCATCTCTGTTGAACTCCATGAAGTCCATCGCATCTCTGCTTCTGCTGCTCTTTCTCTTCATCATCATCTTCAGTCTGCTGGGAATGCAGCTTTTCGGCGGCAAGTTTAACTTTGACGAGACTGTAACCAAACGCAGCACCTTTGATAACTTCCCTCAAGCGCTGCTCACTGTGTTTCAGGTGTGTGTTTCACGCCCCTCCTCCTCTCACTCTGTTGGATTGTATTTTTTTAACACTTGGTTCTGTGTAAATGTCCGTGTGATGTGTTTGTTCAAGCAGATCTTGACAGGTGAGGACTGGAATGCAGTGATGTATGATGGGATCATGGCATACGGAGGTCCGTCCTCCTCTGGCATGCTCGTGAGCATCTACTTCATCATCCTCTTCATCTGTGGAAATTGTATCTTTCCTGACTGTGACAGCAACTCGTCATTCTCATCCTGACAGAATATTTTCATTTAATTTTAGTTCATAATTCTAGTGTCTCAACTGATTTCATTTTTTTCAAGGTATTTCTGTTTAGTTTTTCAAAGAATGTTTCATCGAATTAGAATGAACAGAAATGTAAACAGAACTGCATGCTTGCATACGTGCATGTTTAAAATCTTGACTCAGCTCATCAGATATCTTGTTGAACGTCTTCTTGGCCATCGCTGTGGATAACCTGGCAGACGCTGAGAGTCTGAACTCTGCACAGAGAGAGCAAGAGAAGAACAACAAGAGGAGGAAGAGTATGATGAAGAAAGAAGAAGACGCAAACACAACGGTTGGTGATGTTGACATTTGTTGTCATTGGCTGCCATTCAGTTATTTGTGCGTAATGACACTGACATGACTCAAGATAAGATAATCAATCCCTACACTGCTCAGATGAGGTTTGTTCATGATTACGGCCGAAGGTAAATGCGGATCGTGAGATGCGTGTGTTTGTGTTGCAGGTGTCTGTAGATGTGGATGCTGATGAAGGTCATACAGAGGACATGAGCGACTATACAGGTGAACTTCTACTCAATGCTCATCCGATCACATGAGCTCCAGTGCTCTGATGCATGTGTGTGTTTGTAGGTGAGGATGAAAAGGACGAGCGTGAGATCCCCTCAGGACCGCGGCCTCAGAGACTCTCAGACCTCAGTCTCAAAGAAAAGACGCCACCCATTCCTGAGGGCAGTGCCTTCTTCATCTTCAGCAGATCCAACCCGTACGTCTCGTACGAACATTAAGCCGCATTTATCAATCAGTGTAGATTTGCCTTTCCTCTGAGTGACCTCTGACCTCTGTGTGGAACGCAGGATTCGTGTGCTGTGTCATAGACTGATCAATCATCAGATCTTCACCAACCTCATCCTCATCTTCATCATGCTGAGCTCTGTCTCGCTGGCAGCTGAGGATCCCATCCGTAACTCATCTGCCAGAAACATTGTAAGAAACCCCTGACAGTGCCCAAAGTCACAACAAAGAGTTTACGGTTCAGTTAGGTCAAGTTTCGCCAAATGCCATTTTTGATGAAATAATAATGCGTCTAGTTATTGTTGGCGGTATGGTTCTGTTCTGGGTAAACTCCACGAGCCCATCCATGCATTCACTCCTGGACAGAGCAGCCAGTCACCCCCCCAGGGGTGACAGTACAGTTTCAATAATTACGCAAATAAACAAATAACTGCTATAACAAAAACAATCACAAGACAAATCAACGTAATCCACAGATAATGGATAAATAGATAAATGTGGAGTTGGGGATGGAGGGGAGAGTTGAACTCAGCAAACAAATATTCTTCATCTTGCCATATTTATACATCTGGCCCGGGCAGATGAGACTGTTAAAATAAAATAAAAAAATTGCCAATTTATTGTCAAATGTCGAAAATAAAGACCTTACCATATATTTTGTTATTACATTATTTTATTTATTTATGCATTTATGCATTTGGCAGACGCTTTAATCCAAAGTGACTTGCACTGTATTATACTATAAACTTGTTTCTAGTATGTGCGATCCCTGGGGTCGTACCTATGATGTCGCCGTTATTAACGTCACGCTCTTACCTCTGATCTACAGGAAAGCTGTTTTTATTCAACACCTGTTAGGCATTTTTTAAATAGATTCTTCAATTTGTTGAAAATAAATGCCTGTATGATCTAATATGTGATAATGTAGACAAGCTGAAGGTGGATTTGAACCTGCAACATGATAGAATATCAAAAATAACTAGTCACGTGTCTCACCCACTACACCATTGAAGCTGTTGATGAGTGAGTGTCATTTTTTGGATGATCTTTAATGAGGACTAATATGCACACTTTGTTTCCACTGTTTTGTCTGCATGCAAGGGTATGGCAAACGCCGCCTCTGGTTAAACTGTGTGACATTTTATAAAATTCAGCAGGTTTTCTCAAAGTCAGGTGATTCACTCAGGAAGAAACACTTTTACATAAGCACAAAAGAACACTTTCGGTATTTGTTTCTGTACTTTTGTACATTTTTTAAATGATGACAGTCCGAAAATTTGGTTTTATCACTTCTGGGAACACATTTATCACAGAAATATGGTTAACACACACATACACAAATGGTAGGTTTCTATACATTCCCTTACAAAAATTTACCATGGTTTTACTACAGTTAAAAGTTACTGTAGTAAAACAATGATAATCACAAAATAACCATGGTTTTGAAAACCATAGTATACGATGGTTACTGTAGTAAAACCAGGGCTTTGCCCCAAGTAAATGTAAATGTAAATGTAAGTAATCAATGCACCAAAAAAACATGGTTACAACATTTGTACCCCAAAAGAACATGGTTAATTTTCGTAATATGGAGATATTGGCTAGACGTTTGGACTTTAAAATAGGTCACAAATTGTATCGTTAGTCTCAGACTTTTACAACCCTTGGTGGTTTGAGTCGACAGGTTGTGTTTGTGGTTTAAAGGACGTGAGTCATGATAAAACATTTATTGTGTTACTGAACTTTTATTTTTTCCATCTGTATGGATTCTATATTTCAGACCATTGAACGATAAAGTTACGTCACTTTAATGTGTAATCTGATGTTGTTTTTTGCAGGTTCTGGGTTATTTTGACTACGCATTCACTGCTATATTTACAGTAGAGATCCTGCTGAAGGTAAAGACTGGATCCTGTCAGGCACCACAGAGTTCTTCATTGTTGTTAAACACAACCATTTTGCATTGCTACTACTTTGTTCGTTTGCTAGAAATCTGAATTTTTTGTTATTGAGATCTGTTCTCATGTCGTCAATATTTTTCTCATGTTGTATAGATGATGGCGTTTGGTGCTTTCCTGCACAAAGGAGCTTTTTGCCGGAGTTACTTCAATTTATTGGACCTGCTGGTGGTTGGAGTCTCCCTTGTTTCTTTCGGAATACAGTACGGTCGTAACGCTCATTTTCATACAGATGCATTGAGATGAGTGTAAAATATTTGTGAATTATCCGTGCTCAACAGATGAATGTTGTTTGCAGATCATCTGCCATTTCAGTGGTGAAGATATTGAGGATTCTGCGTGTGCTTCGACCTCTCAGAGCCATCAACAGAGCCAAAGGACTCAAAGTCAGACCTTCACTTCATAAATGCACTTTTAATGCATGGAGTTTAATAGAACAATTTTTGAACAATTTCTGAAAATAACGTTCATATGATGTGATGACAGTATTTGAGTATTATTTAAGGACAACCGTGTTTAAGGTTAGATCCTTCAAGTTTTGTCTCTGTCTCTTTGTTCATGCAGCATGTGGTTCAGTGTGTGTTTGTGGCCATCAGGACGATCGGTAACATCATGATTGTGACCACGCTCCTTCAGTTCATGTTCGCTTGTATCGGCGTTCAGCTCTTCAAGGTACATCAGCCTGAACACATTACGAACACGGTCCATGAGTGCAGGACAGACTCTTATGAAACTCTTTTGTCTGCAGGGCAAGTTTTATGGCTGCACAGACGATGCCAAGTCAAGCCCGGAGGACTGCAGGTAAGCCTGCGCTTGTTGTGGAGCGAACGTCGAGCCGCGTGCGAAGGCTTCATCGCGTTTGTGTGTTTCTAGAGGGATGTTCATCATGTACAGTATCGGTGAGATGGCACTGCCGCAGGTGCGAGAGAGACTGTGGTACAACAGCGACTTTAACTTTGACAATGTGCTGATGGCTATGATGGCGCTCTTCACCGTCTCCACGTTTGAGGGCTGGCCAAGGTTAGACACACACAACACTGTCAGTGTCAGCACTGATAGCTCACATACATCGACATTGCGTCGCATGACGGTAAAAAGATAAATGTGTGTCTGTAAATGTACTTTCTGATTCATTACTGAAGAATGTTCTTTTAGTGACATACTAAACTTCACTGGAATTAATAACTGCACATGCATGAACGAAGTAAAAGTTTGCATTCGCCTTCCTAAAGGAGTGAGCCGTAGAAATAAACGGCCTTCAGTAATAAAAGGTTCATAACATTCACGCTGTCTTCTGCAGTCTGCTTTACAGAGCCATCGACTCACACAGGGAGAACATGGGTCCCATTTACAACTACCGTGTGGAGATCTCCATCTTCTTCATCATTTACATCATCATCATCGCCTTCTTCATGATGAACATCTTTGTGGGTTTTGTCATCGTGACGTTTCAGGAGCAGGGCGAGAAAGAGTACAATAACTGTGAGCTGGATAAGAACCAGGTGTGAACGTCTGTACAGATGTCGTTCTGCTCGTTACGTCTTCTACGACAGATCATCTGAACGTTCTGTGTGTGTGTCCACAGCGTCAGTGTGTGGAGTATGCTCTGAAAGCCCGTCCGTTGAGGAGATACATCCCTAAAAACCTCTACCAGTACAAGTTCTGGTATGTGGTGAACTCCACCGGATTCGAGTACGTCATGTTTGTGCTCATTGTCCTTAATACGGTCTGTCTGGCTGTCCAGGTGAGGAAACATCGGACTACTACTGTATATACTACATCATATATCACACAAACCACATGATAACATCTTTCTGTGACTTTACTAGAGATGCATGATATTGATGTTCCAGCATCGTATAACAGAATTAAAATTCTAAGTTGAAGATTCCAAGTTTTTATTTGGGGGGGCGCAAGGCGATGCACTCAACACAAAGGGGGCATGCCTTACAAGAAAACACTTTGAGAACCACAGTCTTAGACAACTAGTGTAGGCAATAAGGACAGGAGTGTTATTATCAGTGTGAGTCAGGAGAGTCTGGTGAAAAACTCAACTCTCAACTCAACTTTATTTATATAGCGCTTTTTACAATTTTCATTGTTACAAAGCAGCTGTACATGAGACACAATAGATTACAAGTAAAACAACTAAAGGCATATACCTGTAAAAACAAGAAAAAGGTGAAAACAACAAAAGACAGACATACAAATGCTCCACACACACAATATGCATACATACTTACACACATTGACATAGACGCACACACACAAACACACTCACACACACACACACACACACACACACAAACACACTTGCACACACGCACAGTGAAAGGACACATTTGAGATAAAGGAGAGAGAGAACCACAGGTCAAATATTAAACGGACTATAAATTCTTATATATTAATTATTTCTAATTTCTGAATTCTAAAAACAAACGACCAAAAGATACACGGACCTGACTGGGTAACAACTGTCAATCATTACATGAACTCTAATTCACTAGAGATGTGCAACCCTGCGTGGAACAGTTTATACGTGGGTTCACTACTGAAACTTCGCAGTGTGTACCATTGATCATTTGTTAAGAAACTTAGGCTTAATATTGCTTCTGAAGAAAATGTATTTTGATTTAATAATCGTTTAGTTCATATTTCAGCTATATGATTCTGTGATATTTATGCAAAACAAGACAAATGACTCTTTATTTGTTTCAGTGCACTTGTAACCCATTTTAATATATAAAATTAGGAATTATGATGTCTTTTGTTTTTGTTTTACAAAAAAGCTAACTTTAGTAACACTACTGTATAGTGGCAATTCTTGCTATTAATAAATCATTAACTACAACTTTTTCCCTAATAAACTCTTAATTTGTTGCTTATTAATAGTTAGTATGATAGTGTAATACGGTTCAATAAAAGGAAGGAAGGAGGTGGAAACCGGTGAACATTCAAATAAAGTTTTAATAAAATAAACAAACATGGAAGTAAAATGCTGGCAGCCACCTCACGGTCGACTGCCGGCCATAACTTAAGATACAAACATAAAACACATGTCCATGCCCGGTCCTCTCTCGCCGGCAGTCCTGTCGATTCGTCCTTTTCTGCTCCTGAACTCCTCAGTGGGTGATGCGGGACCGGCGCGCACAGCTGATTTCCACTATCACTCACGCCACCGGCCACGCCCCTCGTCTCCTGTCCCGCCTTCCTCGCTACAGATAGTTGTTAGGTTTAGTTATTGTGTAAGATTAGGGATGTAGAGTATGGTCATGTAGAATATGTGCTTTATGAGTGCTAATAAACAGCCAATATGCTAATAATAGTCATGCTAATAACAACTAGTTGATAGTGAGAATTGCCCCTTATACTGAAGTGTTACCGTTACTTTTACTTTGAGCAGATTAAAAAAATGCTGTTTTTAACTTTTACTTGAGTAGATTTTTTGACTGGTAACTTTACCTGTACATTTACTCAAGCACAATTTCATCAAAGTAGTAGTACTTGTATTTGAGTATAAAATATTTTTACCTCTTCAACCTCTCTGTTTGAGTAAATGAAAGGTCATTGAAATAAAACGGTCCAATAGATAAATGCGTATGTCGGAGAAATATCTGTATACGTGGTCATTCAATGAATTGTGTATTAATGTAATTGTAGCAAATCATTTTTGTGGATATGATACACAGCATCACGGCCAGTCGCGTCTGTTCAACTACGCCATGGACATTTTGAACATGGTGTTCACTGGAGTCTTCGCGGTGGAAATGATCCTCAAACTGGTCGCCTTTAAACCGAGGGTATGTGTCTCTAAGTATGATGCTTTGGCAGCTGTGATGGGAAGTGCTTGTAGGCCCTGTCCCGACCGGGCTGCCATTCCTCCCCGTCTGTAGGGTTATTGAGTGGAGCCCTGGAATGGGTTTTAATGGGATTGACATCATTCAGAGTCATGTAGAGTCCTGTCTCTCCCTTCAGATTACATTTCTCACCTCGGCTAGTTGATGTCATCTGTCACTCACCTGAGGGTCAGCGGGTGGGGGGTTCCAGGAGACAGACGGTGTTTTAAAGTATCCAAGAGAAGATGAGACTCTATGAGATTATACTGAGAAATATACTTTAAGTGTTCGCTGATAAATAAAGCATAGTGTATCTTATTTTTCACATTAAAGCATGGGCTGTTAAACGATTTTAGTATTGTGATATCTAGTATGTTTTTGCACTAAAATATGGTGAAAATAAGTGGAATGTATTATTTGATGATGCTAATGGAATTGTTTGCATTATTATAATGGTGATGTGTAGGGGTGTGATGATATATCAATGGATGGTGATACCCCAAGATGTAGCATATGACGGCTACGGTGATTGTTTTTATGATGTGACGTCTTTTTTATCCTATTGGTTGATTTGCCAACATGTGATCTATTTTACATAAAAATCTTTATTTAAATATTTTTGGCTCCTTTAAGGTTTTGATTTTCTTTTCATTTGGTGTTAGAAGCACATCAGTGTTGAATGAGCGGTCAGTTTTATTACAGTATGTAGATAAGATTTAATTTTTGACTGCTGAATATGGTGTATTTTAGAGAGCCATGGAATAACATTCCTTTGATTTTCAGGTAAACTATGACAACAGAAATGTTTGCCTGACATTTCCAGAAAACCCCAGAATTCCTCTCTTTTCTTTTATGTCATTGTGTGGCTCTTCTCTTTCTCTTTCTCTTTCTCTTTTGATCTCTTTTTTCTGTGTTTTCTTGTTTGTCTGCAGCATTATTTCGCTGATGCGTGGAACACCTTTGACGCTCTGATTGTTGTTGGTAGCATCGTTGACATCGCAATCACAGAGATCAATGTGAGTACTGCCACACACGTGTTCTTTTTCTATTATGGGATTAAACGTCCCCACAAAGGAGAGGTAAAACCCGAGATTAACCACACTGTGTATCAGCCAGCAGACACCTATTGACAATAAATCTTTATTAAAATTTTGATATTGTTTTATTTTTATTTATTTTAGTTAAATATTTAACACCTTTGTTAACAGCATTTTTGTTTATTGTCATGAAGCTTATTTACATTTTTTGTTAAAATTTGTTGCTTTTTAGGCCAATATTTGATTTGATTTCAATAACCAAAAACGCTGTCAAAGTTTCAATTTAAGTAAGTTGAAAAACACCTTAAATCAAACTAAATGATTTTTATCTGAAAATGTAATAGTGCACAAAGGTTTGTGTGAGCGTTTGGTTTAGGGGCAGGGTGAAGGTTAACATTTAAAATGATTCATTTAAAGACCGATCATCACTATAAAAGCAATAATTGTATAAGTTATACAAAGTCCTATACAAATGTTAACTCGGCTTTCAATACTGTTGATTGCTTATTGTTGGTTATGTGATCATCTTAGAGGAATTGCTCTTGTGTAGTTTGTAAATTCATTTGAGAATGTGTGAAGAAGCATGTGATGATGGAGATCACTGATACTCTTTTGAACAGAGAGCGTGAACGTCGTGTTTCTGTCTCATTAACATGTGCTGGTGTGTTTTATCAGAACACGGAGGACAGCGCCAGAATCTCCATCACATTCTTCCGTTTGTTTCGTGTCATGCGGTTGGTGAAGCTGTTGAGCAGAGGCGAGGGCATTCGAACGCTCTTATGGACTTTCATCAAATCTTTTCAGGTGCGCTGATTTTACTCCACAATGATCTGAAATAATTCATTGCGATTGGTCGGTGGCTCCATTTTAAAATGATGAATTTTGACGAAACGATAGAAAAAACATTTGACCATGTGGCTAAAAATGTTCCAGAGAAGACATTATGTGTCTTGCATAATAATAATATACGGGTGATGACATGTGTGTTATTGTATACATGCATATATCGTTTGATTTGAGTGAATGTTCAGCACTGTTGTGTTTTGTCTCTCAGGCTCTTCCATACGTGGCTCTTCTCATAGCGATGCTCTTCTTCATCTATGCCGTCATTGGAATGCAGGTAAATCTTCTTCTGCTGTCTGTGTGATGTACTCTCATGCAGAGGTTTTCAAACTGAGATCCGGGGACCCCCTTACCAAAATTTACCATTGTTTTACTACAGTTAAATAATTGGGATTTAATTGTTTTTCCTTACTCCTTTATACTCATGTTGTGGCAGAGTTTAGTTATTTCTTTTAAAAACTTTTTTCTTCCTCTTTGTCATTATTGTTGATTTTTGAGATATAGTTTTTTGGGGTTTAAATTTAGATGTGAAATGGTGTTGATTATGTGTTGGTGATATGTATATTAATGAAGATCCGAATTTAAGTTGTTATTGAATTATATTGTTAATTGTTAAACAATTAGGATACACAGGTGTGGACAATGATGACAATGATGACATCATTTTAAAAGTGGATGGATGTGGTAACTAAATGGCTAAACACACTGAAGAAGGCATTAGCCGAAACGTCTGTGTTATCTTGCCTACCATCATGGAATAAAAACAATTAATATAAAACTTCTTTCTGAGTGTGAATCACTTTGTACAAGGAATATGTTTTGAAGATTAACGCACCATTATTACCAAGGAAATACAAGAGCGCAGTGCAAGTTACTAGAAATTTACTACGGTTAAAAACAAAAAAATGATGGTTCCTGTAGTAAAACAATGGTTTTGCCCTGAGTAATCAATGCAACAAAAGAACATGGTTACTACACTTTGTACCACAAGAAAACTATGGTTCATCTTTGTAAGGGCCAGGGGGGCTCCAAAAGGCTACAAGTGGTCCTCATGAAAGCTGAAGGGAAAAAGATCAAGCAAAATTTGTCTACAAAACATTATTGTTCTTTCAAGTGACTTTCGTCAGTATAGTTCCTTTTTTAGCACTCAAAGTGAAAGTTGCTACATTACATGAATACGTTTGAATTGAAAATGTCTGTTCAGGGTTTTACAGTATACATCCAGCATGTGTAGCCAACCATTTACATTTTGAAACAATATGTTGTCTTGATAATATCACATTTACTATTTATCTAAGTTCATGCACACAAAATATTATAGATGGATGTGTATTTTAGAAAGGGGGTCCCTCACGAAAGGTTCATTTTATTTGGGGGTCCACAAAGTTTGAAAACCCCTGCTATGATGTACTGATGTCTTCTGTCGTTTCATAATAACGGGATTCTCTTTGATCTTTGAGGTGTTTGGGAAGATTGCCATGGTGGATGGAACCAGTATAAATCGTAACAATAATTTCCAGACGTTTCCTCAAGCCGTGCTCCTGTTGTTCAGGTGTGTCACATGTCTCTGTGAGGAATATTTCATGTAGAAATGAGCACATATGAAGAGCAAACAAAAAAGTGTCGCATAGTATTTCATGAGATGAGAGCAGATTTAGTGAATAAATGATGATGTGTCAAGAAACCGACACAGAACATTAGTTCATTGATTCTTTGAGCTGTGTGCTTCACTCTTACTGATGATGATGACAGAAGCAGCACATCATGGACATCAAAGTCAAATAACAACAGTGTCAGACTAAAGTAGATTTCAGTAATGATGTCTGATACTAAAGAAGGATGAGTGTTTGACGGTGGTTCTGTGATGTCAGATGTGCGACAGGTGAAGCGTGGCAGCAGATCATGTTGGCTTGTCTGCCGGGTAAACAGTGCGACTCTGAGTCAGAATATAACCCTGGAGAAGAGAAGACCTGTGGAAGCAACTTCTCCATCGTCTTCTTTATCAGCTTTTACATGCTCTGTGCTTTTCTGGTACATTCACATGCTGGATTCATTATTACTGCATCACCATCCCCTCGACCACACACAGTCTGATCATAGAAAATAATTGATGTCACAGAACATTCATTACAGAATACGTCAACCATCAAAAAAAAACATTATCTTTAAAATAAAAACATGTAATACATGATACAATAAAGCAAAATACATTTGAAAGTATTTATGATATTGAATTTTAATTTTTTTCAGATTATTAATTTGTTTGTTGCCGTCATCATGGACAATTTTGACTACCTGACACGTGATTGGTCCATTCTCGGACCACATCATCTAGATGAGTTCAAGAGGATTTGGTCAGAATATGACCCTGAGGCCAAGTATATATTGATAAAACAATTTGTTCAGAGACGGGCAGGATGTGTGTTTTATTGACATTGAGAGCATACAGTGTTGTGTTTGTGTGTCACAGAGGCCGTATCAAACACCTAGATGTGGTGACGTTACTGCGCAGGATTCAGCCTCCGCTCGGCTTCGGCAAACTGTGTCCTCATAGAGTCGCCTGCAAGGTTTGCACAAAAAAAAAACATTGACTCAGATGATGTTTGATCGGTTTTCTTCAATAATTCCTCAACAAAGTAGGTGGCAAGATGACAAGACAGATCCAAGGCTGTTACGTGATCAATAATATTAGGATTATTGATTTTTCAGAGATTGGTTGCTATGAACATGCCGTTAAATAGCGACGGTACGGTGATGTTCAACGCCACCCTGTTTGCTCTGGTGAGAACTGCTCTGAAAATCAAGACGGATGGTAAAGCATGTGCGACTTTTTATTTATTTATTTATTACACATCTCGAGTCGATGTGTGTGTCACGACTGCTGTGTGTTTTACAGGCAATCTGGAACAAGCCAATGAGGAGCTACGATCTGTTATCAAGAAGATCTGGAGGAGAACCAGCATGAAACTTCTGGACCAAGTGGTGCCACCTGCTGGAGGTCAGATTAAATCATTCTGATTCTCTTGCAACAAATTAATGGTTTTATACGGTCAAGCGACAATTGAATTATTTTGACTCTCTTGTGATGAGTAAATCATACTGAATCTCTTACAGCGAGTGAATGTTTCTGATTCAATCGTGATAAACAAATTATTCAGACTCTCTGGGACAAGAAGCTTTCTGACTCCCTCACAACTCTCGTGACGATTGAATCATTCTGAATTTCCAAATAACTAGTGAATGTTTCTGCGCCCTCAGTATTAGTGAATCATTCATCTTCTCATGTTTATTTATGAGATGAAGTTATTGGAGCTTTATGTAGTAGTTAACAGTACACAGACAGTCGAAGTTTGTATAATAACTGTGTTTGTTTGTTCAGATGATGAGGTCACCGTGGGAAAGTTTTACGCCACTTTCTTGATTCAAGACTACTTCAGGAAATTCAGGAAACGCAAGGAGCAGGGACTTGTTGGATGTCAACCCCATTTCAACACCACAACGGCTCTACAGGTAAACAGTGTGGAGTTTACATTGAGATGACACAACACACATCACATGCAAGAGTTTGGAATAAAATTCAACCATAGCACAGAATCACCAGCAAGTTTGGTGTGTAGTGTTTAATATCGCTGCTGTTCTTCTAAAACCTTGTATATCCATGTTTCACTTTAACACTGTGTCTGCACAGGCCGGTCTGCGCACGCTGCATGACCTCGGCCCGGAGATCCGTCGAGTCATATCATGTGACCTACAGGATGAAGGTCTAGTAGATGGCAACCTTGAAGAGGAGGAAGACATATACAGGGTACAGCGTTTCCATCTCCAATGTTTTTCTTCTATATAATAATACTTGTTAGTTCAAAGTAGAAATAAGTGAATGATATTCCTGTATAATGAGAAAGATAGTGTTCCAGTGAGTTGATGAGTTGTGTGTGTGTGCAGAGGAATGGACTTGTGTTTGCAAATCACGTGAGCGGCGAGCAGTCGCACAACAGCAGCGCCACACAGCGTCCTCTCGCAGTGTCTCAGGAATACTGTCTGTCAATCCCAGACGCCAAACCACCCAACAACATCATCAACAATGCCAACCCATCTCAGAACAGCCTCGTGGCTTCTCTCAGCTCATACCTCAACCTCAGGAGCGCTGGAGAGTTTCACCTCCGAGCTCACAGGTACAAAAAAACACACAGTGTACATGTAATTCATGACCTCAGAATGGAAGTTGCTACACTAATGTGTGAAAAAATCACTCAATATGTTCATTTCATTACACTCATTTACTTTATTGCATACCAACATAATCAGTCGGTCAGAGTACAGAATAGATGTGAACTTTAATACTGTTGCTTGATAAAATGACAAGAGATCATTTCTGCACAGATACAAATAAACGATGATATGTGTATTATATTATATTTTTAATGAGTGTACTATTATTCTCACGGGTGAAAAAACTTACATAAAGAATGAATGAGTGACTGTAACAAGTCTATAAACTACGGTTTAAAGCGATTGTTCACAAAAGAATAAGGGTGAAAATTCAACCATAAGACCACAAGAACACAAATTAAGAGTTTTGATGAGATCCCCATACACAGAAAAGTAACGTCTATTCTAAGTGCGGAAAGTGAGTAAATCCATAGGTACATGTGACTCCAGCGGTTCAACATTCATTTTGTTAAGCAATGAAAATACTTTTTGTGGGCAGTGAAACAAAACTGTAACTTTATTCAACAATTACTGGACTTCAGCGTCAGTCTCCAACACATGTTTATGAGAGCACTCGGCACACTCGGTTTAGAGCTGACTCTGGAGCCGCTGTTCTACGTCAGCACCACACTTTGTATTCTTGTCACTTCAAAATGAAGGTTGAACCATCAAAACTATTCTAGTGTGTCTTCTGAAGATGAACGAAGGTCTTATGGTTGGAGAATGGAATGAGGATGAGTAAATAATGACAGAATTTTCAGTAGCTATCCCTAAAAGTCTCCGTTAGACATTACTCCAACCCATGACATTTCTGTTCTGTTTAATGCAATAAATGTACAGTACTAAAAGTAAAGAACAAAAATAATTATTAACACAACTGGCTTTCAGGCCAGACTCTTGTGCTGTTGGGTACCCGAGCATCCATATAGAAAACTCCAACCCTGGTGACATCAGTGATGACACACGGAGCTCAGGGGAATGTCACAGTGATGAGGAAAAGAGGTATATACATCTGCATAGACATTTAGCAGACACTTTTATCCAAAGTGTCTTACTAATGAGGCAAACAATGGAAGCAATCTGTACAACAAAAGGCAACAATGCATACATGCTTCAAGGCTGGTCTCAGTTAACCAGATCACAACAGTGTGAAAGAAAGAGCGAAACAGAAATAAGTGCCAGTATTATTGGGTCATGTTTTGCTGAAATGGATGGGTCTTCAGCTGATTGTTGAAAAAGACTACAGATTTCCTGTAGCTTTCCTGTAGCTCAGTGGTAAAAGCAAGGTTGTGGGTTCGATTCCAGGGTATTGCACATACCTATGTAAAATGTATAGAATAAAGCAATTGAAGTCGATTTGGATAAAAGCGTTTGCCAAATGCATTAAAAAAAAGATTCAGCTAATTTTGCAGAGATGGACAGATCATTCTACCAGCAGGGAACAGCATTTCAATAGTCCACTATGGATAGTGCTAAAGCTTGGACTAGGACTTGTGTAGCCTGCTCGGATAGGAATGCTCTAATTTTCCTAATGTTGTACAGGACAAATCTATCAGTAGGGCAGCTCGGTTGAATGACCACTTTTGAAACCTGACTTATTGCTGTTCAGGAGGTTGTTCTGTGTTGGACAGGAGGAGATATGAGCTGAATGTTTCAGATGACTCACCTGCTCATATTTTTAAAGACCTTCTCTTCATCTTTCAGCTCATACAGAGACAGTGAGGACAATGGAAGTGAATGTGGTCGACTCATATACCCGCAGTCTCCAAGACGCCCACTTTTATCCTCATCTCAAAGTGAGACACTGACACAGCTGATCATTCTGTACACTTTTTTTTTTAAAGATGCAATCCAGATCAGTTTTGAGAAGACAAATAAACAAAAATAAAGCAAATGAAACAAAATCAGTTATCAAGCACATTCCCTATTGTACTTTGATACACAGTTGTAAGATTATAAAAATCATTTACTGTGTAATTTGTGAGCTCAGGGAGGATTTGTTTTACATGTCAGTAGTTTTAAAAGACATGGAAAGACAAGTACGTAAAGTAACTAACTTACATTGAAGTTCTAAACATCAATAAGAAAAAAATTGTTTCTCTATGACTCTATTGATCATAGTGTTATTGTAATAAAGAAGTGACTGAGGTACACACATTCTGTCTTACAGCCTCTCATAGACCAACGTTCCATTTTGAGTGTCTGTGTAAACAAAGCAGTTTAGATGAGATGTCTCGACCGACAGATCTACCATCACAGCGACAGGTGATGTCCTTTAACAAAACACTTTCACAACTGTTCTTTAAAAACCACATACTTTAATATTTCGTGGCTTCAATCCAATGGAGTTAAATGGGCAAAATCTTTTCCTCTGATTCCAAAACCAGAACAAATGTCACATCATGTTAGTTATGACAAGTAGATATAGTTTGAATGAAATTGCCTCACTTTTGTCTGTCTTTACAAGACTCTTCAGGTTGTTGGTGACATACAGTATTGAGTGGCATTTCTTCAACTTGTTGTGCAGGTAAAGGCCGACACTAGACATGAATCTAGTCGAGCACGATTCTCTCCAACTCGCTCCATCCGCTCATGGGTCACACCCCCAGCCACGCCTCCACCCTACACCCCTCTCCATCAGACCCCACCCAGTGCCAGTAGCACTCCAGGATTGGCACAGCGGACCTTTTGGAATTTCCAGCAGGGCTCCGATTGGTTGCCACGCTCCCCGTCTCCATCCCACCTGCAGATTCCGTCTGGCTTGTGTGGTTCACACCTGCAGCATCGGGGCAGCGCTCACAGTCTGGTGGAAGCGGTTAGTGTGGTTATTTATCACATGCTGTAGAAAAAACCCTGAAAGTTACTTTATAGCCTGAACAAGTTCTGTGGAAAGATTCTATTCTCACTGTATATTTGTTTATCAGGTTTCCTGTGGTATCACCTTTTTCCACAGCTTAATACTTTTACTATTTTATCTTCGTTTTTTTCAATTGCTAACGAGGGTTAACCAATATTTAGTTATTTTTCTAAACTCTTAACACAGTAACACACCTACATCACACAACTGGCCAAATAGTACATTTTCTGGCCAAAACCACATTTTGTTAAATAAATACAAACTCTACATTGCAAAATGCTGAATGCCCTTTTCTTTATATACTAACTCTATCAAAATGCCACAGACCCGATTCAAAATCATTCATTCAGTCCAAACATTAGCACTAGTTTTTTATCCAACAGGAACATATAGTACATCATAATGCTTAGACTGTCAAAATGCTAACAAATAATGACAATACAGAAACTGTATTTTTTTGTCATGTTTCAGTTCGACCTGTATAGAATATACAATATGAAAGTCATGTTTTTTAAATAATTCAGTAAGCTGTATATTTTTTCTATTTTGCTGTAAAATAGTCTTCTTTTCTGTATCACAATTGATCTGTGTGGATTCATTTTTGATAGTATGTGTACAACATAGTGAAGGAATCATCAGTACTTTATAGAATGTACAGAAATGACAGAAATGCTGCACTTGCTTTATTGGCAAAATTAAATTGCTGTCTGAGATAATAAAACAAACAAACAAACAAACAAACAAAAACATAAACTTTTGCCCTTTGGTTACGTTAAATAATAACCAATATAACAAATATAAAATGACAGACAAACAAGGAGCAGATTAACATACAGTCCTTATCTATACGATCTTGAACATTTGGCCACATGTTCTTGTCAACATCACACCTTATTTTATCTCTTGCTATGCATCTTGGGTAGAAACACTTAGAATGCCTTATCCACCCCTGGCATTCTTCAGCTGAGATGTCTCTGCAGCCAGTCTCCTTTGCATCCAGGAGGCACATTTGATCCTGTGGTTGATGATCATAGACTTTCCACCTCCATGCAAAAAATCCTCAATGGGATTGAGAAAGGGGAGTATGGAGGAAGAAAAAGGGAAATCATTCTCAGATATGCTGCAAACCAATTTGTGATTGCATGTGAATGGTGGAATGCTACATTGTACCATACAATTACAAATGTCCTCATGTTTTCTCCCACTTGTTCTCTTTCTGTTTCTGGCACCAGTTATTGGTGGATGTCATCTAAAAACAAATTGCACTCAGTGTTGTAGGGAACAATCTGGCTATTCTGCAGGACCAAACCAGCATTTGAGATTACAGCACATATTGTGATATTTGCTCCTCTCTGACCTGGACATTAGGGGTTGCCCTTTTCCCAATTATGTTTCTGCCTGGCCAGATTAAATCCTGCCTCATCTACATAAAAGAACTCCATAACTCTCTGAAATAAACCACACACATGTTGTCTAAATGCTTTTCATTATGTGGGTATGTTTACTTGAGTAGCAATTAGGGTTGGGCCGGTAGACGATGACACCGTACATCGCCGATGGCTGACAGCCTCATCCAGTCCCCTCCCTGGTCCAATCAGTCCTCTCCCTGGTCCAACCAGTCCTCTCCCTTGTCTAACCAGTCCTCTCCCTGGTCCAACCAGTCCTCTCCCTGGTCCAACCAGCCCTCCCCCTGGTCCAACCATCCCTGGTCCAACCAGCCCTGGTCCAACCAGCCCTCTCCATCGTCCAACCAGTCCTCTCCCTAATCCAACCAGTCCTCTCCCTCATCCAATTAGTCCTCACGATCGTCCACCTTGTCCTCTACCTCGTCCAACTAGTCCTATCGATGGTCCAACCAGTCCTCTCCCTCGTCCAACCAGTCCTCTCCCTGGTCCAACCAGTCCTCTCCCTAGTCCTCTACCTCCTCGAACTAGTCCTCTCCCTGGTCCAACCAGTCCTCTCCCTAGTCCAACCAGTCATCTCCCTCATCCAACTAGTTATCTCGCTTGACCAACTAGTCCACTCCCTCGTCCAACTAGTCCTCTCGATGGTCAACCTTGTCCTCTACCTCATCTACCTCGTCCAACTAGTCCTCTCCCTCGTCCAACTCCTCTCCCTCGTCCAACTAGTCCTCTCGATGGTCAACCTTGACCTCTACCTCATCTACCTTGTCCAACTAGTCCTCGTCCAACTTCTCCTCTCCCTTGTCCAACTAGTCATCTTGCTTGACTAACTAGTCCTCTCCCTCGTCCACTAGTCCTCTCCCTGGTCCAACTTGTCCTCTCCCTGGTCCACCTTTTACTCTCCCTCGTCCAACTAGTCATCTCACTTGACCAACTAGTCCTCTCCCTCGTCCAACTAGTCCTCGCCCTGGTTCACCTTTTCCTCTCCCTCGTCCAACTAGTCATCTCGCTTGACCAACTAGTCCTCTCCCTCGTCCAACTAGTCATCTCACTGGTCCAACTTGTCCTCTCCCTCGTCCAACTAGTACTCTACCTCGTCCAACTAGTCCTCTCCCTGGTCCAACCAGTCCTCTCCCTAGATCAACTAGTCATCTCCCTCATCCAACTAGTTATCTCGGTTGACCAACTAGTCCACTCCCTCGTCCAACTAGTCCTCTCCCTGGTCTAACTAGTCCCTCATCCAGACATCTTCCATGTATTGTTCTATATCCAGAGAGTGCCTTTTACTTTATTGTGCATTGTCATGTAATGAAAAGAATTATTGTCAGCTCTTCTAAGCTACTGTTGTTTGCAGAAGTCGAGCTTTATACTATATTTAAAATTTGGAACACAAGGCTTAAGACTAGACCAAGACTAAAAAATTTTGAGCTTGCAAATAACTTGCCCTGACATATGTTAAATATGTCTGAGTCAGTGTTTTATCTCAAGATGCACACCAGAAATATTTTTTATACGGCATTTTTATAAAAGTGACTTAAATATCTTAATTTAACGGAGGCATAGTCCTGGCTTAAGCTAAGCCGTGTCTGCGAAACCAGTCTTTGGGCTTCATTTTTGTCATGTTGTGTTTAAGCATTTGTAAAAAAAATAAGAAGGAACCATGATTTTGGTTGGGGGTAAGCTTGTTTGTAAAGAAAATGTATAATTTTAGAAACGTGTTCGTTGACCTCATATTGTGTGAAAACAACATGAGTTGTGTTAGATGTTGTGCTAATTGTGTTAAGAGATTTGAAAACGGTTGAAAGATTGGTCAAAGGGATGTTAGCAATTGAAAAAAACTGTAATATGAATATTAACCCTTTTACTAAATTCTGAGCTCTGATCTCAAATATAATAAATTCTTTGTAATGAAATATGCAGTTTTCAAGTTTGATGTAATTCAAGTTCAAAATTGCATATTTCTTTTAAATAGACATTTTGAATTCAGTTCCTATTGATATTTTTTACAACAATTAGTTGCAATATGGTTATCAATATCTAGACATTTTTATACAATACTATTTTAGTATTAATTGATTTATACCGAAGCTTACATTATTGTTGATTCTGTGCCCTTTCATGATGCTTTGTTGTAAAGTTTTACAAGTGAATATATTTCCAAACTGTTAAAAAATCAGCTCATACTTTAAAAAAGAATGCAAAGAGCACATACAGCTCATAAGTCTCATAAAACAATAGACAAGATATAAACCATAACAATAAATTGTGCTTTATTAATAAATGTATTTAAAGGAATTTTTAACATGCATAGTGAGATCATGCAACTTGTCGCTTTGTTGCAGGTTTTGATATCTGAAGGACTGGGCAAATATGCAAAGGATCCGAAGTTTGTTACCGTCACCAAACATGAGATCGCTGATGCTTGTGAAATGACAGTTGATGAAATGGAAAGTGCCGCTAGTAACTTACTGAATGTCACAATAGGCCACGGAGCAGAGCCGTATGAAGCGGAATCGTGTTTTAGCAACAAGGATCTCAGCCTCTGTGACTTCAGCGACGAGGAGACAAACCCGAGCAGCAAACCCGAGGAGGATCTATCAGACGAAATGATATACATCTCCGCTTTATAGCTAAGAACTAAAAGTGAAGAATGGAATCGTGCCTTTATCAGCATTGTCATGGAGAGATGAGCTCTTTACATCAAGAGCTCAATGTGACGACGGAACCAGCTTGTGTTTTTCTGTTCTTTGGTGGACTTAAGAGCAGGGGCCTCATTTTTCAAGCGTGCTTACGCACGGACTGGATTGTTGAGTGTGCATACGCAAAAATCCACAGAAAAGCACAGATTTATAAAAACGGTCTTTGGCGTGGAAAACTACTTAGTGCCACGCCGGGGTCTGAGCAGACACACACACTTTTGCTTGTTGGAAATAGAAGCCATTCTTGCCGCTCGTATAGGATTTGGACGTTGACAGGTGCTTATTCATATATTAATGACATTAAAGGTATAGTTCAACCAAAAATAAAATTCTTGATAGTTTCAAATCTGTGTAAATGTCTTTGTTCGGTTGAACATAAAGATATTTAGAAGAAGGTTAGCAATTTCCAGTTTTGGGACAACATCCACTACCGTAGTAGAATTTTTTTGTCTATTTCTTGTTCTGTTGAATAAATCATTATATATTTTGATGAATTTAGGAAAACAAACATTCTGGAGCACCTTTGACTAACAAAGTAGAAAGAATTTAAATGGTAGTCAATGGTGCTCCAGAACTGAAAATGCTAACATTCTTACAAATATCTTTCTCTGTGTTCATCAGAACATACTGGTATGAAATTAAATGAGGTTCAGTGAATGATGACAGAGTTTTCATTTTTGGGTGAACTATCACTTTTTAAATAGACATTGTTAAAAGTCAGAGATCTTAAACTGTTCAAGATCATTTGCGATTTATAGATTTTTCATCTGAAAGAGAAATACACACTTTTTCTGTGCATACGTCACTGGTACACACTTTGAGAAATATTGCGTAGAAACCTAAATTAGATTTTACAATCATTTTATAAATGAGGCCTCAGGTTCCTTTCATTGAAGGGCATTTACCTGAATGATTATTATCAACAACAAGATTACAGTCAATATCCCTTTTGTCTAATATTTTATTTATTTGAGGGACCTTAAGACTTTCTGAAGATTATAGTGGAATCATTCCTCAAACCAACTCAGGACAATTTGACAAAAACTCTTGTTATTTATCACCTTTATACTGTAGCTGTTACCAAAAGATAAAAGAAAAGTCTTCACTTTTTTCAATCATTTTTCAAATGTAAAAACAGTCATTCATTTCCTTCATTCTGTTTCATTCCTGTATGTTTTTTTGTACCAAAGAGAAACGTTGACAAATTATTACACAGCTTTATTCTTTGCTTTTATTTTGAAAGCCACTGGTCTGCAAAGTAAAACATCCACTATATTAAAAGCTGTCAGAAGACATTCTTAAGCAATGTGTGGAACAGATTGAAGGTGAAATATTGTGACTAAATAAAATGGGACCTTTACCAAACATACAAGAATTATGTACTGAAATATTTTAGCTGCAATCTATGTTTGGATTTAACCAGCTGAAAATGTTCTTTTCATACACGTGTCGTTTCACTTTAGAAAACACTGGACACTTTTATGAAGTCTGTGGTCAACACTTTACAGTAGATTCTATTTTCTGTGAATTTAAAGACATACAGAGATTTTTATAAAAACTTTGGATTGTTTGAGGATTGTTGAATGGCTTGAGGTTGAATGAATGTTTTTAAATCAGCTACAGTACTCTGTTTGTAAATGTTTAATAAAGCATAAAGCGCTCAGCTCCACAAACCGACTCACATGATTCATAAATATTTAATTTTCCCCACTACCTATCAAATCAATAAATAAAGCACAAACATGAAACTCATCCAAACCTTTTTTAGAGTGCAAGAATGTTTCTTTCTCTTTAAACCAGTCTGGCAGGTAATGGATAATAGATGAGGATTAACTCCAGCGCACAAAACAAACACGAAACTCACTGCTCATATTCTCAGCACACCATACTTGATGTTTGTTACACCATACACATACATATTGTGCATCAAGACTTTAATATACTTCAACATTCACATTACTGACGTCAATGTTAACTTGAAACTACTTTTACAGAACATTTACATTACATTACAGACAGGGGTGCTGCCAGAAATTCTGGGCCCCCTACAAATAGGAAAATAAAAAGGGGATCTGCTCTTCTGGGCCCTAAATCAGCCTGGGCCCTTAGAATCGTCCTAACCTTCCTTCCCTTTACGGCGCCCATGCATTTAGATGCTTTTTCCAAAGCGACTCACAAATGAGGTAAACAATGGAAGCAATTGCAACAACATAAGGACAACAAAAAGCATAAGTGCAGTAAAACTGGTCTAACCCATCACAGTACACAAAGGTTCTTTTGTAAGGGGGAAGAAATACTAGAAAAGAGACATTAACACAGTCATGACTCATGACAACCTGAGTTCATTTAGAACTTCAGTCTTTTCCATGCTGAACTACTGTTACAAGAAAAGCAGCGGAGAGACACAACAAGCAGAATCACTGAGATCAAACTCTTCACTTCTGTTTCATTTAAAGACAACATACTGTTGTCACTCAATGATTTTCAATAAATATCGACTGCCTTTATTCTCTCATAATGAAAAAGAAATCCTACATGACCAGTGCCTTTAATAAAACGCCAGCACAGTGATTCAACAATGAGATGAAAGTTAGAGTTTTTAAATAAGCTAAAATAAAGCTGTGTTATCTTTTTAACGTTTTTTTAGACAATATTCTTTGTATACTCTTAGTCAGTGAAATAAGAACTACTGTCATACAGCCTCAGGCAATAAAACAATCGTCAAAGAAAAATTATTTTCCGAGCACGATTTCTTATTGATTTTATTATCAGAGGATTATATTTTATTTATTTTCAGTGACAACAATCTGCTTTTATGTGCAGGTTACATCTGTAAACATATATAACTAGTGCTTGGGTAAATAAAGCATTCTGTAATCAAATGTAATAAAAACAAAGCACAAGCATAAAATAAATCTTGAAATGGTGTAACATTTCTCTCATTAACATACAAGCTTAAATGTTTTAGAACGGTCATAAATACATGTTAAAGCACAGTGACAAAATACAAATCTTGATGTGCTTTTTCAACAGGCTACTGTGTTAAGTTTGTCAGCATCTTTATCGACTTGATGTTATAAACTCTTATAATTTAGACATTATGTTTTTATCAAATCACTATTATACTGCATTATGTGAATAAGAACAGTATAGTTAGAAGTTAAGACACATTAAAATCATTCTGGAATAAATTAATCTGCCGTTCTCATTTGTTTTAAAAAAAAAAACAAAGGCGTCTGGTCATCTAAAATGTTTGAGAAGCACGTGACGTTTGTGTGATCCGGCTGTAGTTCTCTCATCTCTGTGTTTCCAGACTGGCAGGCTGGTAGACGGGGACTCCGGGGTCATGAAGTGATGGAAGGCCTTTAATGGCATCCGCCGCCTTCTCTGCGATCATTATAGTGGGGGCATTCAAGTTACCGCTCACCACGCTGGGCATGACGGAGGCGTCCACCACCCTCAGCCCCTCCACACCGTACACGCGCAGCTCTGGATCCACCACTGCCATGCGGTCTGAGGCGCTGCCCATCTTACACGTGCAGGACGGGTGGTAAGCGCTGTCCGCCTTCCGCCTAACGAAAGCATCGATCTCCGCGTCCGACTGGATGGCGGGACCTGGCTGCACCTCGGGACCCCTGAATGGGTCGAAGGCTTTCTGAGCGAATATTTCCCGCGAGAGCTTCACGCAAGCTCTGAATTCCAACAAGTCCATTTCTGTATAAGAGACACAAAACACAGATCATGAGAGAAGCGAAAAATCCATGACGCAATCATTACAGGGTGTTAAAGGGTGTGAGCAAACAGACTATCAACTTCCAATTTTAACATGTAAGCAAATGGACGGTGGTACAGGAGTTCAGAAAGCGTCAGTAACGTTATACCCACGAGCTTAAATTGTAGAATTATGAAATACTTGCTTAGGAACGTCGCTTAAAATGATCAACGATTAGAAAGTAGGAGATTTCACTCAACACTCTTCTGCTCAAGACCTCTGATCAGAATAAACGTACCGCTAGAGAGATAGTTTGGTTGGATGACTGGATGGGCATTTGGGTCTTTACTCTTCAGTTTGAGCCAGCCAACACTTGTGCTCCTCAAAGGCCCAACATGAACCTGCACACATGAGAAAAACATCCCCAGAAAATCTTTAGTGTTACAGAATTCTCTCAAAAGACAAAATCCTAACGTCTCTTCCACTGCTTAACATTGAGTAACACCACAACCATAACATTGTGCATTTAGCACTTTTAACAACTTTGCATTGTTGAAAAGCAGCGTTACATTTTAGACATAGGTGGAGACATAAGAAAAACAATATTTAGAGATAAAAAACAAATAAATAAATAAAACTTATAAAAAACTACTTAAAGTCCCAGTGAAATAAAAAAATGACAATGTTTATTGTAAAAAGTGTATAACTGTGGGTCATTCTCTTTTTAAAATTCGTGTGCCCTCATAATCCTCAGTTAAATCTGAAAATGCACTTCAGTCCTGTAATGACTATACATTTTAGATGACGTATGTCCGCCGGCTTGGGCGGAGCATCCGTTAACTCCTCCCATTCAACTGTCAGTCTTCCGCTAGTTCTATTTCAAGATGCAACGGCTGTTTTTATACATTCAATCAAATTGCAGAGAAAGACGAAAGCAACACCCACTATTTTTCTCATTCAAAATTGCATTTCACTCGGAAATGCGTCAAAATACGGAAGTAAAAACAATCGCAATTTGAGGTTCACTGGGACTTTAAATGTCCTAAAACCTAGTCCCTGCTAAATCTAATCCTGGGGTTCTCAGGCCTTTTGACTCCAAGGCCCCCCACCGTACTCAATAATGGTAAGAGCCCTCTCTCACAAAAACTCATCATTTCTACAAAAAAAAACTTTAGAGTTTGCCATTAAATGGGAATAAACACTAATTCATACTATAAAAGGACATTGAAATACGTCAGAAATATATATATATTATTTATGTCATCTTAAGGCCCCCTTAGAAGTCAGCTGGAGCCCCCGTTGAGAACCCCTGACTTATCCCTGTCCAGGAAACAGCCCCTTCTTCAATTAGAATGACAGATATAATAGCCTAAAAATATCCTCTGAGCTTACATGGAAATGGAAGAAAATGAGGAACTGATATATAATGATGATAAATATATTAATGTCAAAATTCATTCTTTATGCTTAAATAACTTAAAATAAAACCTGTTACAAGTAGTTGATGGCAGCCATATAAACACACGATAAAGAATCATCGGTACCTGGAATGCCTCCATTTTAGATTTGACACGGCCGTGATCAATGACCTGAGAGGGCAGAAAATGAAACTGAATATCAGGATGAGGAACGCCAGGACTGCTGCGAATGAAACCTCCGCTCTCCAGATGAGCCGTAGCACCGTAACCTACAGTCAATGCACACGAGCGGATATCACAGATTAATGTTAAAGTGACATTCTTCCACAAAATCAACAATGCAGAAACATGAAATGCTAATTTGCATGAAGAAAAAATAAAAGACATTTTTATATACAATTGAGATGATGAAGGAAAACATGAGAGGCTAAAATGAGAAAGAATGAATTCATGTAGTCATTCAGTTCAAAATTGTACAATAAACATCAAATACACTTGTGTTGTAAAGAAAACTAGTCCAGACCTCTGTCCACATGACTCTTTTTATGAAAGAGATCTGAACTTTGAAATGGAATTGATGTGCAACGGGAGACAAACATCACGAGCAGAAATGAGTCTAAAGTACAAACTAACAGCATCATGACACTTGATTGATCGTAAATCAATTTGTTTTTATTTTAGCACCATAATTCTTTGAGTTTTCTCTGTTTTGTACTTCTTATAAATGCACTGCACACATAAAAAGCCATGAATAAAGCTTGAATCTGACTGCGCATGTGTATATCTTCTGAAGGTGACTGCACTGTAAGACCATTTAGAGATGTTTACACACGTCGAGTGGTGTCCTTGCATTGTGAGGAATGCTGTGATGTCACCTGTGAACGTGAGGAGCCACTGCAGGCCGATCTTCAGCATGTGTAAGGGCTTCTGTGCTTTATACAGAGTGATGGGCTGAGTGCACTCATGTTGAATATATAACTCCAGATGATCCTGAAGATTACAGCCTACACCTGACACAGCACACACACACACACATTATTGACCTCATTCATACATCACATCTGTGTACACAAAGTATACAGACACACACATCTCAATATAGCAACTATTATTTTATATAGACGGCTTCATCAGTCAACTTAACTGTGTTTGGCTAGTGTCTAATAATATAACTATTTGCAGTATATATTATTTTATTTATGTACATTGAAATAAATTATATTATTTGATGATTGCATTAAATTTGGTCGCATTTAAAGAAATGGTATGGTACTTTGACACCTGGCAGTCAAGCTCAGTATCGCAGTTTAAATTCATAGAAGCTACATTGAGTGTCATAAATCTATTCATCACTTTTAAAAATGCGGTCGATTTAATATTGATTCTCAAAAACCGTGAATTAATTGTATTTCTTTCTTATTTCCAGAAGCACTGAACATTCTTTAACGTGAATGTTATTGCAACTACTATCCACTAGATCTCACTTTTCATTTTTCCACCAAATATTTTTTTTACATTTATATCCTAATCATTTAAAATCGAGAGAATATGTTCTTATTTCTATGTGTATTGTACATGCTAAACGACTTATTGCATTTCACTGGAAAAAGCTAGAGTCACTGAGAATACAGAGGTGGTGTAAGAGATGCTACTAAATATGTCAATATAGAAAATAACTTATATTATTAAAGGAAAATATAAAGCTTTTGAAGATCCTCATAACCCCTTTATATATTTTATATAAAATGAGAATGAAGAGATATTTAATGGGATAATGGAAGTTATGTAAGAAATTAGTTTCCTGTAATAGGATGCCTTTAAGATATGTTTTTTATGTTGTTTTTGTGTCTTTTCTACATTTTCTTTTATTTAAATTTATTATTTATTTTTTGTCTGTCTTTTTTTGGTTATTTGATGATTTAAATGATGTGAATATTGTTTGTTATAATTTGTGGTTAAAAAAGAAATCAAATTAAAAGGCAGCGGTTCACATGATTGCAGCCCCTCTTTACAGATAGTTTTTGTATTAAATCTATAATCATCGAATCGGGAGAATGTGAATCATAATCGAATCATCAGAATCGATACCCAGCCCTAGTCATACACTACTTATGATGACACTGCGCTTTATGATGAACAGCCTAAACAATGTGTGTCCTGAAAAACAAATCGAAGTAAAAAACATTTTTTACTTCATTTAAACTGTCGGTTTCCTACTAAAAACCTGTGATGACGTGATTCTTTACGAAGTGATTTGTGTCCAGGTGTGTGCGGGTATAGATTCACCTGGCAGGTGTTGAGTAACAGGAATATCTAATGCGTGGAGTTCATCTGCGCTCCCCACTCCAGACAGCATGAGGAGCTGGGGAGAGTTTATAGCTCCACCGCAGAGAATCACTTCTTTATCAGCAAACACCTAAAAGAGACACGACAAGATGTGAGATCTGCAAAGATCAGCATTTACTGCACAACGTCTCAAAAACAGGATGAGAGTACAAACGTGTGAATGAGGACGCAGTCTGGTCAGAGGAAATGAGTGAGACGGAAAGCAGATCGAATCAGGAGCAGGAAATGACATCAATAGACTGAGAAGTGCTGCTAATCGCTGATAACAACAACTAAACAGAGTCATTTTCTTCACACAGATTGAATCACATTCACACCACTATGATGTGATAAGGAATGCTGCTTCTGGAGGATCACATTAGTACAAGAGCATCAGAGCAGACCTGTTCCGTTCCATTTCTTAAAGGGGTCATATGGCGTGAACACGTGTTTTTCTGTGTCTTTGGTGTGTGAAAGAAACAGCGTTTTTTTTGCTTTCAATCGTGTAAACACATTGCATTACATCTAAAACAAAACATTATATTTGTACAATTACAAAAGTAATGTAATACAGTAACGTATTACTTTTTGCTGTAACGCCGTAGTATAAAGCAGTAATATTTTACTCTGTACATGTTCAGAAACGCTTGCGTTACAACAATCTTTTCGCCTGGCTACTCCAGAACCGGAGCCGTTTTTAAAAGTGTGGGGAACGAGCGTCTGACAGACAGACTACAGTACAGGGAGGGACGCGGGAGCTCAACTCAACCAAAGAGGAAAATATAGCGCTGGTATGAGACAATGCGTCCAAATGATGTTTTTACCAATGTTTCATACTAAGGTGAATCTCACGTTGCACAATGAAAGAAATCATTGACGTGCTTGTACACATTACACATATGCAATACATTTAACCATGATTATTTCTTAAGCACTCCACCCAAAAATGAAAATTCTGTTGTGGATTACGTGAGTAACCGGAAACCCTCTAGTTGTTCCAAACCTGTATAAATGTCTTTGTTCGGTTGAACACAAATATATTTGGGAGAATGTTAGAAACTGAAAATTCTTTGGCATCATTGACTACCATAGCAAAAAGATTTTATATAATGGTAGTCAAAGGGGACCCAGAATTGTCTGCTCTCCTTAATCTCCCAAAACATCTTTTGAGTTCAACAGAACAAAACATATAAACAATGCCTATGAAACCATTCAGATAAGAAAATATAGCAATAAACATACACTCACCTAAAGGATTATTAGGAACACCTGTTCAATTTCTCATTAATGCAATTATGGTGGTGGTGTAATGGTGTGGGAGATGCTTTCTTGGCACACTTTAGGCCCCTTGGTGCCAATTGGGCATCGTTTAAATGCCACGGCCTATAGGTATACCTGAGCATTGTTTCTGACCATGTCCATCCCTTTATGACCACCATGTACCCATCCTCTGATGGCTACTTCCAGCAGGATAATGCACCATGTCACAAAACTCCAATCATTTCAAATTGGTTTCTTGAACATGACAATGAGTTCACTGTACTAAAATGGCCCCCACAGTCACCAGATCTCAACCCAATAGAGCATCTTTGGGATGTGGTGGAACGGGAGCTTCGTGCATCCCACAAATCTCCATCAACTGCAAGATGCTATCCTATCAATATGGGCCAACATTTCTAAAGAATGCTTTCAGCACCTTGTTGAATCAATGCCACGTAGAATGAAGGCAGTTCTAAAGGCGAAAGGGGGTCAAACACAGTATTAGTATGGTGTTCCTAATAATCCTTTAGGTGAGTGTATAACCCTTATTTTAGTATTTTTGTATTTTCAAACTAAAACACTTTTTGCCAGTTAACCTCCGTATCAGACTGCATGGATGGCCAGCGTTTCAAATATAACCATGTGAAAAACAAAATACTATTATTTTGCAATTCGATTTTGTATTTAAATTCATTTAATCTTAGTATTTTTGTATTTTTTTTGTAAAGCCTAGTTAATTCTAGAAATCAGCAGTCTAATAAAGAGGTTGATTGACATTTTGTCCTTTTAGAATGTTAAGTTCTACTTCTGTATTTATTTTAGTGAGAGTAACTCAAAAGTAATACAGGAGTCATGTAACGTATTACAATTCTGAGACCGTAATATTGCAAGGTAAAGGATTACTTTTAAATAACATTAACAAGTCATCTGTACTGTATAAGAGTTTGGAAGTAACTTCACAACACTGCATATAACCCCTTTAAAGTGATAGTTCACCCGAAAATGTAAATTGTGTCATCATTTACTCACCCTCAGGTTGTAAAATAGCTGTATAAATTTCTTTGTCCGGCTAAACGCAGAGGAAGAATGTCAGTAACCAAACAGATCTCATCCCCCATGTGCTGCCATAGTAGGGATAATGCATACTATGGGAGTCTATGGCCGATGGATCTGTTTGGTTACTGACCTTCTTGCAGATATCTTTTTTTTGTCAGGCTTGAAACGTTAGCTCCTCTGCCTCTCCTCGCCCTACCTCTCCGCCCTCTTCCTCTCCCTCTTACTACCCGTGTTAAGTCCTCTGATTGACTCTGTGATGATGAGAAAAACGTCTTCTAAGACTTTCGCAGTTAGATTACACGCCTTTAGCATTAGCAAGCGGTTTCAATAGGCTGTAAATTACGAACCAAAATACCGTGCCAAAAAATGCTATGCAAAATAAGCGAATAAATCACTGATACAATGTTAAACAAGTAACAATAATATTCACTATAACGATTAGAGTAAATTTAATTAATTTATTTTTCTTTATAAATAAACCTCGTCACTTGGCTTGCAAAGGTTACTCTCTGCTGTCTCAGACGACGACATCTCTGTACTGTGTCCGTAGCTTCAGTCTGTTGTTCGCCTGTGAGACGTAGATTGCAATTATCAACACCACCGATAATGGCCGCTATCATTTACGGAACCCTTTTGTCCTGTGACGGGAACCGTAGCTTCTCTAAGGGGAGGGGTGTAGAGGAGCTGTAGGTTGCAATTTCCTACATCGCCAATAGTGGCCACTGAAACTTACACACAGAACCTTTAACCACGTTGGGAGTTGAATCGTCTCTTATGCTAATATTAGAGTATCCGTTGGTCTCCATCTCAAGGTTCATAATAATATCATGAGACGATGTTTTGATACTGTAATCTTGCATGGTTAAAAACACATAATGAACCTTTTTCTAGTCATACGAAGTTTGACACAACTTGACTGAGCATTAAGGCACAACTGAGATTATTCAATAAATCATTTTTCAGTTTATTTAACATCACTTCGTCTCCTGCCTGCTGTTCTTCCCTTCAGCTCGGTATCTCCCTGTTGGTTGGGTTAAAGAATGGAGTTGATATTTCAGGTTTAATAAGTTCCTGACAGAGAGATCTAGTGAAACCGGACTCAAATTTTAGATCTATAAGATCTGCAAGCCATATCCCAGAGTTGGATCTATCAACACGGTGCAAATGATTTAAGAATATAAGTTTATTGGTGAACATTCCTTCAACTTAGTGGCTTTGTTTATGCTACTTAGCTCCTCGTCTGAAAGCTATTCTTTAAAAGAAACCGCACACAAAACAATTGATTTTGTTATCGACAGATCAGACAGCGAGTGAAATCAAATCAGTCTAGAACAGTTTCTTAAAGGTCTTGCAAAATGATCATTGATTCTGAGGTATTATCTGTCAATGGTTGAACAAACAACTGCACATAGACGAACATTACAAGTCAATATAACATGATAATACTGCAAGTGATTTCTGAGAAGCGATGTTGATTTATAAACAAACACACTCAACTGGTTATGCAATTTTGCATCTCAGGTTAAAACTGCTAATCAAACAATGAAACTCAAAACTCTTTAGTTACGACTGCTACTATTTCAACTACAGCATATCTAAGTTCAGTTCTCACACAGAATGTTTAAAGGGGATGTGCAACAGTGTTTCATGCATTCTGACTTCTTTATGTTATGTTCTTTATGATGCTGCATATCATGTTTATCATGGTCAACTTGTTAAAGAAACGACTTGGACGTATCACATAGTATTTCTGTGCTCGAGCCGTCCCCCCCCCAAGAAATTCCCTTACGTTACAACGTTTCTTTGTTCATTATTGGATCATTCTCTTGGAAAAGCACAAACACACTTCAATCAGTGAGAGAAAGAGCACGCCCATCAATGCGCTTCAGTCGTTTGTTTGTTCATTGCATTTCGGTGATAATGTTTTATAACGCTGGAATGTACACAATGACAATGAGTCACATTCACACTTCGAGTGGTTGTTTACTTTAAAAGAGACCCAGGAGAGGTGGAAGAAATCCTGTTTACCCTTTTCATCTCTCCATTCTGCTGAAACTCCACCCCTCGTGCCCGGGTCCCATCAAACAGGATCCGGGTCACCATGCAGCCGACTTCAGCTCTCAGGTTGGGTCTGGACAGCGCAGGGCGAAGGTAAGCGCTTGCGGTACTCCATCTTTTACCTGTAAGGAGGATAGAGGACTTTGATCGGCCCTGTGATGGGGATGTTTCCACATTTGTGAAAGTAAAGGTCACACTTACCTTTGTGGATGGTCATGTCCATCCACCCAACTCCTTCCTGCTGGTATCCGTTCATATCGTCGGTGAAGGGGTATCCTGCCTGCTGGCCCGCCGCGATGAACGCGCCATGCAACGGGTGATCCGTCTTCCCGCGTGAGACGTGAAGCATGCCGCCGCCCCCTCGGTAACGGTTTGCCCCCAGCTCGTGCGTCTGGGCCTTACGGAAGTAAGGAAGACAGTGTTCATAGTCCCAACCCTCGGCACCTTCTCTCTGCCAGCGATTGTAGTCCTCGGCGTGCCCACGGATGTACACCATGGCGTTGAGCGAGGACGAGCCGCCCCAAACCCGCCCGCGAGGCCAGTACATCACCCTATTGTCCATATGCCCCTGAGGTAACGTGTGGTAATACCAGTTGTACTTGTCATCACACAGGTTGTAGGTCAGTGCGGCGGGCATGTGAATCTTCCACGACAGATGGGTGCTGCCCAGCTGCATGTCTTTGGGTCCCGCCTCCAGCAGTAGCACAGACTCAGACGCGTTCTCTGAAAGCCGGTTGGCCAGAACGCATCCTGCAGAGCCTGCTCCGACGATCACGTAGCTGTGAGACGCTGCCGTGCTGCTGTGGACGACGCTGTTTCGCTGCGGAGATGCGGACGCGTGTGGAAAGCGTCTGCACAGGACTCCGGCAAGCCTCGCAGATGCACTCAGCATGATGAAAACTTTCTCTGCCGAAGATTTTGAAAGCGTTTCACCAGCAGCAACCCTGACAAAAGACAAGGGTTGCAGTTTTGTCCACACTCAGTTGTTAAGCAATTTTCAAAAAGATTCACAATCTCTTCTTTAAAAATAGGATGATATTGGTCCAAAAAGGTGTTGGACACCCCTGCTTTCATTCAATTTGGAAAATCTTTTTAAAAGGTCGATCCACACCAAATGATTCCATGGATAGCAAATAAAAAAACACACATTATGATGTCATAAAACCAGGTGTATAAATGTAAAAATATTACTCCTACTTTGTTAAAGGAATAGTTCACGCTAAAATACAAATTCTGTCATCATTTACTCACCCTCAGATTGTTTCAAACCTGTATAAATGTGTTTGTTCTGGTAAACAAGAAGGAACATATTTGTAAGAATGTCAGTAACCAAACAAATCTCATATCATAGTAGGGAAATAAATACTATGGGAGTCAATGGGGGATGAGATCTGCTCGGTTACTGACGTTCTTGCAAATATCTTCATTTGTTTTTAGCAGAACAAATACGTTCATACAGGTTTGGAGCATTTCAAAGGCGAGTAAATGATGACAGAACAGGATTCAAAGGCTTCACTGTCTGAAGAGCATGTCTGTGATGGGGTTTTGGCGCGATAAAGGACCAGAATTGTATATTGAAGCGATCGTGTAGAAAGATTCAAAGTAGGGAAGGAAGGAGGCGGGAACCAGCAGACATTTAAATAAAGTTTTAATATAAAGTATTGAATAGTAGTTGATTAAGGATTGTAGTTCTAAGATGGTTTTAATGTCTCTAGCCTTCCTTTTGGCATGTTGGTCAGAACACAAGAGGTAATCACGGGTCAAGTTCCAAAAAGGGGTTTATGAAGTTCTGGTATGGGTTTTGTGTGTAGTTCTACAATAAACAGAAATAATAAGTAAATTAAATTACACAGCCTCAGTATGCTTCCAAATAAAGTATAAATAAATATGATATATTCACAGCATGCATATCACATGAACAACAGCTGGTAATAAAAAAAATTTAATCAGCGCCGTCATATATTTATGTAAACAGACTTAGCGCACGGAATCAAATAACGAAACTGAAAGTGTCTGTGTACACGTAATTAAACTCACACCAAGCGTACAATGTTCAGTTGGTAAATCAGCATAATCACATGCATAAACTTGTCATCGGGTGACAACACAAATTAGCTATCTTAATTGCAAACTGAACCGAATGCGCTAGCATAGCCTTAGCACTGCGGTATGGAATGATATTCCGGACATAATCCAAACGCAATTGCAAATTGTGCATTACCATTTGCATTTTCGTTTAAGCAAATTTCAAATGGATATAGCAAAGTCCGGTTTCAACTGTGTTTCCCATATCTTACGAGTTTTGACTCTGTCATATTTAAATGGTAATTTCTATTACCACGTCTGTTTTTTCACTTTCTCAGCTTCGCGAGTGTAGTCGGCCAAAACTCAAACGGAATCGCAATTCCCTTAGTATTTCCATTTCCGATGCCTTACACGGAAACCTGTCAATCAGTGTCAAGGGTGGGATTATGCTATGGGGCGTGTTTGTGTTGGGAAGTGACGTCACTCACAGTCGACGGTCAAGAGGTGTTGCCCTGAAGTACAGAGACGCTGAATTCGTTTAAACAACAATGGAGGTAGTTGGTGAAATTGTGGAGGAACTTATGATGCTCGCGCAGCAAGTTGAGGACAGTACATCCTCTATAGATTTCCTATTAATGAGAAGCCATTTAGTTTTGGATAAGATAAATGAGTTTGTGGCCTTGACCAACAGCAACATCAGTAATGTTGTCTTCGCCAACCTAAGTGAAGTAGTTGACAGGCTTTTTGTGAAGGACAGGACAACTAAAGGACCAGGACGTCCTTTACTGGACATACCACAAGAGCTGATCGAGTACTACGTGAAACACGCCCCATAGCATAATCCCACCCTTGACACTGATTGACAGGTTTCCGTGTAAGGCAAATGGAAATACTAAGGGAATTGCGATTCCATTTGACTTTTGGCTGGCTACACACGTGACGCTGAGAAAGTGAAAAAACAGACGTGGTAATTGAAATTACCATTTAAATATGACAGGGTCAAAACTCATAAGATATGGGAAACACAGTTGAAACCGGACTTTGCTTTTCCATTTGAAATTTGGCAGTCAGTGTGCGTTTGCTTAAACGAAAATGCAAACGTTAATGCGCATTTTGCAATTGCGTTTGGATTATGTAACATTTAATGCGTCCACAAATTGAAAGCGCAATTGCAAATACAATTTGTAATTCCATTTTAATAATGTCCGGAATATCATTCCATACTGCGGGTTACACTTACGTCATAACAGCGCAAAACACCAAATTAAATATAAAACATAATACTATAACTATGAAGGGTTTTTCCATGAATAAAACCTGAACTTACAATCATTCAAAGACGCACAGAAACCCATAAAACGTGAGGATAATTTCCCTGGATCGTGGCCACGTCTTTCTTTTATCTCCTTCCGCAGACTCCGTACGGTGACTGACAGGTATGTAAGCCCGCCTCTTCAACATAAATAATAACAGCCGGCGGCCCCTCACGACCGACCGCTGGGCCCGGTCCTCTCTCATCGACGGTCCGGTCGCTCTTTCTCTTATTCTCCCGATCTCCTACGTTATACGTGACCGGTGCGCACACAGTTGCCGCTCATTAACAATTACTCACCGGTCTCTCGCCCCGCCTACTCCACTACATACCCTCATCGCCCCTCACAGGCCGGGGGTACCCCCGAGACTGTGCTTTTTCCCCCCTCCCACGAGTACCTTTCCCCTGGGGACATGCAGCGACGAGATGAGACAACGGAGACAGGTGCCCTCGGAGGGACCGGAAAGAGAGAGGGAAAAAAAATTATAGTCCGGTTCCCCGACATGCTGCCGCCTGGTCCTCAACCAGCCTGAGTACTCTGCTTCGCGGTGCCATGCGTGGCCCTGGGCCCTTGGTAGACGGCTCGACCATCCGCCCCCTGGCGGCCGGCGGTGGCTCCTTCTTTAGCGGGGAGTCGGGGCGTGTTCCCCGTCCCCTGCTCTTCCCCCTTGGGCGGACGGACACAGGCTCAGGCCTCTGGCAGGCGGTGGCCGCACTCTGCACTCCCGCCCCCTGCTCCTCCCCCTCGGGGGACTGACGCAGGCTCCGGCCTCTGGCAGACGGCGGCATCTCCCCCGCTCCCGCTTGGACGATTTCCACCCCACCTCAACCCAGGGGCGCGGCAGCAAAGGTCGCCGTTCCACCAAAGCTTTGACATAAATAATAACAGCCGGCGGCCCCTCACGGCCAACCGCCAGCGAACAAAACAAATCACAAAACAAAAACATACATACAACCATAAAACATGTTCGGGCCCAGTCCTCTCTCATCGACGGTTCGGTCGCTCGTTCTCTTATATGCTCCCGATCTCCTATGTGATTCGAGACTGGTGCGCACACAGCTGGTGCTCATAAACAATTACTCACTGGTCTCAAACCACGGTCTCGCCCCGCCTACTCCACTACAGATCGCAATACCAAAGTAGCCCAAATATATGTTGCATGGTAGGGAGAGGAACTCAAATCTCACCCCGTGTGGTGACAGACGACTCGAAGACTTTGTAAATATAACTATAACTGAATTAACAGCAGTTAAATGATTTTTATTGAGCTTTGGGCTTGAAATTGTCCACCCAATGTGGCAACACTGTTTTCAGAGAGGCGGGGCAAAGAGGAGATACAAACATGCACCATATGTGGAAAATACAGCGTTTTAGAACCTTAAAGGGGTCATATGACACGGCTATTAAAGAATATTATGGTTTGTTTTAGATGTAATGTAATGTGTAAACAAGATTTATGGTTCAAAAACGCTGTATTTTCCTCATACTGTGCATGTTTGTATCTCCTCTTTGCTCCGCCTCTCTGAAACCTGCAGATTTTTCACAAAGCTCATGGCTCTGAAAAGCAAGGTGTGCTATGATTGGCCAGTCAACCAGTGTGTAGTGATTGGTTGAATACTGCAAGTGTGTGACGGAAATGTAACGCCGCTGACCATATTCGTAACATCAGGTTCCTCTTCAACAGTACTGACAGGTACACCACCTTACTTGTGTATACATTTGGGTGGTCTTAGTCAAGTCTGGGTCTGGGTGAGCGTTCGCTTTTAGAAAGAATGACTCTTTGGTTCCCACACTTCCATTTTTTCAATTTTACGTGTCTATTACATGCATGGGCAACTTATAACACATCAAAGACACAGAAAAACACATATTCGCCCGGTATGACCCCTTTAAATTGTGTATACACATTACATGACAGCCGAAACCAACAATACTATTAGTTGTAGCCGTGTCGTGTCATATGATCCCTTTAAACACAGCAGTGTTGACTGATGTCAGAAGTGATAAAGGTTGTGTTTGTTGCTTTTTTATTTCTAGTCATTGTATTTACCAACAAAAGAACACTTGTAGTGCTTCTGCATGTCCACTGCATAGATTTGAGGTTTCTTTCTTCAGATGAAGCGTACTGTAATAATACTACAGCACTGAAGATTCTGAACACTTCTTATGTACTTGAATTGCTCGATAAACATGCCTGTTTCAATATAAATAAAGAATATAAAGTGTGAGAGTTTCACGAGCCCACTGGTGTATGATGTTGTACACAAGATTTCTACTTAACTCGCATCGCAATGATCAAACATCGATGTTCAGTGAGCAGGTCACAGAAAGTTCAGCGTCTGATCATCAGATCACGGTCACATGACGCCTCATTATTTGACATTATTTTATTTCAACGTCTTTCGCTTTTTGTTCGCGGATTGTCGTCGTTTAGTGTTTGTTTGCGTTAAACGCTGTTAAACGTTTAATGTTAACTGTTATGTACCTGCAAAACAACAGATTCGAAAGACACAAAACACCACCAGATCCTGCAACATACACTTTAGCACGTGTTCATATAGTTTACACGTCGACTTATGAGGAAGAAATCAACTTACCGTGTCCGTTCACAAGCGCGTCTGTCTCACATGTGCGTGAACTCACAGCGGTGTGGGCGGAGCCTCGGTCACATCAATGCGGTGGGCGGAGTCTCAGTGAAGCACTGACCGCTCCAGAGGACGAAGTGCGTGCGCAACATGGCAAAAACAACAATCTCATCTCATCTCAACTTTATTCATATAGCGTTTTTTTATTTTATTTTTATTGTTACAAAGCAGCTGTACATGAGAGATATAAGCAAAAAAATAAAGTTATGCCTGTAAAAACAAGAAAAAGGTGAAACACAGAAGACAGACATACCCACACTCCACACACACAATATGTACACGTACTAACACACACACACATAGACACGCACGCAGCCGTACACTCACACAGTGAAAGCACACATTTAAGGTAAAGGAGAGAGAAACACAGGTCAAGGTGAACAGACTATACATTTCTATACGCAATATTAATTATAACTTTAAGTTCTAATTCCACTCCATCCAGGGTGTATCCTGCCTTGATGCCCGATGACTCCTGAGATAGGCGCAGGCTCCCCGTGACCCGAGGTAGTTCGGATAAGCGGTAGAGAATGGAATGGAGTTCTAATTCTAAAGACAATGACATCAGTTTTGCAATGACAAAAGATTCATAAATTTCTAAGATGTGGGAAAATCTTCTATATCAAATAAAAGAGAGCAAAAATGAAGGTCTGTACTAATGGTAGGGTTGTTTCCTACAAGACTTCAAATAGGTTTGTGTGTAGAAATCAGAGGCCTGTAACTCAAAGTTCATACAGATAGAATTTTTATTTAGTCAATGGTCAAATGTCCAATCGTCATGCACAGCTCAGTCAACAAACACATCTCACACAACAACAACTTTCGATCAAATGTCTTTTGTCCAAACAATCAAATCAGAGATGAACAGTCAAGTTAATGATTACACACAGTAACTCTTTCTATGATACAAAAGCGAAGCAGCTTTGAACCCTGGTCATGAAAACACAAAACATGATGAAAGAAAGAAACAGACAATAAATGAGTGAAATGTCTCTCGCTATAATGAGGATCTTTCACATCCAAACTGATGATGTAAGCAGATACGATGACGAGGGAATTCAGACGGTGTGGGAAACACAGTCCGGCATGTCCAGCTGCTCAAAAGCTTCTTTCACTTTCCATGAGGCTTCCTTGAACATTGGGGATGTTAAGCATCTCCTCAGCGCTGATCTCTGGACGTTTGATCGACTGCAGATCTTCTGATGGAGCTTCTGCAGGTCTCTCGGCAGAACAAACATCCTGCAGCCTCGCACCTCAGCGGGAACGCTCCTCTTCTCCTTCCTCGCGTCCAGCTGAACCACCCAGAACTTCTCCCGCCACCGTGGATCATTGGCGGAGCCGGTGACGAGGTTAAGAGCCAGAGCGAAAAGAGGGCTGGCTGAGGCTGAAACTGTGTGATGGGACACCACAGGTGCTGGGACCACTTTCAAGTCCTCTAAAAAAGAAAGATATTCACAGAAACGTATGAGAATGCGTCTTCCTTATCCAGAAGCTGAAGTGGTTATAAAAACAAGTACACTTCAAGTATACTTAGATTAAGTTCAAGTATATTTTAAAATACTTTATGTACTACTTCACTATATCAATGTGCTAGTCGTATACCTGTGAGTTTACTATTTCAATCCTCCTCAAGACTAAATTGGCCTGTTTTTTAGTTTAAATACTTTCAAGTACACTTCACCTAGTTTTCATACCACACTATTACGTTCTGTTGGTATACTGTTCTGTTGAGTCTGAGCAGTACATAAGAGTATTCTTTTTTATTTCCAAAAGAAGTATACTAATAGCACACTGTTTTTAAGAGCGGTCACATACTTCAATTATGAATTCTTTTACGCAGTTACGCAGTAACCATTTCAGGTGAATGATTCTTAAACAGAAAGGTTTCCAGAGAGTGAGCGGCAGGCATTTGTGCTGTGCTGTAGATGAACGGTTTTCATACCAGCTTGTGTGTGTTGAAGTGGTAAGATGAGGAGAATGATGTCAGCGAGCTCGGCCTGAGTGTGGATCCAGCGGATCAGACCCTGTTCTGCAACACGTTCTCTCTCCCACATGTCAATCACAACTTTCACATCACCACAGTCCTGCAGAAACTCGGCCAGAACCGTGACGGCGTGCTGGAACGCACAATCTGCTGCCGGATACACAATCAACAACTGCAAACACACAGCGTCCGCTGACCTGCCGCCATGCTTACACCAGCCCAGAATCTTACCTGAAACATGACGAAAGTTAGACAGAACATAATGACTTTACACAGCACATTTCTCATATGAATTCAAATACTAGAGCAGGTAAACTTGTATTTGTTTACTCAATGTATTGAGATTTCGTACATGATCCGATTCACATATAGCGTGGATAGACTATGAATGAAATGATGCAGACCAACCGCAAAACCCGAAATGAGCCGTTTCGTGTCAATATGAATGGCTCTGGGTCACAGCCAAATGAAAAACGAAGAATAATTTTTGCTTGGTCTGGGGATGGGTTGTTCTTTAATAAAGATGTCTGCTAAGCATCAGGTCAAAACTTGATTGAAAATGTATAAAATAAACGTGTAAATCAAAAGCGTCTCATTTTAGTTATGTGCACTTTCATCTTTTGTGTAAGGTGTACAAACGGAGGTTTTATTTAGTTCTCTCTTACGAATGATGTAGCAGGAGATCAGTATGAGAAGAATGGCCAGCACAAATCCAACAGCGACAGTCAATCCTGATCTGTCTACAAGACAACATCACACTTTAGTCCCTTCATCTCATTATCAGTGTTTAGTTTCATCAGTATGTGTACACTAAACATTAAGCCTGGACCAGAGCAAAATGCTCAGCAATAAACATTGTGTACATAATGTGATTGGTTAGATCATTTGTGATGAAGCATAAAGATGATTTAAGATGAGTAAAAGAGGATTTATTGTACATATACTCACTGACAGTATGGTTGACTTCATGAAGAGCTGCTTTACATTCATCGTTTTCAAACGACGTTGCTGTTATCTGCCAGATCAAACCACATTTATTATTCCGTTTACAAAATCAGGTTGAACATTGGGATAAGATTACTGACAGACAATATATCTTGAATCAAGTCTAAAGGGACAGCAGTAAAACTCTAGTAAAAACATGTCAGTGTAAATATATCTGCTGCCAACATTACTGCAGTTTTATCAATGGATAATTTTAGTCGAAGGCATTTTTAAGGCTGTATGATATAAAGCAGAGCTTTCCGAACTTCAGAGACGAATAAGTCCCCCAAAATAGTGTTTAAGGGTATTTATGAGGATAACATGCACTCCCACAAGAAAGAACTGTAGAGCTTGCTATAGTAAAGCGCAGTAAAATATACTACAGTATCGTGTCTTTAACTCTACTAATATACTAAAGTATACTACAGTTAATCAATGTATTATTGTTATGATTACAGTATACTATCGTAAATAAATCTTATAGTATAATAAAGTATTTTTCATGTGGGCTACCATTTTGATGAGATTCCCTGTTGAATAAACCAGCATATACTGGGCTAGGTATGTTTTGATGCTGGTTTGGCTAGCTTTAAAACAGCTAAAGACCAGCAGCACATGACCAGCTTAAACCATATGGCAGAGATGCGTCCCGGCCGACCCGAGTTCGAATCCCGGCTCGTGGTCCTTTCCCCATCCCACATCCAACATTTCCCTCTCTCATGCACTTCGCTTCCTGTCTTCTCCAAAAATCACTGTCTGTCAAATAAAGGCAAAAACGGCAAATATAAATCTTAGAAAAGAACAAACATACCAAACCAGCTAAGGATCATCTTAAACCAGCACAAACCAGCATAAAAACATACCAAACCAGCTAAGGACCATCTTAAACCAGCACAAACCAGCATAAAAACATAACAAACCAGCTTAGGACAAGCACATGCCCAGCTTAAACCAGCACAGACCAGCATTAAAACATACCAAACCTAAGGTCCAGCACTAAACAGCATCAAAACATACCAAACCAGCTAAGGACCAGCACAAACCAGCATCAAAACATACCAAACCAGCTTAAACCAGAATCAAAACATACCAAACCAGCTAAGGACCAGTACATGACCACCTTAAACCAGCTCAAACCAGCATCAAAACATACCAAACCTGCCAAGGACCAGTACATGACCAGTTTTTATTTGTCATTGTTTTAACAGCTTTATACACACCAGTATTGTGAGGTCTTCACTGTCTTCAGTGATGGTCAGTTCCTCTCTATGCTTCTCTCCTTTACTCACCTGCAGGACAACCAGAAAGAACTGAGACAGAGAAACCCAGAGGATGTGTGAAAGTGTTTTGTCAAAATACAGACCTCTTCAATCTCAACGGTGTTCAGTACTTGTGATTTCGTGGCTAGCGTGACAGTGTATCTATTAAACATTGAACTGGTCATGAACATCAGTATTATCTTTTCATCATAAAGGACGGAAGAGACGTCGGCATCCCACTGATCTACAGGTCAGGACAGAAAGAACATTACAGGATCTGATTCAGGAAGAGAAACGGCGATGTTGTAAATAACCTTCTGTTTCTTCATAACATGTCAATATATCAGGGTGAATAAATGATCAACAACATTGATATTTCTTACTTCAACATCATACTCATAACTATTCTTATATAACTATTATATAAGATTAATCCTGAGATAAATGTTTTTTGTGAAAGCTGTAATATAATAACATGGTGGTGGGTGACACACACGCTTACCACACAACGGCTTCGTTGTCACATTACAGTCAAATCCTAATAAGACAGAAAAACAAGTCAAATATCACAAAAACAACATTGAGTTTGACATACGAGGCTTTAAAGAGTAAGAGAATGAACCTTGTGTTGTGAAAGTGTAATGTAATTCTTCTGGCTCAGAGTTTGGGGGAGGAAGGTTATATCCACTGACAGAAATCGTTTTGGGCCGAACCGAAACAGAACCCACTGACACAGTGAAACTGAAATGGAGCTTCAAAAAAGAAGGTTATATCACAGTATGTCACGTGTCTCGATTTCAAAGATCGTGTCATGCTTTAGACAGGCAGCTGTGCGGGTCTGAATCTGATTTATTAGGAGAGATGTTTGACAATATATGATGTTATTACTCAGTTTTTAAAAGGCTGTTATGATGTTTGAAGAATGTACCTGCTGTACTCCATTGAGATTATTCTGCTTGGAGGTAAATGGAGGCTGATATTCACATCTATAAAACTCTGTATTATCATCCAAATCTATATTTAATCCTATCCATGTGCCTGTAAGACTTCTGATGCTCCCTGCAGCAAAACAAGACAAACACAAATAAACAATCCACACGTCTACGTCCAAACCTTTTGACAACTAATCCACACACATCAAGTCTCCCTCGTGAATGTTATAATTACCATCAAATGAAGCGGTCACGTTCTGGGTGTAATCCATCATGAACACAATGATAGTAAACTAAAATTTACTAAAAAAAAAACACTTTTATTTTCCATAATTCTGATCCTCTCTGTACTTAAAAAAATCCTTTGCTCTGTAAATTGTGCTGGTCTATATGAGATCAGTTTTTACTGCACTTCTGCTTTTTGTTTTCCTTTTGTTGTTCTATTGTCTACCTCATTTGTAAGTCGCTTTGGATAAAATGTGTGATTAAATGACTAAATGTAGGTGAAAATAATAATAAGAAAATAATTATATTTTATATATATATATGATAAATTATTATTATTATATATGAAACTAATAATAAGCCTACACTGTCGCCTCAAAGTTGATGTGATTGGATTCTATTTAATTCTAGTAATTGCAGTAATGATTTTTGAAGGACAATTCCTCAACCAAAATTGATAATGTGTGTTTAATGCTATTAAATAACAAAGAAATAGCTGAA